>OX336392.1:537769277-538174277 GCA_946902985.2 Meconema thalassinum
CGTCATCGCCGTAAATTTTGTTATTAACTGATAGGACTTAGCTAGATGAATTAACGTTAAATGTAAATGTGGAGATGGTATCATCCTAACTTAGATTTGTTTTGCTACCCTGTTAAATGTAAATTCAGATATTAGCTTGATCTTGTAACTTGAACTAGGGACTTGCGTCGTACCATTTTCCTAGCGTTGCTGTTGTTGCTTTATTATTGTGAGATAGATCTTTTGCGAGGGTTTTCCGTAACTTCTCAGGTAGGGACCTGCTCTTTATTTTTGTTTGTTTATTAGCTTGTGGATTAGCCGATTGTAACCCTCCGAACTAGGCTAGGGGCTTGTGAATGTTACCAATAAATTTTCACGGTGTTTTACATAAGTCTGGACGTTTATTTTCTCAGTCTAGTTTTTAAGGTGAACCTTTCCTTAGGCAGTCTATGACCATCGTCACCATGTACCACGATCCCTGTGGACTACGGACTCTCCTGCCGCTTTAGCCTATTTGGAAGTTCACCTGATCCTCACGGTAATTTTTTTTGTTTATGCTCGACGGGTGAGATGTTAGGGAGGTCATTGCGGTTGTTGGCTATCCTGGCAGCTCCACCGACGGTCGTCATAAAATGGCGCCCAACTAATGTGCCGACGTTAACGTGGTGACCGTCAGTTCCATGTTATTTTGGACGATCATAATGTTGATTAATGGTAAATTGACAGGACTGGGACGAACTTAGAAAGTCGTACTGCAGATCAATTGACTGCATGGCATTCATGTTTGATAGAAATCCATGGGGTGAGGCTTTAGTGTTAGATAAATGAAGGATAGGATTTTCTTTGATGATGCCTCATCCTGAGTAAATGTACTATTTTCTTTGCTCACCGTTGTCTTTGTAAATGTAGAAGCAATTAGTTTGCATACTCCAGCTGTACTCGTGATATATATATAAATGAAATAAGCTTTATACCACCAAGTAACTAATCATAGCTGTAAGTTCCAGTAGAGATTGATCCCTCACTTTCTCATATATATTTCTTGTCAATGGATGAGGAAACTATTCGTTGTGTGTTTGGAGAGATGATGGCAGGTGTGAATGCCAACCTCCAGCAGATTACTGCTGAATTAGGTAGTGTAAGGACTGATTTAGGTGATGTAAGAGGTGACTTAGGTCAGAATACTCAAGCTGTCAACACTGTAATTGGTCATGTAGATCAAGTTAGACAGGACTTAGAAGTCAGCACCCAGTCTATAAACAATGTCAGTGGTCATGTGGACCAAGTTAGACAGGAAGTCAACAATGTAAGACAGGACTTAGAGGTTAACACCCGATCCATAAACAATGTTAGTGGTCATGTGGATCAAGTAAGACTAGATTTAGAGGTTAACACCCAGTCAGTTAACAATGTTAGGGCTGATTTAACTCAAGTCAGGGCCGACATGGACGCATATAGAGTCGAAGCTAGAAATGATCTTACGGCAGGTTTAGCGGCTGTTAAGGTTGATGTCATACGACACCATCAGGAGGCTAACCAGCGTGTAGATTGCTTAACCGACCAGATGAATAGAGCTAGGGAGGATATGCAAAACCGATTGGAGGAGCCGACAGCTCAAATTCAAACGACCATAAATAGAGTCCAGATAGATATGAGAGCCGACCTGGAACACACTCGGGAAGAATTTGGGACTCGATTGAATCACGTCGAGGGATTTATGGACAATGTGAAAAAGGACATGGCAACCATGAACATTGGATTAATCTTGATGAGAGGTGCAGCCAATGCTGTTAATAACAACGTAAAGACGATCGTTGGTGGCATGATGGAAATCAAAGACAAAACTCAACACCAACAGGAGAAACATTACTGAGTTGACAGAAACCGTAGCAAGCCTACGTGAAACAGTTGATGTTCACCGTGAGGAACACAAAATCGATCTCATGTTATTGAGGGGTGACCTCAACGAACACAAGACCACAGTGGAGGCTAAGGTAGCCGAGGTCAGAGACGATGTTGGGAAGATCCAAGAGAACGTGTCGAGAGTTGAAGGAGAGATCGATTCCTTACAAAAACGATTTGAGGAAGTCGCGGTAACCGAGAGGTTAGACCTCAGCTATAAACTCAGGACGGCCATACGCGAAGTAGACACGAACCTCAAGGGAAAAGTCGATAGGATCGAGCTACAACTGAACGACATAGGCAATAAAGTCGCAGCCAGAACCATTCCAGGACTTGAAGTCATAGAAAGACGTCTTGACAGACTTGAGACGCTTCCTAGAGAGAGACACTTACACCCACAGATGGGAGAATCTCAGGAAACACCAGTATCTCAATCAGCAGGAATGATGCCTACCCATTTCCAACCCAGCGCACCTACAGAACCGCAGCCATCACAATTCACTGGTTCAGAGCAAGTCAGACTTTGAACTTTGACGGCCATCCGTTTCAACCAGCACTTAATCGACTTAGTCACGAGACTAACACACCTACGCATAACTACATGCAGAATACATTCAGACCCGCGCATACGTACGGAAATGACACTATAATTCGTTCGAGAGAGGAGCAACCAGCTCGCTTCTCAGGAACTGGAAGTGGTGTTACTCCAGTGGAATTCCTAGCCAACGTCGAGAGCTACTTGAGAGACACTATGGTAACTCCGGAGAGGGAACTCAGAGTTATAGAGCGATTGCTAGAGGGGCAAGCCAGCACCTGGTTTAGCGCATTCAGATACTCGTTTACAGGCTACCAGGACTTTAAAGAGGCTTTATTAAGAACGTATTGGTCGAGCGACATCCAGAAGAGCACCCGAGCTGAGATGTATACTCGCAGGTACAGCTCTAATACTCCTACACGTTATGCGAATTACTTCGCGATACAGCTTGCGAAGCTTCGTTGTCTTCAGCCCCCGTTGTCTGAACAAGATTTAGTGAACACCATTGTTTGGCAGTACCCTGCAGACGTGCAACGTGTGTTGATTGCTGCAGGGGCATCCACTTTCCAGCAGTGTGACCAAATCCTGCGAAGGTTGGATGCGAACACGGAACAGTTCCCGACACACCGTCAGCAGAAGGCTGACAGGCGCGAGGAGAGACATGTCAACCTGACTACTGTCGATAAAGTGAGCCAGACGCCACAACAGACGCAAACCCAAGAGAACTCTGGGCAACGTGATAACAACTACAACTATAGCAGGAGAGAATGGAACAACACTCCATATGCTCGAGATCGGTGATGACCATCGAAGTCATTGGAACCGGCGATTCGACCGAGGAACGAACGACAACCGACGTCATGAAAACGACCGCCGAGGGAACAATGGTAGAAATCCACAGTACGGAAGTATCCGTAGGGACTATCGATACAGTAGATGATATGACAGAAATCGAGACCCTAGATACCAGCCAGATAGAGATTGGAAAGGACGAGCAGGGGAGAGCCGTGAGTACCTTCAACAACTCAGAGAACTGCAAATCCGAGAAGAGGGAGAACAGAACCCGACTTCGAGGGAAAATAAAAATTCTGCGCAGGAGACGGAGCAGAACCAGCCCAGTACTTCTTGACAGGACAGGAAAAAAAACGCCGAAAAATCAATAGATTCTTGTTCGGTTGAGCACCGAGTAACTGCCACCATATTACTCTGGGAGCCAATCCAAGAAGACTTGTTGGACGAACGACGAACGACGAACCATAACTATGAATTGACGCGTCTACCCAAGATTGTAGCCACCTTGAATGGATGCAGCGTAGTCATTCTCATCGATACTGGGGCGATGATTAGTGTAATTTCCGCCGATTGCCATGCCAGACTGAAAGCAAACTCTGAGGTGACAGAGCTGCCAGTTTCAGCTGTAAGAGTCAGAGGAGTCATACCTGACCGCGTTGTAACGTGCAAAATCCAGATTCTATGTACTCTGAAGATTTCGAGCCACGTGTACTTGCACGAATTTCTTGTAATGAAAAGCTTGCATCATGATGCCATATTAGGTGCAGACTTCATTAGAAAATATGATGGAATCATTGACATGGGACGTAATACGGTAGAGTTCAAGCCGAACGAACCCATTCAGATGAACCTAGTTGAAGAAGAACCGGAATTCCTATCCGAAGTCGACGTAGTCGAAAAATTGAATGGCAAGGAAATTGAGGAGACACTAGATGCCGACGAAGAGGCAGAATCATTCTCAGCACCCATACGAGAGAACCTTGATACAATATTGAACGAATACAGGGGCATATTCGACACCACACCTGGTGAGATATTGGACTACGAGTACGATCTTGTGCTACTGGATGATTCCCCATTCCAGAAGAAGATTTATCCTATTGCCGAGAAACATCGCGAAGAAGCTGCTAAGAAGATCCATGAGATGGAAGCAGCAGGCACAATCAAGAAGTCACCGGCTCCTTTCTTGAATCCTTTAACACCTGTGGTTATGGTGGATGGAAGCTTGAGACTTTGTCTCGACGCAAGAGCCTTAAATGAACGCCTAGCTCCTGAGCACGATAGACCGCCCAAGATTGGGGACATTCTCAGGAAGTTCAAGGAAAAGAGAATATTTTCATCATTGGACTTGGTGCAGTCTTATTACCATATCAGATTATCTGAGCATACTCAGAAATATACTGGATTCCTGTTTGATCAGACCACCAATGTCTTTCGAAAACTACCTTTTGGATTGAAAAATGCCGGAGCTGCATTAATCAGAGCACTTGATGCCAAGCTGACTCCTGAAGTGAAGCAGAAGGTGATATGTTACGTGGATGACATCATCATAGCTTCGGAAACAGAGGAAGAGCATTTAAAGACATTACGCCTTGTTTTTGAGAATCTTCGACAGGCTAACTTTAAGGTGAAATTTGACAAGTGTCGATTCTTCCAGAAAGAAGTGAAATTTGTGGGACACATAATCAATGGAGAAGGATACAGACCGAATCCGGCACACATCAGTACTGTTGCTGCATTTCCAACGCCAACCCGTGTGAAACACGTGAGACAATTCCTAGGAATTCTCCAATTCTATGCTGCTCATTGTGAGAAGTATTACGAGACTGTCGCACCACTGCAAGGTTTACTGAAGAAGAACTGCAAATGGACCTGGAATGATGAATGCGAGATAGCTTTCAGGAAAGCTAAACAGAAGCTAATTGACTCAATTCAGTTAGAATATCCAGACTATTCCCGGAATTTTATTCTAGAAACTGATGCATCTGCAATTGGAATAGGAGCCATATTACTGCAGGAGGATGATGAGAAGAAACGTCATTACATCACTTTCTTAAGTCGACGTTTGAGAGCACATGATTCTCATTACTTTACCACTGAGATTGAAGCACTTGCGATTGTCTACGCACTTGAGTACTGGCAGAAACTTTTGTTAGGCCAGAGGATTATTGTGAGGACCGATCATCATGCGTTAACCTTAATATTACGAACAAGACTGGCAAGTGACAGGATCACACGTTGGACGCTGTTTCTCCAACAGTTTGATTTGGAAATAGTTTATCGACCAGGCAGAGAGAATGTGTTGGCCGACATCCTCAGCCGGAATCCTGAAGCTACTGTTAATGCCATAGACATCGAGGGAGAATGCGAGGAACACCTTCGCCGACTTCGTCATCTACCTGAAGGGCAACGACGTGAGGAGGAACTCAGGCATATTATCCGTTTCCTAGAACGAAGAATGGATCCACAGGATGCTCATTATGCAAGAATTGCTGCTGTTGCAGATGATTATTTGATTTATCATCGTGTCTTGTACAAGTTTGTGGACGAGGACCACACTCAACTGCGTGCAGTTATTCCTAGGAGATACCAAGAATCTGTTATTCTTATGGTTCAGTTATCCATTGGACATGGTGGAACAGACAAGACCATTGCAACCATCAAGGAATCTTTTACTTGGAAAGGACTAGGAGCCACCGTTAGACAGTGTTTACGTGCTTGCGACGCATGCCAGCGGAACAAGTACACGTCACACTTATTGAAGGAACAACTTAGACCGATACTCCTAACTAAACCTAGAGAGTTATATGCACAGGACCTGTAAGGCCCAATACCTAAGGCTCGTCGTGGGAATCGCTACATCGTTGTTACTATTGATGTGTTCACGAAATATACGATGCTTCATCCGATTCAGAAAGCCACTGCACATCAGATTATTCAGAGGATTAGACGACAAGTGATACCGGAGGCAGGAAAGCCACAATTCCTGTTGACTGATCACGGATCACAGTACACCTCAGCAGAATTTGCCAATGCTATGAATGAGCTGGAAATAGGTCATGTTTTATCATCTATTCGCCATCCAGAGAGCAACCCTGCAGAATGCGTGATGTCGCAAAATTTTGTCGATTATATTGTCAAGAAGAACACTGGCGATGGACTGAAGTCCTAGTTATTATGGCAAAATGTATCAATTCAACAGTCCATGAGAGCACTGGTCAAATACCTATGGTCTTGCATTTGAACCAGATGCCAATGAGAATATGGGATCGTGTGATTGTAAATCCACCTTGTTTACAACCATCACATGCCAGCAGACTTTTAGCTGCAAGGGAAACTATGGACAGACAAGCTGCCAAGCGCTTGAGAAGAACTAGACGCCAGAGATTCAGAGAACCACTTGTTGAAGGAGACCTTATCCTTATAAGGAGACCCGGAATTTCAAGTCCTATAGACCGCATATATGGGAAATTTCTGTCTTTATATTATGGCCCTAGTCGTATCCGACAGCCTTTGAACAATGGAAGTTATGTTATAGAAGACATTAGGACAGGAGAGCATATTGGAACTTTCAATGCAGCTAATCTAAAAAATATCTCTTATAAATGAATTTCAAGGCAAATAAAAATGTCGTCCCAACATTTTATTTGAAACGACGGAGAGGCAGATGAACCCGCTGAGCTATGGTTCATGTGATATTTTTTTATAACAGAACATTTATGATGGGATGTTGTACCTTTGAACACACCCAGAAAGCCACGTGGAGCTGAGAGATCACGCTATACTCTTTGAAGTAGCGGTGAATCGCACTTTTGACTTTGGTGAAATCTGCTATGTATTTATCTGAGGTCTTATTAATGAATTTTATCTTTCCACGAGACTCAGAATATTCCATTTCGTTATGCTGCATTATTAAAACATTTTGGAGAATGTTATTTTCACTTAAGGTAAGGTAATACCCTTGCTGATACGCAAACAGGAACGTAAGTAGTCGCTCAATGACTTCTTTTTGATGACCTACTTCCTAGAGGAACTCAGTGCCTTGCCCTACGTCTGGAGAATCCGCCCTGTGTAGGCGTGAAATTGTATCTGTCCTATAAGACGTAGAGAATATCCGCTGTTGAGCGTTGAAAGTGATTATCAGGTGCCATCGAGCACGCGAATACTACAATTCACTGTTGTATAAGCACAGTGAGCCACAGAAGAATATTGGGAAATAATAATTGGCAAGTATAGTGAATTGCATAACATTGCCGTAATACCACATTTTTGTACCCACGTGTTTGTGGAGGGCCAAGTGCCTAGTGGAAAATGTACAGGTAAATGGGTTACAACCCTCTTGAATAAGTGTGATTATGATTGTATGACCTATTTAAATTGCCAAAGTGAATTTATCATTTCAAAAACGACGCATAATTCACGAATGCGACGTGATATAAAAGTGACGTCACTAACACGTGAAGAATCATAAAACAGTGTTAGCTCGCATGTTAATTCACATCGACGAAATAAATGCTGTGTCATCTACTTCAATTAAAGCCTATAACATTTACGACGAACATTGTATTCTTGAAAGTGAAAGAATGAATTATTACGCAATTTATTTCACTACCCACGTGATTGGACTATTCTACACCATGTTTGAGACCGTCATCATGGTCTAATACCATCCCGGTATGAGGGTGATGTTTCTACGGGAACCCGCATGATGGTGGAACTTCCAGAACAGCGAACGAGAAGGAAGGAACCCAGGATGCCATTTCCAGGCATATCCACTACATCCACGAAGTTGTCGACAGGGACAGATCGAACCCTGGTCTTTGGAGGAGTCCAGATGGGAATCCTGATGAGGATAATACCGTTCCAGAGAGCCAGAGATGATTTTGTACAACCCTTGTTGTTGAATAGAGGGCTGAGTGAGAGCTTCTCCATTTCGTGAGTTTTTGGACACCCCTTTCTTGTTCTAGTTTCTGGTGGTATAGTAGGTTAAATGTAGTTTGTGAACCAACCAAACTCAGTGTCAGCCATTTTTATAGGTAGGGAATGTAACTAGTTTAATTAGATGTCATTTATTTCTGTTAGAGTGAGACACCCTTGGGTCAGACATTTTGGTCAGCCCTGGTGCAGCCTGATGAACGTCGTAGAACGATAATGCCTATCTTTTGCTGAACGTGGCCGTAGTCATTTGAGGCTACTTTGTTCAACCCTATTTGGGGTAATTTTCAAGTCTTTGCTGACTTTATTTATGGCAATCAGATGCCATGGTTATTAGATAACTGCATTCTTTGCAGCCAGTCTTTGTTACACCCCTGACTTTCGTTAGAACAGTCGTATCATTTAGGTAATCGACTGTAATTACCAGTTTTGTAACTGCATTCTACACACATCAAAAAAAGTTTTGCATCACCTCGGTTCCAAGAGTTCCGGAACCTTTAAATACAAAGGGAATAGAGATCAACACAAACAACATTTCAGCTCGTTTTATTGCTCATGAGACCCACACATTGCATGTTGTACCATCATACAGCTAGACTTTCAGCATTTGTGGTCCAGATTGCAGTACACACCACTACCTCTAATACCCAGTAGCACGTCCTCTTGCATTGATGCATGCCTGTATTCGTCGTGGCATACTATCCACAAGTTCATCAAGACACTGTTGGTCCAAATTGTCCCACTCCTCAACGACAATTCGGCGTAAATCTCTCAGAGTGGTTGGTGGGTCAAGACGTCCATAAACAGCCCTTTTCAACATATCCCAGGCATGTTCGATAGGGTTCATGTCTGGCGAACATGCTGGCCACTGTAGTCGAGCGATGTCGTTATCTTGAAGGAACGCATTCACAAGATGTGCACGATGAGGTCGAGAATTGTCGTCCATGAAGACAAATGCCTCTCCAATATTCTGCCGATATGGTTGCACTATGGGTCGGAGGATGTCATTCAGGTATCGTAAAGCCGTTTCGGAGCCTTCCATGACCACCAGTGGCGTACGTCGGCCCCACATAATGCCACCCCAAAACATCAGGGAACCACCACCTTGCTGCACTCGCTGGACAGTGTGTCTAAGACGTTCAGCCTGACCAGGGTGCCTCCAAACACGTCTCCGACGATTGTCTGGTTGAAGGCATATGCGACACTCATCGGTGAAGAGAACGTGATGCCAATTCCGTGGGGTCCATTCAGCATGTTGTTGGGCCCATCTGTACCGCGCTGCATGGTGTCGGGTTTGCAAAGCTGGACCTCGCCATGGACGTCGGGAGTGAAGTTGCGCATCATGCAGCCTATTGCGCACAGTTTGAGTTGAAACACGACGTCCTGTGGCTGAACGAAACGCATTATTCAACATGGTGGCATTGCTGTCAGGGTTCCTCCGAGCGGCAATCCGTAAGTAGCGGTCATCCACTACAGTAGTAGCCCTTGGGCGGCCTGAGCGAGGCCTGTCATCGACAGTTCCTGTATCTCTGTACCTCCTCCATGTCCGAACAACATCGCTTTGGTTCACTCTGAGACGCCTGGAAACTTCCCTTGTTGAGAGCCCTTCTTGACACAAAGTAACAATGCGGACGCGATCGAACTGCGGTATTGACCTTCTAGGCATGGTAGAACTACAGACAACATGAGCAGCGTACCTTCGTCCTGGTGGAATGACTGGAACTGATCGGCTGTCGTACCCCCTCCGTCTAATAGGCCCTGCTCATGCATGGTTGTTTACATCTTTGAGCAGTTTTAGTGGCATCTATGAACAGTCAAAGGGACTGTATCTTGGATACAATATACACAGTCAACGTCTATATGCCGGAGATCTGGGAACCGAGGTGATGCAAAACTTTTTTTGATGTGTGTATTTCATTTTGGATAAGCTCAGAAGCTATTTTTGGTCAAGTGTGGACCTAATAATTAGAAGGAATGTTTCGTTGTCAAGCATCGAACTCAGTTCCCAACGTATCAATCATTAAGCAGATCCAGAGTGTGGAATCTGCGTCACAATTCTTATTTTGTTAGTGTCATGTAAAGACACGTATTTGTTTGATGTTGTACAAGCAACTACTGAATTATATCATTGAGAGCAAAGAGCTCCAGTAATAGTGACATTACTATCATTTAGACGTCTTTGGTAGAAAGGTGGAATTATATTATTCTATTCAGATTTATAGCGTGTTTTTATACACGTATTCTTCGAGGTTTATGACCCAAGGTAAAGTTTTTTATGAAGAGGCCAGATGTACAGTTTTAGTTTTGGTTTAAATCGCCGGCCTTGAATAGTTACTGTGTTGTGTCAAACGAGCGCAGGAATGTTGTAACCTGCCAGCGACATAAACTGGTTTGTGATCCAGTGCCCTTGAAAGCACGCTTCTTTTATTTGTGAGACAGAACTACTTTGACAAAGGACAGAATGCTTGTTGTATTCGCTTTTCCTTTCATTGCAACTTAGCTTATGGAACTCAGTGTTCAACCTTGTATCTGATCACATGTTTTATAGATTGCTTTTTGTTAGTTAAACGCACTTTTGCGTGTACCGTCGTTCGACGTGTACAGTTATGTCAGGTTTTCTATAGTATGTTGGAGGCTACCCCGTTATGGGAGGAATTTATTGTATGAAGGTATTTTGTGTATGCCTTGTACGGGATTGTCCCGTTGACCAGATGTTATTGGAGGGTAACTGTAGTGTGCAGGCCCGTCCCGGAGTTATTGAACGCGAGCTTTGCGCCACTGGTAACTTGTGTTATTGTGTGTCCGATTTGTTATTGCTCGTTGATTATATTCCGACTTTTGAGTCGAGGCTTTTTGGTGGAGAATGATCTCAGTGGAGACACTCCGTGCCCAGGCTATTGTCAGTATTATTCGCCATAAACCAACGATAAACCTAAACCGACATCATAATAATAAAACGCATAATTTTGTTAAAACAAAAGCTAACTAACGAATTCTTTCTATCTAACTTTGTTCTTTTGCATTTGGAACTGTTGACATAGCCGTGCCGATGATGGTAATTTCCCTTTGTGGAAATGACTAGGACAGCTGACACTATTGTAGTGACCTGAAGCATGCTCGAACCTTGAGTTCGCAGCTTGTGGAGCGCAGGCCATGCGATGTTAGACGTAGTCGTAACTACGCAGTCGTCACCGTAACTACACACATTAGATGACTATGGCTTACAAAGAGTAAACCAAGGTGCAGGCAGGTATTTTAATAAAACCATTTGTCTATTTCATTACTTATTCATGATGTTAAAGTGTGTGATTCCTACATGTTATCTTATTGTGTGCTGTTAGCACGTAGTTTCTAAGAATAATTAAATGTTTTTTTACATGGCTGTACACTTAGATTTGAATGTAATTGTTTTCTGTTACGGACGTCATCGCCGTAAATTTTGTTATTAACTGATAGGATGAATTAACGTTAAATGTAAATGTGGAGATGGTATCATCCTAACTTAGATTTGTTTTGCTACCCTGTTAAATGTAAATTCAGATATTAGCTTGATCTTGTAACTTGAACTAGGGACTTGCGTCGTACCATTTTCCTAGCGTTTCTGTTGTTGCTTTATTATTGTGAGATAGATCTTTCGCGAGGGTTTTCCGTAACTTCTCAGGTAGGGACCTGCTCTTTATTTTTGTTTGCTTATTAGCTTGCGGATTAGCCGATTGTAACCCTCCGAACTAGGCTAGGGGCTTGTGAATTTTATCAATAAATTTTCACGGTGTTTTACATAAGTCTGGACGTTTATTTTCTCAGTCTAGTTTTTAAGGTGAACCTTTCCTTAGGCAGTCTATGACCATCGTCACCGTGTACCACGATCCCTGTGGACTACGGACTCTCGTGCCGCTTTAGCCTATTTGGAAGTTCACCTGATCATCACGGTAATTGTTTTTAATGATCGACGGGTGAGATGTTAGGGAGGTCATTGCGGTTGTTGGCTATCCTGGCAGCTCCACCGACGGTCGTCATAAAATAGCGCCCAACTCATATGCCAACGTTAACGTGGTGACCGTCAGTTATATGTTATTTTGGAGGATCTTAATGTTGATTAATGGTAAATTGACAGGACTGGGACGAACTTAGAAAGTCGTACTGCAGATCAATTGACTGCATGGCATTCATGTTTGATAGAAGTCCATGGGGTGAGGCTTTAGTGTTAGATAAATGAAGGATAGGATTTTCTTTGATGATGCCTCATCCTGAGTAAATGTACTATTTTCTTTGCTCACCGTTGTCTTTGTAAATGTAGAAGCACTTAGTTTGCATACTCCAGCTGTACTCGTGATATTTATATAAATGAAATAAGCTTTATACCACCAAGTAACTAATCATAGCTGTAAGTTCCAGTAGAGATTGATCTCTCACTTTCTCATATATATTTCTTGTCAATGGATGAGGAAACTATTCGTCGTGTTTTTGGAGAGATGATGGCAGGTGTGAATGCCAACCTCCAGCAGGTTACTGCTGAATTAGGTACAGTAAGGGCTGATTTAGGTGATGTAAGAGGTGACTTAGGTCAGAATACTCAAGCTGTCAACACTGTAAGTGGTCATGTAGATCAAGTTAGACGGGACTTAGACGTCAGCTCCCAGTCTATAAACAATGTCAGTGGTCATGTGGACCAAGTTAGACAGGAAGTCAACAATGTAAGACAGGACTTAGAGGTTAACACCCGATCCATAAACAATGTTAGTGGTCATGTGGATCAAGTAAGACTAGATTTAGAGGTTAACACCCAGTCAGTTAACAATGTTAGGGCTGATTTAACTCAAGTCAGGGCTGACTTGGACGCATATAGAGTCGAAGCTAGAAATGATCTTACGGCAGGTTTAGCGGCTGTTAGGGTTGATGCCATACGACACCATCAGGAGGCTAACCAGTGTGTAGATTGCTTAACCGAACAGATAAACAGAGCTAGGGAGCATGTGCAAAACCGATTGGAGGAGCCCACAGCTCAAATTCAAACGACCATAAATAGAGTCCAGATAGATATGAGAGCCGACCTGGAACACACTCGGGAAGAATTTGGGACTCGATTAAATCACGTCGAGGGATTTATGGACAATGTTAAAAAGGACATGGCAACCATGAACATTGGATTAATCTTGATGAGAGGTGCTGCCAATGCTGTTAATAACAACGTAAAGACGATCGTTGATGGCATGATGGAAATCAAAGACGAACTCAACACCAACAGGAGAAACATTACTGAGTTGACAGAAACCTTAGCAAGCCTACGTGAAACAATTGATGTTCCCCGTGAGGAACACAAAATCGATCTCATGTTATTGAGGGGTGACCTCAACGAACACAAGACCACAGTGGATTCTAAGGTAGCCGAGGTCAGAGACGATGTTGGGAAGATCCAAGAGAACGTGTCGAGAGTTGAAGGAGAGATCGATTCCTTACAAAAACGATTTGAGGAAGTCGCGGTAACCGAGAGGTTAGACCTCAGCTATAACCTCAGGACGGCCATACGCGAAGTAGACACGAACCTCAAGGGAAAAGTCGATAGGATCGAGCTACAACAGAACGACATTGGCAATAAAGTCGCAGCCAGAACCATTCCAGGATTTGAAGTCATAGAAAGACGTCTTGACAGACTTGAGACGCTTCCTAGAGAGAGACACTTACACCCACAGATGGGAGAATCTCAGGAAACACCAGTATCTCAATCAGCAGGAATGATGCCTACCCATTTCCAACCCAGCGCACCTACAGAACCGCAGCCATCACAATTCACTGGTTCAGCGCAAAGTCAGACTTTGAACTTTGACGGCCATCCGTTTCAACCAGCACTTAATCGACTTAGTCACGAGACTAACACACCTACGCATAACTACATGCAGAATACATTCAGACCCGCGCATACGTACGGAAATGTCACTATAATTCGTTCGAGAGAGGAGCAACCAGCTCACTTCTCAGGAACTGGAAGTGGTGTTACTCCAGTGGAATTCCTAGCCAACGTCGAGAGCTACTTGAGAGACACTATGGTAACTCCGGAGAGGGAACTCAGAGTTATAGAGCGATTGCTAGAGGGGCAAGCCAGCACCTGGTTTAGGGCATTCAGATACTCGTTTACAGGCTACCAGGACATTAAAGAGGCTTTATTAAGAACGTATTGGTCGAGCGACATCCAGCAGAGCACCCGAGCTGCGATGTATACTCGCAGGTACAGCTCTAATACTCCTACACGTTATGCGAATTACTTCGCGATACAGCTTGCGAAGCTTCGTTGTCTTCAGCCCCCGTTGTCTGAACAAGATTTAGTGAACACCATTGTTTGGCAGTACCCTGCAGACGTGCAACGTGTGTTGATTGCTGCAGGGGCATCCACTTTCCAGCAGTGTGACCAAATCCTGCGAAGGTTGGATGCGAACACGGAACAGTTCCCGACACACCGTCAGCAGAAGGCTGACAGGCGCGAGGAGAGACATGTCAACCTGACTACTGTCGATAAAGTGAGCCAGACGCCACAACAGACGCAAACCCAAGAGAACTCTGGGCAACGTGATAACAACTACAACTATAGCAGGAGAGAATGGAACAACACTCCATATGCTCGAGATCGGCAAGATGACCATCGAAGTCATTGGAACCGGCGATTCGACCGAGGAACGAACTTCAACCGACGTCATGAAAACGACCGCCGAGGGAACAATGGTAGAAATCCACAGCACGGAAGTATCCGTAGGGACTATCGATACAGTAGAGGATATGACAGAAATCGAGACCCTAGATACCAGCCAGATAGAGATTGGAAAGGAAGCGCACGGGAGAGCCGTGAGTACCTTCAACAACTCAGAGAACTGCAAATCCGAGAAGAGAGAGAGCAGAACCCGACTTCGAGGGAAAATAAAAATTCGGCGCAGGAGACGGAGCAGAACCAGCCCAGTACTTCTTGCCAGGACAGGAAAAAAACGCCGAAAAATCAATAGATTCTTGTTCGGTTGAGCACCGAGTAACTGCCACCATATTACTCTGGGAGCCAATCCAAGAAGACTTGTTGGACGAACGACGAACGACGAACCATAACTATGAATTGACGCGTCTACCCAAGATTGTAGCCACCTTGAATGGATGCAGCGTAGTCATTCTCATCGATACTGGGGCGATGATTAGTGTAATTTCCGCCGATTGCCATGCCAGACTGAAAGCAAACTCTGAGGTGACAGAGCTGCCAGTTTCAGCTGTAAGAGTCAGAGGAGTCATACCTGACCGCGTTGTAACGTGCAAAATCCAGATTCTATGTACTCTGAAGATTTCGAGCCACGTGTACTTGCACGAATTTCTTGTAATGAAAAGCTTGCATCATGATGCCATATTAGGTGCAGACTTCATTAGAAAATATGATGGAATCATTGACATGGGACGTAATACGGTAGAGTTCAAGCCGAACGAACCCATTCAGATGAACCTAGTTGAAGAAGAACCGGAATTCCTATCCGAAGTCGACGTAGTCGAAAAATTGAATGGCAAGGAAATTGAGGAGACACTAGATGCCGACGAAGAGGCAGAATCATTCTCAGCACCCATACGAGAGAACCTTGATACAATATTGAACGAATACAGGGGCATATTCGACACCACACCTGGTGAGATATTGGACTACGAGTACGATCTTGTGCTACTGGATGATTCCCCATTCCAGAAGAAGATTTATCCTATTGCCGAGAAACATCGCGAAGAAGCTGCTAAGAAGATCCATGAGATGGAAGCAGCAGGCACAATCAAGAAGTCACCGGCTCCTTTCTTGAATCCTTTAACACCTGTGGTTATGGTGGATGGAAGCTTGAGACTTTGTCTCGACGCAAGAGCCTTAAATGAACGCCTAGCTCCTGAGCACGATAGACCGCCCAAGATTGGGGACATTCTCAGGAAGTTCAAGGGAAAGAGAATATTTTCATCATTGGACTTGGTACAGTCTTATTACCATATCAGATTATCTGAGCATACTCAGAAATATACTGGATTCCTGTTTGATCAGACCACCAATGTCTTTCGAAAACTACCTTTTGGATTGAAAAATGCCGGAGCTGCATTAATCAGAGCACTTGATGCCAAGCTGACTCCTGAAGTGAAGCAGAAGGTGATATGTTACGTGGATGACATCATCATAGCTTCGGAAACAGAGGAAGAGCATTTAAAGATATTACGCCTTGTTTTTGAGAATCTTCGACAGGCTAACTTTAAGGTGAAATTTGACAAGTGTCGATTCTTCCAGAAAGAAGTGAAATTTGTGGGACACATAATCAATGGAGAAGGATACAGACCGAATCCGGCACACATCAGAACTGTTGCTGCATTTCCAACGCCAACCCGTGTGAAACACGTGAGACAATTCCTAGGAATTCTCCAATTCTAAGCTGCTCATTGTGAGAAGTATTACGAGGCTGTCCCACCACTGCAAGATTTACTGAAGAAGAACTGCAAATTGACCTGGAATGATGAATGCGAGATAGCTTTCAGGAAAGCTAAACAGAAGCTAATTGACTCAATTCAGTTAGAATATCCAGACTATTCCCGGAATTTTATTCTAGAAACTGATGCATCTGCAATTGGAATAGGAGCCATATTACTGCAGGAGGATGATGAGAAGAAACGTCATTACATCACTTTCTTAAGTCGACGTTTGAGAGCACATGAATCTCATTACTTTACCAATGAGATTGAAGCACTTGCGATTGTCTACGCACTTGAGTACTGGCAGAAACTTTTGTTAGGCCAGAGGATTATTGTGAGGACCGATCATCATGCGTTAACCTTAATATTACGAACAAGACTGGCAAGTGACAGGATCACACGTTGGACGCTGTTTCTCCAACAGTTTGATTTGGAAATAGTTTATCGACCAGGCAGAGAGAATGTGTTGGCCGACATCCTCAGCCGGAATCCTGAAGCTACTGTTAATGCCATAGACATCGAGGGAGAATGCGAGGAACACCTTCGCCGACTTCGTCATCTACCTGAAGGGCAACGACGTGAGGAGGAACTCAGGCATATTATCTGTTTCCTAGAACGAAGAATGGATCCACAGGATGCTCATTATGCAAGAATTGCTGCTGTTGCAGATGATTATTTGATTTATCATCGTGTCTTGTACAAGTTTGTGGACGAGGACCACACTCAACTGCGTGCAGTTATTCCTAGGAGATACCAAGAATCTGTTATTCTTATGGTTCAGTTATCCATTGGACATGGTGGAACAGACAAGACCATTGCAACCATCAAGGAATCTTTTACTTGGAAAGGACTAGGAGCCACCGTTAGACAGTGTTTACATGCTTGCGACGCATGCCAGCGGAACAAGTACACGTCACACTTATTGAAGGAACAACCTAGACCGATACTCCTAACTAAACCTAGAGAGTTATATGCACAGGACCTGTAAGGCCCAATACCTAAGGCTCGTCGTGGGAATCGCTACATCGTTGTTACCATTGATGTGTTCACGAAATATACGATGCTTCATCCGATTCAGAAAGCCACTGCACATCAGATTATTCAGAGGATTAGACGACAAGTGATACCGGAGGCAGGAAAGCCACAATTCCTGTTGACTGATCACGGATCACAGTACACCTCAGCAGAATTTGCCAATGCTATGAATGAGCTGGAAATAGGTCATGTTTTATCATCTATTCGCCATCCAGAGAGCAACCCTGCAGAATGCGTGATGTTGCAAAATTTTGTCGATTATATTGTCAAGAAGAACACTGGCGATGGACTGAAGTCCTAGTTATTATGGCAAAATGTATTAATTCAACAGTCCATGAGAGCACTGGTCAAATACCTATGGTCTTGCATTTGAACCAGATGCCAATGAGAATATGGGATCGTGTGATTGTAAATCCACCTTGTTTACAACCATCACATGCCAGCAGACTTTTAGCTGCAAGGGAAACTATGGACAGACAAGCTGCCAAGCGCTTGAGAAGAACTAGACGCCAGAGATTCAGAGAACCACTTGTTGAAGGAGACCTTATCCTTATAAGGAGACCCGGAATTTCAAGTCCTATAGACCGCATATATGGGAAATTTCTGTCTTTATATTATGGCCCTAGTCGTATCCGACAGCCTTTGAACAATGGAAGTTATGTTATAGAAGACATTAGGACAGGAGAGCATATTGGAACTTTCAATGCAGCAAATCTAAAAAATATCTCTTATGAATGAATTTCAAGGCAAATAAAAACGTCGTCCCAACATTTTATTTGAAACGACGGAGAGGCAGATGAACCCGCTGAGCTATGGTTCATGTGATATTTTTTATAACAGAACATTTATGATGGGATGTTGTACCTTTGAACACACCCAGAAAGCCACGTGGAGCTGAGAGATCACGCTATACTCTTTGAAGTAGCGGTGAATCGCACTTTTGACTTTGGTGAAATCTGCTAAGTATTTATCTGAGGTCTTATTAATCAATTTTATATTTCCACGAGACTCAGAATATTCCATTTCGTTATGCTGCATTATTAAAACATTTTGGAGAATGTTATTTTCACTTAAGGTAAGGTAATACCCTTGCAGATACGCAAACAGGAACGTAAGTAGTCGCTCAATGACTTCGTTTTGACGACCTACTTCCTAGAGGAACTCAGTGCCTTGCACTACGTCTGGAGAATCCGCCCTGTGTAGGCGTGAAATTGTATCTGTCCTATAAGACGTAGAGAATATCCGCTGTTGAGCGTTGAAAGTGATTATCAGGTGCCATCGAGCACGCGAATACTACAATTCACTGTTGTATAAGCACAGTGAGCCACAGAAGAATATTGGGAAATAATAATTGGCAAGTATAGTGAATTGCATAACATTGCCGTAATACCACATTTTTGTACCCACGTGTTTGTGGAGGGCCAAGTGCCTAGTGGAAAATGTACAGGTAAATGGGTTACAACTCTCTTGAATAAGTGTGATTATGATTGTATGACCTATTTAAATTGCCAAAGTGAATTTATCATTTCAAAAACGACGCATAATTCACGAATTCGACGTGATATAAAAGTGGCGTCACTAACACGTGAAGAATCATAAAACAGTGTTAGCTCGCATGTATATCACTTCGACGAAATAAAGGCTGTGTCATCTACTTCAATTAAAGCCTATAACATTTACGACGAACATTGTATTTTTGAAAGTGAAAGAATGAATTATTACGCAATTTATTTCACTACCCACGTGATTGGACTATTCTACACCATGTTTGAGACCGTCATCATGGTCTAATACCATCCCGGTATGAGGGTGATGTTTCTACGGGAACCAGCATGTTGGTAGAACTTCCAGAACAGCGAACGAAAAGGAAGGAACCCAGGATGTCATTTCCAGGCATATCCACTACATCCACGAAGTTGTCGACAGGGACAGATCGAACCCTGGTCTTTGGAGGAGTCCAGATGGGAATCCTGATGAGGATAATACCGTTCCAGAGAGCCAGAGATGATTTTGTACAACCCTTGTTGTTGAATAGAGGGCTGAGTGAGAGCTTCTCCATTTCGTGAGTTTTTGGACACCCCTTTCTTGTTCTAGTTTCAGGTGGTATAGTAGGTTAAATGTAGTTTGTGAACCAACCGAACTCAGTGTCAGCCATTTTTATAGGTAGGGAATGTAACTAGTTTAATTAGATGTCATTTATTTCTGTTAGAGTGAGACACCCTTGGGTCAGACATTTTGGTCAGCCCTGGTGCAGCCTGATGAACGTCGTAGAACGTCAATGCCTATCTTTTGCTGAACGTGGCCGTAGTCATTTGAGGCTACTTTGTTCAACCCTATTTGGGGTAATTTTCAAGTCTTTGCTGACTTTAGTTATGGCAATCAGAGCCATGGTTATTAGATAACTGCATTCTTTGCAGCCAGTCTTTGTTACACCCCTGACTTTCGTTAGAACAGTCGTATCATTTAGGTAATCGACTGTAATTACCAGTTTTGTAACTGCAATATATTTCATTTTGGATAAGCTCAGAAGCTATTTTTGGTCAAGTGTGGACCTAATAATTAGAAGGAATGTTTCGTTGTCAAGCATCGAACTAAGTTCCCAACGTATCAATCATTAAGCAGATCCAGAGTGTGGAATCTGCGTCACAATTCTTATTTTGTTAGTGTCATGTAACGACACGTATTTGTTTGATGTTGTACAAGCAACTACTGAATTATATCATTGAGAGCAAAGAGCTCCAGTAATAGTGACATTACTATCATTTAGACGTCTTTGGTAGAAAGGCGGAATTATATTATTCTATTCAGATTTATAGCGTGTTTTTATACACGTATTCTTCGAGGTTTATGACCCAAGGTAAAGTTTTTTATGAAGAGGCCAGATGTACAGTTTTAGTTTTGGTTTAAATCGCCGGCCTTGAATAGTTACTGTGTTGTGTCAAACGAGCGCAGGAATGTTGTAACCTGCCAGCGACATAAACTGGTTTGTGATCCAGTGCCCTTGAAAGCACGCTTCTCTTATTTGTGGGACAGAACTACTTTGACAAAGGACAGAATGCTTTCTGTATTCGCTTTTCCTTTCATTGCAACTTAGCTTATGGAACTCAGTGTTCAACCTTGTATCTGATCACATGTTTTATAGATTGCTTTTTGTTAGTTAAACGCACTTTTGCGTGTACCGTCGTTCGACGTGTACAGTTATGTCAGGTTTTCTATAGTATGTTGGAGGCTACCCCGTTATGGGAGGAATTTATTGTATGAAGGTATTTTGTGTATGCCTTGTACGGGATTGTCCCGTTGACCAGATGTTATTGGAGGGTAACTGTAGTGTGCAGGCCCGTCCCGGAGTTATTGAACGCGTGCTTTGCGCCACTGGTAACTTGTGTTATTGTGTGTCCGATTTGTTATTGCTCGTTGATTATATTCCGACTTTTGAGTCGAGGCTTTTTGGTGGAGAATGATCTCAGTGGAGACACTCCGTGCCCAGGCTATTGTCAGTATTATTCGCCATAAACCAACGATAAACCTAAACCGACATCATAATAATAAAACGCATAATTTTGTTAAAACAAAAGCTAACTAACGAATTCTTTCTATCTAACTTTGTCCTTTTGCATTTGGAACTGTTGACATAGCCGTGCAGATGATGCTAATTTCCCTTTGTGGAAATGACTAGGACAGCTGACACTATTGTAGTGACCTGAAGCATGCTCGAACCTTGAGTTCGCAGCTTGTGGAGTGCAGGCCATGCGATGTTAGACGTAGTCGTAACTACGCAGTCGTCACCGTAACTACACACATTAGATGACTATGGCTTACAAAGAGTAAACCAAGGTGGAGGCAGGCATTTTAATAAAACCATTTGTCTATTTCATTACTTATTCATGATGTTAACGTGTGTGATTCCTACATGTTATCTTATTGTGTGCTGTTAGCACGTAGTTTCTAAGAATAATTAAATGTTTTTTACATGGCTGTACACTTAGATTTGAATGTAATTGTTTTCTGTTACGGACGTCATCGCCGTAAATATTGGTATTAACTGATAGGACTTAGCTAGATGAATTAACGTTAAATGTAAATGTGGAGAAGGTATCATCCTAACTTAGATTTGTTTTGCTACCCTGTTAAATGTAAATTCAGATATTAGCTTGATCTTGTAACTTGAACTAGGGACTTGCGTCGTACCATTTTCCTAGCGTTGCTGTTGTTGCTTTATTATTGTGAGATAGATCTTTCGCGAGGGTTTTCCGTAACTTCTCAGGTAGGGACCTGCTCTTTATTTTTGTTTGTTTATTAGCTTGCGGATTAGCCGATTGTAACCCTCCGAACTAGGCTAGGGGCTTGTGAATGTTACCAATAAATTTTCACGGTGTTTTACATAAGTCTGGACGTTTATTTTCTCAGTCTAGTTTTTAAGGTGAACCTTTCCTTAGGCAGTCTATGACCATCGTCACCATGTACCACGATCCCTGTGGACTACGGACTCTCCTGCCGCTTTAGCCTATTTGGAAGTTCACCTGATCCTCACGGTAATTTTTTTTGTTTATGCTCGACGGGTGAGATGTTAGGGAGGTCATTGCGGTTGTTGGCTATCCTGGCAGCTCCACCGACGGTCGTCATAAAATGGCGCCCAACTAATGTGCCGACGTTAACGTGGTGACCGTCAGTTCCATGTTATTTTGGACGATCATAATGTTGATTAATGGTAAATTGACAGGACTGGGACGAACTTAGAAAGTCGTACTGCAGATTAATTGACTGCATGGCATTCATGTTTGATAGAAGTCCATGGGGTGAGGCTTTAGTGTTAGATAAATGAAGGATAGGATTTTCTTTGATGATGCCTCATCCTGAGTAAATGTACTATTTTCTTTGCTCACCGTTGTCTTTGTAAATGTAGAAGCAATTAGTTTGCATACTCCAGCTGTACTCGTGATATATATATAAATGAAATAAGCTTTATACCACCAAGTAACTAATCATAGCTGTAAGTTCCAGTAGAGATTGATCCCTCACTTTCTCATATATATTTCTTGTCAATGGATGAGGAAACTATTCGTCGTGTTTTTGGAGAGATGATGGCAGGTGTGAATGCCAACCTCCAGCAGGTTACTGCTGAATTAGGTACAGTAAGGGCTGATTTAGGTGATGTAAGAGGTGACTTAGGCCAGAATACTCAAGCTGTCAACACAGTAAGTGGTCATGTAGATCAAGTTAGACAGGACTTAGAAGTCAGCACCCAGTCTAAAAACAATGTCAGTGGTCATGTGGACCAAGTTAGACAGGAAGTCAACAATGTAAGACAGGACTTAGAGGTTAACACCCGATCCATAAACAATGTTAGTGGTCATGTGGATCATGTAAGACTATATTTAGAGGTTAACACCCAGTCAGTTAACAATGTTAGGGCTGATTTAACTCAAGTCAGGGCTGCCTTGGACGCATATAGAGTCGAAGCTAGAAATGATCTTACGGCAGGTTTAGCGGCTGTTAGGGTTGATGCCATACGACACCATCAGGAGGCTAACCAGCGTGTAGATTGCTTAACCGAACAGATGAATAGAGCTAGGGAGGATGTGCAAAACCGATTGGAGGAGCACACAGCTCAAATTCAAACGATCATAAATAGAGTCCAGATAGATATGAAAGCCGACCTGGAACACACTCGGGAAGAATTTGGGACTCGATTAAATCACGTCGAGGGATTTATGGACAATGTTAAAAAGGACATGGCAACCATGAACATTGGATTAATCTTGATGAGAGGTGCTGCCAATGCTGTTAATAACAACGTAAAGACGATCGTTGATGGCATGATGGAAATCAAAGACGAACTCAACACCAACAGGAGAAACATTACTGAGTTGACAGAAACCGTAGCAAGCCTACGTGAAACAGTTGATGTTCACCGTGAGGAACACAAAATCGATCTCATGTTATTGAGGGGTGACCTCAACGAACACAAGACCACAGTGGAGGCTAAGGTAGCCGAGGTCAGAGACGATGTTGGGAAGATCCAAGAGAACGTGTCGAGAGTTGAAGGAGAGATCGATTCCTTACAAAAACGATTTGAGGAAGTCGCGGTAACCGAGAGGTTAGACCTCAGCTATAACCTCAGGACGGCCATACGCGAAGTAGACACGAACCTCAAGGGAAAAGTCGATAGGATCGAGCTACAACTGAACGACATAGGCAATAAAGTCGCAGCCAGAACCATTCCAGGACTTGAAGTCATAGAAAGACGTCTTGACAGACTTGAGACGCTTCCTAGAGAGAGACACTTACACCCACAGATGGGAGAATCTCAGGAAACACCAGTATCTCAATCAGCAGGAATGATGCTTACCCATTTCCAACCCAGCGCACCTACAGAACCGCAGCCATCACAATTCACTGGTTCAGCGCAAAGTCAGACTTTGAACTTTGACGGCCATCCGTTTCAACCAGCACTTAAACGACTTAGTCACGAGACTAACACACCTACGCATAACTACATGCAGAATACATTCAGACCCGCGCATACGTACGGAAATGTCACTATAATTCGTTCGAGAGAGGAGCAACCAGCTCGCTTCTCAGGAACTGGAAGTGGTGTTACTCCAGTGGAGTTCTTAGCCAACGTCGAGAGCTACTTGAGAGACACTATGGTAACTCCGGAGAGGGAACTCAGAGTTATAGAGCGATTGCTAGAGGGGCAAGCCAGCACCTGGTTTAGGGCATTCAGATACTCGTTTACAGGCTACCAGGACTTTAAAGAGGCTTTATTTAGAACGTATTGGTCGAGCGACATCCAGCAGAGCATCCGAGCTGAGATGTATACTCGCAGGTACAGCTCTAATACTCCTACACGTTATGCGAATTACTTCGCGATACAGCTTGCGAAGCTTCGTTGTCTTCAGCCCTCGTTGTCTGAACAAGATTTAGTGAACACCATTGTTTGGCAGTACCCTGCAGACGTGCAACGTGTGTTGATTGCTGCAGGGGCATCCACTTTCCAGCAGTGTGACCAAATCCTGCGAAGGTTGGATGCGAACACGGAACAGTTCCCGACACACCGTCAGCAGAAGGCTGACAGGCGCGAGGAGAGACATGTCAACCTGACTACTGTCGATAAAGTGAGCCAGACGCCACAACAGACGCAAACCCAAGAGAACTCTGGGCAACGTGATAACAACTACAACTATAGCAGGAGAGAATGGAACAACACTCCATATGCTCGAGATCGGCAAGATGACCATCGAAGTCATTGGAACCGGCGATTCGACCGAGGGACGAACGACAACCGACGTCATGAAAACGACCGCCGAGGGAACAATGGTAGAAATCCACAGCACGGAAGTATCCGTAGGGACTATCGATACAGTGGAGGATATGACAGAAATCGAGACCCTAGATACCAGCCAGTTAGTGATTGGAAAGGAAGAGCACGGGAGAGCCGTGAGTACCTTCAACAACTCAGAGAACTGCAAATCCGAGTAGAGGGAGACCAGAACCCGACTTCGAGGGAAAATAGAAATTCGGCGCAGGAGACGGAGCAGAACCAGCCCAGTACTTCTCGCCAGGACAGGAAAAAAAACGCCGAAAAATCAATAGATTCTTGTTCGGTTGAGCACCGAGTAACTGCCACCATATTACTCTGGGAGCCAATCCAAGAAGACTTGTTGGACGAACGACGAACGACGAACCACAACTATGAATTGACGCGTCTACCCAAGATTGTAGCCACCTTGAATGGATGCAGCGTAGTCATTCTCATCGATACTGGGGCGATGATTAGTGTAATTTCCGCCGATTGCCATGCCAGACTGAAAGCAAACTCTGAGGTGACAGAGCTGCCAGTTTCAGCTGTAAGAGTCAGAGGAGTCATACCTGACCGCGTTGTAACGTGCAAAATTCAGATTCTATGTACTCTGAAGATTTCGAGCCACGTGTACTTGCACGAATTTCTTGTAATGAAAGGCTTGCGTCATGATGCCATATTAGGTGCAGACTTCATTAAAAAATATGATGGAATCATTGACATGGGACGTAATACGGTAGAGTTCAAGCCGAACGAACCCATTCAGATGAACCTAGTTGAAGAAGAACCGGAATTCCTATCCGAAGTCGACGTAGTCGAAAAATTGAATGGCAAGGAAATTGAGGAGACACTAGATGCCGACGAAGAGGCAGAATCATTATCAGCACCCATTACGAGAGAACCTTGATAAGATATTGAACGAATACAGGGACATATTTGACACCACACCTGGTGAGATATTGGACTACGAGTACTATCTTGTGCTACTGGATGATTCCCCATTCCAGAAGAAGATTTATCCTATTGCCGAGAAACATCGCGAAGAAGCTGCTAAGAAGACCCATGAGATGGAAGCAGCAGGCACAATCAAGAAGTCACCGACTCCTTTCTTGAATCCTATAACACCTGTGGTTATGGTGGATGGAAGCTTGAGACTTTGTCTCGACGCAAGAGCCTTAAATGAACGCCTAGCTCCTGAGCACGATAGACCGCTCTAGATTAGGGACATTCTCAGGAAGTTCAAGGAAAGACAATATTTCCATCATTGGACTTGGTACAGTCTTATTACCATATCAGATTATCTGAGTATACTCAGAAATATACCGGATTCCTGTTTGATCAGACCACCAATAACTTTCGAAAACTACCTTTTGGATTGAAAAATGCCGGAGCTGCATTAATCAGAGCACTTGATGCCAAGCTGACTCCTGAAGTGAAGCAGAAGGTGATATGTTACGTGGATGACATCATCATAGCTTCGGAAACAGAGGAAGAGCATTTAAAGACATTACGCCTTGTTTTTGAGAATCTTCGACAGGCTAACTTTAAGGTGAAATTTGACAAGTGTCGATTCTTCCAGAAAGAAGTGAAATTTGTGGGACACATAATCAATGGAGAAGGATACAGAGCGAATCCGGCACACATCAGAACTGTTGCTGCATTTCCAACGCCAACCCGTGTGAAACACGTGAGACAATTCCTAGGAATTCCCCAATTCTTTGCTGCTCATTGTGAGAAGTATTACGAGACTGTCGAACCACTGCAAGGTTTACTGAAGAAGAACTGCAAATGGACCTGGAATGATGAATGCGAGATAGCTTTCAGGAAAGCTAAACAGAAGCTAATTGACTCAATTCAGTTAGAATATCCAGACTATTCCCGGAATTTTATTCTAGAAACTGATGCATCTGCAATTGGAATAGGAGCCATATTACTGCAGGAGGATGATGAGAAGAAACGTCATTACAACGCTTTCTTAAGTCGACGTTTGAGAGCACATGAATCTCATTACTTTACCACTGAGATTGAAGCACTTGCGATTGTTTACGCACTTGAGTACCGGCAGAAACTTTTGTTAGGCCAGAGGATTATTGTGAGGACCGATCATCATGCGTTAACCTTCATATTACGAACAAGACTGGCAAGCGACAGGATCACACGTTGGACGCTGTTTCTCCAACAGTTTGATTTGGAAATAGTTTATCGACCAGGCAGAGAGAATGTGTTGGCCGACATCCTCAGCCGGAAACCTAAAGCTACTGTTAATGCCATAGACATCGAGGGAGAATGCGAGGAACACCTTCGCCGACTTCGTCATCTACCTGAAGGGCAACGACGTGAGGAGGAACTCAGGCATATTATCCGTTTCCTAGAACGAAGAATGGATCCACAGGATGCTCATTATGCAAGAATTGCTGCTGTTGCAGATGATTATTTGATTTATCATCGTGTCTTGTACAAGTTTGTGGACGAGGACCACACTCAACTGCGTGCAGTTATTCCTAGGAGATACCAAGAATCTGTTATTCTTATGGTTCATTTATCCATTGGACATGGTGGAACAGACAAGACCATTGCAACCATCAAGGAATCTTTTACTTGAAAAGGACTAGGAGCCACCGTTAGACAGTGTTTACGTGCTTGCGACGCATGCCAGCGGAACAAGTACACGTCACACTTATTGAAGGAACAACCTAGACCGATACTCCCAACTCAACCTAGAGAGTTATATGCACAGGACCTGTATGGCCCAATACCTAAGGCTCGTCGTGGGAATCGCTACATCGTTGTAACTATTGATGTGTTCACGAAATATACGATGCTTCATCCGATTCAGAAAGCCACTGCACATCAGATTATTCAGAGGATTAGACGACAAGTGATACCGGAGGCAGGAAAGCTACAATTCCTGTTGACTGATCACGGATCACAGTACACCTCAGCAGAATTTGCCAATGCTATGAATGAGCTGGAAATAGGTCATGTTTTATCATCTATTCGCCATCCAGAGAGCAACCCTGCAGAATGCGTGATGTCTATCATCGCAAAATTTTGTCGATTATACTGTCAAGAAGAACACTGGCGATGGACTGAAATCCTAGTTATTATGGCAAAATGTATTAATTCAACAGTCCATGAGAGCACTGGTCAAATACCTATGGTCTTGCATTTGAACCAGATGCCAATGAGAATATGGGATCGTGTGATTGTAAATCCACCTTGTTTACAACCATCACATGCCAGCAGACTTTTAGCTGCAAGGGAAACTATGGACAGACAAGCTGCCAAGCGCTTGAGAAGAACTAGACGCCAGAGATTCAGAGAACCACTTGTTGAAGGAGACCTTATCCTTATAAGGAGACCCGGAATTTCAAGTCCTATAGACCGCATATATGGGAAATTTCTGTCTTTATATTATGGCCCTAGTCGTATCCGACAGCCTTTGAACAATGGAAGTTATGTTATAGAAGACATTAGGACAGGAGAGCGTATTGGAACCTTCAATGCAGCTAATCTAAAAAAAATCACTTATGAATGAATTTCAGGGCAAATAAAAATATCGTCCCAACATTTTATTTGAAACGACGGAGAGGCAGATGAACCCGCTGAGCTATGGTTCATGTGATATTTTTTATAACAGAACATTTATGATGGGATGTTGTACCTTTGAACACACCCAGAAAGCCACGTGGAGTTGAGAGATCACGCTATACTCTTTGAAGTAGCGGTGAATCGCACTTTCGACTTCGGTGAAATCTGCTAAGTATTTATCTGAGGTCTTATTAATCAATTTTATATTTCCACGAGACTCAGAATATTCCATTTCTTCATGCTGCATTATTAAAACATTTTGGAGAATGTTATTTTCACTTAAGGTAAGGTAATACCCTTGCAGATACGCAAACAGGAACGTAAATAGTCGCTCAACGACTTCGTTTTGACGACCTACTTCCTAGAGGAACTCAGTGCATTTCACTACGTCTGGAGAATCCGCCCTGTGTAGGCGTGAAATAGTATCTGTCCTATAAGACGTAGAGAATATCCGCTGTTGAGCGTTGAAAGTGATTATCAGGTGCCATCGAGCACGCGAATACTACAATTCACTGTTGTATAAGCACAGTGAGCCACAGAAGAATATTGGGAAATAATAATTGGCAAGTATAGTGAATTGCATAACATTGCCGTAATACCACATTTTTGTACCCACGTGTTTGTGGAGGGCCAAGTGCCTAGTGGAAAATGTACAGGTAAATGGGTTACAACTCTCTTGAATAAGTGTGATTATGATTGTATGACCTATTTAAATTGCCAAAGTGAATTTATCATTTCAAAAACGACGCATAATTCACGAATTCGACGTGATATAAAAGTGGCGTCACTAACACGTGAAGAATCATAAAACAGTGTTAGCTCGCATGTATATCACTTCGACGAAATAAAGGCTGTGTCATCTACTTCAATTAAAGCCTATAACATTTACGACGAACATTGTATTTTTGAAAGTGAAAGAATGAATTATTACGCAATTTATTTCACTACCCACGTGATTGGACTATTCTACACCATGTTTGAGACCGTCATCATGGTCTAATACCATCCCGGTATGAGGGTGATGTTTCTACGGGAACCAGCATGTTGGTAGAACTTCCAGAACAGCGAACGAAAAGGAAGGAACCCAGGATGTCATTTCCAGGCATATCCACTACATCCACGAAGTTGTCGACAGGGACAGATCGAACCCTGGTCTTTGGAGGAGTCCAGATGGGAATCCTGATGAGGATAATACCGTTCCAGAGAGCCAGAGATGATTTTGTACAACCCTTGTTGTTGAATAGAGGGCTGAGTGAGAGCTTCTCCATTTCGTGAGTTTTTGGACACCCCTTTCTTGTTCTAGTTTCTGGTGGTATAGTAGGTTAAATGTAGTTTGTGAACCAACCGAACTCAGTGTCAGCCATTTTTATAGGTAGAGAATGTAACTAGTTTAATTAGATGTCATTTATTTCTGTTAGAGTGAGACACCCTTGGGTCAGACATTTTGGTCAGCCCTGGTGCAGCCTGATGAACGTCGTAGAACGTCAATGCCTATCTTTTGCTGAACTTGACCGTAGTCATTTGAGGCTACTTTGTTCAACCCTATTTGGGGTAATTTTCAAGTCTTTGCTGACTTTAGTTATGGCAATCAGATGCCATGGTTATTAGATAACTGCATTCTTTGCAGCCAGTCTTTGTTACACCCCTGACTTTCGTTAGAACAGTCGTATCATTTAGGTAATCGACTGTAATTACCAGTTTTGTAACTGCATTATATTTCATTTTGGATAAGCTCAGAAGCTATTTTTGGTCAAGTGTGGACCTAATAATTAGAAGGAATGTTTCGTTGTCAAGCATCGAACTCAGTTCCCAACGTATCAATCATTAAGCAGATCCAGAGTGTGGAATCTGCGTCACAATTCTTATTTTGTTAGTGTCATGTAAAGACACGTATTTATTTGATGTTGTACAAGCAACTACTGAATTATATCATTGAGAGCAAAGAGCTCCAGTAATAGTGACATTACTATCATTTAGACGTCTTTGGTACAAAGGCGGAATTATATTATTCTATTCAGATTTATAGCGTGTTTTTATACACGCATTCTTCGAGGTTTATGACCCATGGTAAAGTTTTTTATGAAGAGGCCAGATGTACAGTTTTATTTTTCCTTTAAATCGCCGGCCTTGAATAGTTACGATGTTGTGTCAGACGAGCGCAGGAATGTTGTAACCTGCCAGCGACATAAACTGGTTTGTGATCCAGTGCCCTTGAAAGCACGCTTCTTTTATTTGTGAGACAGAACTACTTTGACAAAGGACAGAATGCTTGTTTTATTCGCTTTTCCTTTCATTGCAACTTAGCTTATGGAACTCAGTGTTCAACCTTGTATCTGATCACATGTTTTATAGATTGCTTTTTGTTAGTTAAACGCACTTTTGCGTGTACCGTCGTTCGACGTGTACAGTTATGTCAGGTTTTCTATAGTATGTTAGAGGCTACCCCGTTATGGGAGGAATTTATTGTATGAAGGTATTTTGTGTATGCCTTGTACGGGATTGTCCCGTTGACCAGATGTTATTGGAGGGTAACTGTAGTGTGCAGGTCTGTCCCGGAGTTATTGAACGCGAGCTTTGCGCCGCTGGTAACTTGTGTTATTGTGTGTCCGAGTTGTTATTGCTCGTTGATTATATTCCGACTTTTGAGTCGAGGCTTTTTGGTGGAGAATGATCTCAGTGGAGACACTCCGTGCCCAGGCTATTGTCAGTATTATTCGCCATAAACCAACGATAAACCTAAACCGACATCTTAATAATAAAACGCATAATTTTGTTAAAACAAAAGCTAACTAACGAATTCCCTCCATCTAACTTTTTTCTTTTGCATTTGGAACTGTTGACATAGCCGTGCAGATGAAGGTAATTTCCTTTTGTGGAAATGACAGGACAGCTGACACTATTGTAGTGACCTGAAGCATGCTCGAACCTTGAGTTCGCAGCTTGTGGAGCGCAGGCCATGCGATGTTAGACGTAGTCGTAACTACGCAGTCGTCACCGTAACTACACACATTAGATGACTATGGCTTACAAAGAGTAAACCAAGGTGCAGGCAGGTATTTTAATAAAACCATTTGTCTATTTCATTACTTATTCATGATGTTAAAGTGTGTGATTCCTACATGTTATCTTATTGTGTGCTGTTAGCACGTAGTTTCTAAGAATAATTAAATGTTTTTTTACATGGCTGTACACTTAGATTTGAATGTAATTGTTTTCTGTTACGGACGTCATCGCCGTAAATTTTGTTATTAACTGATATGACTTAGCTAGATGAATTAACGTTAAATGTAAATGTGGAGATGGTATCATCCTAACTTAGATTTGTTTTGCTACCCTGTTAAATGTAAATTCAGATATTAGCTTGATCTTGTAACTTGAACTAGGGACTTGCGTCGTACCATTTTCCTAGCGTTGCTGTTGTTGCTTTATTATTGTGAGATAGATCTTTCGCGAGGGTTTTCCGTAACTTCTCAGGTAGGGGACCTGCTCTTTATTTTTGTTTGTTTATTAGCTTGCGGATTAGCCGATTGTAACCCTCCGAACTAGGCTAGGGGCTTGTGAATTTTATCAATACATTTTCACGGTGTTTTACATAAGTCTGGACGTTTATTTTCTCAGTCTAGTTTTTAAGGTGAACCTTTCCTTAGGCAGTCTATGACCATCGTCACCATGTACCACGATCCCTGTGGACTACAGACTCTCGTGCCGCTTTAGGTTATTTGGAAGTTCACCTGATCCTCACGGTAATTTTTTATTGTTTATGGTCGACGGGTGAGATGTTAGGGAGGTCATTGCGGTTGTTGGCTATCCTGGCAGCACCACCGACGGTCGCAGTAGACAGAGTTAATCGTCGAGTTCCAAAGGGTAAGTATACAAATTTTGGTTCAGATCGGTGAAACGGTGTAGATTTGTGTAAATGATAGACAGACAAACCAACATTGAGTTATATACATATATATATAGATAGGTCATTTCATTCCCACCCATGACGGGAGGGCGGGCCCCTCTAGATGGGGGCCAGGAGAGGAGAAAGGAGCTGTACTGAAGGTGGAGGTGTTGAAGTGTGGAATTGGGAGTATAGAGACTGGGATGGACCTCTTGGCTAAGAATCAAGTTCTTGAAAATTTTGGAAATTTTAAAATTTTGAAGTTTTGTAATTTGTGAAATGTTGAAATTTTGGAATTTTGTTTTTATGTTAATTTTTTTATTTTGAAAATATTGCAATTTCGTAATTTTTGAAATTTTGAAACTTAGGAATTTTGGGATTTTTTTAAATTTTGAAATTTTGAAAATGTTGACATTTTGTAATTTTAAATCTTTATTTTATATTTTCGTAATGAATGTGGTGGAAGAAATGAGTGGTGACTGAGAAATGAGATGAGAGTGATGGATGATCATCGTGGAGATGAGAAGGACAGCGGTGCTGTAGAAGAGAGAAAGAGGAGAAATGAGAAAGAAAGAGTGTATCTATATTATTATTATTATTATTATTATTATTATTATTAGAGAATGAATGTGATGGGAGAAATAGATGATGACAATTTGGTGAAATGAGATAAGAGCTGATATATACATAATTCATGCTTTTGGGCTAATGCCGTGTGTATTTTTTATTTAAACCATACGTTTCGGAGAAACCTTGCCTCCTTTTTCAATGGAAATAAACAAAAATATGCAAAAAAGAGCTGATATGTTTGTCAATGCATTGGTGCCAACATACTATTCACTCTTAATTATCTAATTTTTTTTGTACATATCATTCTCTTAATCCTACGACCTAAGGGCAACTAGTTGCCTGCGAGGAAGTGTGAGAAACCCTGGAGAAAACCATACTAAGGATGGCCGCTGTCAGCGCCGTGATCCGAACCAACGATCTCCGGACTTGCTCCAGCTGTCCTGGCGGCCATGGAGCACGATTTAACGAGCACGGTTACGTCATGGGGTGATGAAGCGTGAAGATCATACTAGTGCTACCATCTTCCGGGGATTTGGAAACGCACTACACCACGAGCCTTCAAATGTTGAACAGAGATGTCTCTGTCCCCGCTTGGCTTACGTCAATAGAAAGAAGTTGGGAGTGCGCGTATTTCAAGAGAGATATTTAACTTCAGGGACTTGGACATTGAGCTCCAAAGCGGCTTCGATAGCGTAGTTGGTAACATGCTGAGCTTCTATGACCAACGTCGTGGGTTCAAACCCGGCCGATGTCGTCGGATTTCTTAAGAGCGTTAAAAATCCCTCAGCATGCCAACCTTCGGAGGGGAAGTAAAGCCGGCGGTCCCATGTCATCGATTTATGGCATGTAAAAGAACTTTCCACTAATTACAATTGTGTAAAGCTAAATTATAGGTTATATTTGACTCCAACGTTCGTCGCCAGGAGCCGACTGTGGTGGCGTCTAGTAACAAAGTTCAAAACTAGTTGGTCGTTGACGGTGGCGTTTGGTAGCAAAAGTTGGAACTACTTGAAAATCGAATGTCTGCAGTCCTTACTTGAATTAAAACAGATAACACACACTAATACAGTCATCACAGTCAACACCGGTTATCAGACAGATTCTACACACACCCAAAGTACACGGGGCTAAATGGCCACGTTGTCGCTGCCCCTAAACTGAAGAACCCACCAACCATTTAGTTAGTTAGTTAGTTAGTTAGTTAGTTAGTTATTGTTGCTTTAAGGGGCGGAACTACGAGGTCATCTGCCCCTACCAACCATTTAACTCCGAGTAGTTGGGTGGGCGTAGAATTCTATCTGATAACCTGTGTTATTAGTTATAGTAGTGAGTGTATTTGTAAGTCTGGTGAAAATTGAAAAAGAAGTGGCCCTGGTCTGAAGTTCAAACCATCCCGGCATTTTTGTGGAGTAAAAGTTAGAAACCACGGAAAAACTTCCAGAATTGCTGAGGTGAAAATCGAACTCACCTCTTGTCAGTCGCGTGTCAGTTATGCTTTTATCCCTTGAGTTTTGGAGTTCTACCCTTATGAATGTATGTATGTCTACCCCTTATTATTCCCGTTTTCAACGGGTTCGAGGATGAGTTGCGATGAAAATCTATGTGACGGACGGTTTTTACGGCCGGATGCCCTTCCTTACGCCAACCTCATGCGAGGAATTAATGAGAGATGAAATAAATGATGGTGAATGAAACTGGGCAAGGATGTGGAAGGAAGCAGCCGAGGTCTGTTAGAAGATACCGTCCCAGCATTTGCCTGGAGTTGAAAATGGGAAACCACGGAAAGCCAAGGACGGCCGTCTGTGGGGCTCGAACCCATTTCTTACGAGTGCGCAGATTGCTTAGCCCCATGGTCTAGACCTGCGCGTTCTACCCTTGTGAATAATAAGTGCTAATAAGAATTAGATACGGGGACAATATAATTATTTTCCCCTAAATTGTTGATAGAAAGGTTAATGAATTGATTTTGATGGAAAGCGCGTGTTATTGAATTAAGTTAGGTAAAACAACCTTTCATCCATTTGTTGATGTATTTTGACGCTTATTGTATGAGTGTGTTACACCACTGAGTCCTCGAAGCCTTAGGTGAGAAAAGTGACAGTCAGTCTGAAAGACTAGACTTTGTATCATTTTAAATGCTACAAATGCTGAAAAATGCTATAAAGGCTCTTGACATGTTAGAAAATTATCTGAATACTACTTATCTTGCTTATCTTGTTTCAAATTACTCGCGAACGGCAAGTGCAAACCAAGGGCAAAGCAAGGTCAAGCGCGCGGAATGCCGCACAATCACCAGAGCGCGCGGGGACGTGCCCCTTCCATCCAGTCTAAAAACACTTATAGTGGGCGATGTATTGAAGATAGAGATATGCTCTCGCGGACTTTATTGTAGAACTTTTCATGCTGACCAATTCTTACGCTCATAGTATATTGATATTTTTAACGGTTTGCCTAGCGTAAGCTTAAGAAGCGCACGGACGCAAGTTTGTTTTCGACTTTTTCACTGAAATCGTTACTGCTTGGCTTCATTTTGATAATACATAAATTATTTTCTACAGAATTTTTCCTCGAGATATCCTTCACAGAATGGTGAAAACCGCATCAAAATCCATCCAGTGGTTCTCGAGATTACCCGTGACATCCAAGAATCGGGGATTTTTAGCCTACTTTTCACATTTTGCAAAAATGAGGAAAAAGTAGACATGAGATCGATCCGGGAAAATGTGTGTCTGTCTGTCTGTCTGTCTGTGTGTGTGTGTGTGTCCCCCCTATCAACTCCTCAACGGCTGCAGCAATCAAAACCAAATTTAGTATGAGTAAAGATGTGCACCGGAATATCTCACGTCCATATTTGAAAATGATGTCAGTGCTACCAACTGCCGAAAAAACGCACTAGAAATTTGAGCTCCATGTTGGATATCCTGCAAGGTATGCATGGGAGCTATTCCAAAATTGGTACACATGCAGATAATACTATTTCAGTTTAATTTCCAGGAGGCCAACAATGACAGTGTTGCCAAAATAATTTTAAGCCTTATGATAGGTGCAATGTTTAAATGCATATAACTTCTACACTATCAATTGGATTTGAACCAAATTTTGTATGTAATGTCTGTACATAAACAGATATGATTGAGCGTATTCTTAAGAGCCACCAGGGCTGCCAACTGTTAATAATTGCTCTCTCTATATTTTTTATCCAAGTACCAATATATCAGAAAGTATGCAAGCCAACAGCTTTAAACTATGCACACGTATATTCTGACATTTTAGATTAATTTGGAGTAACTTATATACGTCAGTTCTACCAACATGATTATAAGCCTGCTGATAGTACCAATTTTTAAATACATGTAACTTCTATACTATCAGTTGGATTTCAACCAAATTTCGTATGTGCTATGTGTACCATAACAGATATGACTGTAAGTATTGTTAAGATCAATCAGGGCTGCCAACTGTTAATAAATGCTGTCCATATTTTATTTTACCCTAATATCAATATATCAGAAAGTATGCAAGCCAACAGCTCTATACTTTGCACACGTATAGCACCTGACATTGAAGATTAATTTGGAGTAATTAATACAAGGCAGTGCTGCCAACATGATTCCATGCCTGCTGATATGTCCAATTTTAAAATACATGTAACTTCTATACTAACAAATGGATTTCATCCAAAATTGGCACAACAAGATATCATAATATTTCAGATTATTTCTGACCAGCACACGCATGGTATTGTTGGCAACATGCTTTTACGCGTGCTGATAGATCCAGTGTCTAACTGCGTGTAACGTCCATTGCACTTCAACCTAATTTTGTATTCTGTACCTTAAGAGATGGAACTAAGAATATATTCAGTCACCAGGGCTGCCAAGTGTAGTGCTCTATTAGGCTACATTATACCAGGTATATTTTGAACTAATTTGATATTTCTATATTGCCAACTTAATTTTGTCATTATTCTACATAGGTTCATATACTGTAGAATAATCATTGGCATGAAAAGTAGGCTGTATAGTTCTTCACAGAACTTCTTGTTATCTTATACTAACGAAGTAGAGATTGTCGGGGAACACATGCACCGAGCGGTACTATGACGTCACTCACCTCAGTGCATCTGGGTACTTTTCGTCCCGTCACCGTAACGTAACGCCAGACCCCAGCGTAACGACGAAGTCGACGAGATAATTTAAAATGATAAAAATATTTCCCGGAACGCAAACCAGACCATTTCACGTAGAAAGGAAGCCCATTGCTTATAGGCATCATCACCATAACCACACGTACGAACCAATCAGAAGCGAGCGTATACGATCCGAGTGACTGCAATGCTTGTTATTTCTAGGGGCAGCACATCAATGACTTCCACCATTCAGATGAAGGAAATACACTGATAATAAATTCAAAAGGATCTTTATTATATAAAAATGTTTCAACCATTCACAAGATATATACAGTACATATATTTGATTCTCCAGGTCTTTTGAGGACAGAGCTATTATTCCTGCTGTAGGCAAACTGTAAAAACAGCTGTGACTTCTGCTTAGCACTGAAGAAGATCTGGAACAGAAACAGTCAGTCTATCAGCTATCTATGGAGATTTTCTCCTGGTGAAGATGAATGCATAAACAGTCAGACCCTTCCATCTCAACATCTGACGGGATCATGGCATTGAAAATAATAATAAGAAGAAGAAGCAGAAGAATTTGCAAAGAAACAGTATAAGAGAAGAAGATGCAATAGAGAGAGAAATGTTTAGGAAAAAAGTGTTGGGAATGGAAGGGTTCCAAGGAAGGAAGGAAAAGAAAAGAGGCTCAAAATGGTCCGAAGAGAGAAAGAAGATGCATAGTGTGAAGACGAAGGAGTCCTGGAGGAAGAAGAAGGAGACCTGGGGGAAAAAGAAAGAACACCAAAGGACTCAACATTGAAATTGGCTCGTGGTCCTTAGAAGACCGTAACGGAGAAAGAAAGAATAAGAAGCAGAGTAAATAAAATAACAAATAATAATTATTAAAACTCTGTAATTTTTCTAGGTTTGTGCAGTGCCTTGTGTGGGGTTTCGCCTAGAACACCAAGCTGGCTCATCAGCGGGCTCTTGGTGTCCGTGCCCAGACCCCCACATGAGTAGCGAACTGCGCGCTACCTCCCTTTTTAAGAAGCGCACCTGCGTCTCTTTACTGCGAGAGCTAATAGCTCAAGCTGATGAGCTGTCCTAGGCGAAACCCCACACAAGACATGGCATAAGCCCAAAACCTCCTCTGAACCAGCAGCATAAGGTGGGCAACATGACAGCAAGAATATTGGAAGCGTACTCTCGTTATGGTTGGTTTGCGCCCATACAATAGGAGCATTCGAGTGTGGCAACGAGAGGGTGAGAGATCTCACGAGCTCTTCATCCAGGATCGCCACCAACAGCAAGGACGTTCAGTCATTTTCTGGGGTCGACGTACGCCTCTAATTCCTATCCACGGTAACATGACAAGTCTGGTATACAGAGACAACATCCTTGAACCTGCCGTTACAGAATTTGCAGCCACAATGGGTGAAGGCTTTACACTATCCACAGAAAACCCACTTCCAGGATGGCTGAGGTAGGAATCTAACCCCGTTCCAGCCCTCAGGCTAGAATTAAATTCCTTGGCAGAGCCGGGAATCGAACCCGGAACTCCTTGGCCACAGCCAAGAATTCTGGTCGCTACACCAGGAGTACACGAATAACGTGTGTGTGATATCTGCCTCATATCACAATTATAATAATGTGCGCACTCCGTTGTGAACATAGATATTCGTTAGATTAGGCCCTCCATCTCGTACATGCACTTACATTCGGAGCGCCTTGTGTTCACGGAGAAGGTCGCGCGTATTGGCAACTCCAGCTATCTGATATGACATCTAGCGGTAAAAATGAGAAACTTACCAAGTAGGGTACATTTGTCACGTGGTGACTGTTTGTATATGGTTTCTTGTATAGGTAAACAGATCGTGGTAAATTGTTCGTGTCTTTATACATAAGTAATAAGTTTTACTCGTTGATAGAGTGAAAAATGAGTAAAAGCAAAGTGTATTGCTCAGTTTACGGCTGTAAGTCGATGTATAAGAGGGCTGCGGATATACGTTTTCATCACTTTCCAAAAGATGCAAATAGCAAAAGCCGAAATGTGATGATACCTAATAATACCTAATACCTAATAATAATACCTTTCCACCCCGGGAAGGATCTAACACATGTCGAGGTAGACAGACTGAAGACCTGCGACGTAAAGCCAGCGAAGGTTATTCAGTTTAAAAACAGCTGTTACGATGGGCGCGCTGGTGAGATTGAAGTTAGGCCTACTTGAATAATTAATTAAATAATTAATTATTGGCTGCTTGGTAGGGAGAAGGGATGAGTTTAACTTGTATTAAAACTCGTGGGGCGACAGGAATTGCTTGATTTGGATGGTTAAAAGGTGGGTTTGGGGTTGAATATTTGAATGGTAGCGGAATCACTCATTCTACAGTGCCCACGGAGAGGCAAATTAGGCCTATATGACTCGTAGTGGAATAGCTCGAATATCGAAGAACTTAGCGATTACGAGGTGTAGGCTTGGCGGAAAGGCTGGCGGATCATCAGTTTGACATCAATTCACGATATAAGTCGGAGCTTGGAACAGTGGCGTCTGGTTTGCGTGGATGCTAGTCTCGGAATGATAAAAGTAGCACAGCTTCGGTGTGTTATTTATTTGTTTATGTACCGTATTTCTCTATTTGAATGTCCTCGGCGTTGACTCAGGATCGACATTTACATTATATTGCGCATAATAGTACCGAAATAATGTCCGAAGTGTAGCCCTGTGTAAATTTGAATCAGCTGATCTACATCAACCATAAAAACTGATGCTTGATAATATGCAAATGACACCAAAAAATCCAGTGGAACACACAAATTAGATCACGTGTATCGCACAGTTATACATATATACAATTAAAAATAACACTGTCATTACTTTTGAGACCACATTTACTGATTATAACCGAAAAATAAAAAGTGTTCCATATCAAACGCGTGTTATTGAGTATTTTAAACCCTACTTATCCAGACCGACCGCAGCGCCCCAAGTGTTTTGAGTTGCCAATAGAGCTGTGTCATCTCCCGCCAGCCTCACTGTGGCAACAGTGCTCGGCTGGAAGCACGCTAATGGGCGAGCCCATGGGTCTCTTATAGTGGAAGATAATACTCGCCCCATCGACCTAGGGTGATCAATCAGTTCCTTCAGATGCATGTCATACAGACAATGGAGTGGCCTGCTTATTCTGTGGACATGAACTGTATTGAACATGCATGGAAAGAGCTCAAAAGGCGAATTTCGCACCGTCCCAATCCTCCAACAAGAGTGGAATAATCTGCCCCAAACCACGCTGGGTTCGTTGGTGCTCAGTATGCGTCGTCGTCTGCAAGTAGCCTATGCCTTAGAGCTCGTGAAGGCCATACGCGGTATTGATATGCCGCAACATGGACAGGACGTTGGTGTGCTCAGTCCCACATTATCACTTTTGTTATCCGTTGCGTGTTTATGTCTCTTTTGCAGATCAGATTGTGTGTTGTTTTTCTTTGTATGTACCTATATGGTGAATAATATGATAACTAAGGTTCGGATGTTAAGGAAAAGTCATCTTTTTTTCCTGAGCTCATTTTACCAGAAATCTGAAAAATAAGTTTGAATGACGGGTCCCTGACCACGTTTAAAGCAATTTGATGTTGCCTATAAATGCATATTTCGGCCATTTTTATTGTTTTGGTCATATTTGGTCATAATTTCAGCATTTTTGTTTAAATTGAGGCGTCGTTAACAAAGCACGTGTTATCTGTGTCGAGTTTCAAACACAGGATTTCCGAACAGTGTAGTAGATGCTGTATATTTTTCATTCTTTTCCCAGAACAGGCAGATAGCAGGTTTAGAAGTCCTGATTCCAAGAAGGCGCTCGTCTATGGACGTCTTTTAGCACATCTTTCTGGACAAGTTAGATTGCGACACTGAACGCATGAGGTCACGGAACATGACGATAGTGTGCTTCCGCCTTTCAATAGGATGTCACTCCAGTAGATATATTTAGCTCAGAAGCAATTAGCAAACAAGGAAATGACATGTTATGTCTTTTAGGAAAACCGAGCAAGAACTGCCAACTGATACTGAATGAATGTTGAAAATTTTAATGTACTGTAGATCTCTGTCAGTTTGTATGATTAAATGTGTCTGGTGTATTATCGCTGATCACTAGAGACGAGAATTATAGGCACTAAAAACAGTTAAAATAGGCAGGCATATAGGCTCTTAAAATAGCCAAAATAGGCATGTAAATAGGCACTAACGTGTAAAATAGGCAACAAAATAGGCATGAAAACATTTCGTTTAATTTAATAACATATTTAATTACTATAAAAAGAATTAACAATAAGCAACTTATAATTTAATAACATTCTTATCTTATATAAGAAAGTGAAAGTCTGTATGCATGTATGTATGTGGGTGGGTGGATTTGTTCCGTATACAAATCTACACCATTCCAACAATCTCAACCAAATTTTGCATACACATAGTTTAGGAACCAGAAGTAACGGCTGACTACATGAATATTGGATAGTCTTTCTCATTCTTCTGATTTCGGCCTTTTTGCACTCAAGCAAAGGCTAATAAAAGCAGAAAATAAACTGATGATGTAATAGCAAGGCCGGCCATCTCCATAGCAACAGTAGCTCGAGAGGGGACCACCAAGTTTACATCTATCCTGGTAAGAGGCCATGCTACACCCACTACCAGCTAGATCGCATCCCTCCAAGCTGCTTTAAACTGCCTGTCCATTCAACACAAGATAGGTTACAGCACCAACGCACTGATCGCTGCTGCATTTTCACTCCCAGCTGGATCGCATCCCTCCTGGCTGCTTTAAACTGCCTGTCCATTCAACACAAAATAGGTTACAGCACCAACGCACTGATCACCGCTGCATTTTCACTCCCAGCTGGATCGCATCCCTCCTGGCTGCTTTAAACTGCCCGTCCATTCAACACAAGATAGGTTACAGCACCAACGCACTGATCGCGGCTGCATTTTCACTCCCAGCTGAATCGCATCCCTCCTGGCTGCTTTAAACTGCCTGTCCATTCAACACAAGATATGTTACAGCACCAACACACTGTGATCGCCGCGGCATTTTCACTGCCAGCTGGATCGCATCCCTCCTGGCTGCTTTAAACTGCCTGTCCATTCAACACAAGATAGGTTACAGCACCAACGCACTGTGATCGCCGCGGCATTTTCACTGCCAGCTGGATCGCATCCCTCCTGGCTGCTTTAAACTGCCTGTCCATTCAACACAAGATAGGTTACAGCACCAACGCACTGATCGCGGCTGCATTTTCACTCCCAGCTGAATCGCATCCCTCCTGGCTGCTTTAAACTGCCTATCCATTCAACACAAGATAGGTTACAGCACCAACGCACTGTGATCGCCGCGGCATTTTCACTGCCAGCTGGATCGCATCCCTCCTGGCTGCTTTTAATTGCCTGTCCATTCAACACTCAGGCGCGTACAGGATATACTGTATATTAATTCACAGTTAGGTTGCAGCGCCAACCTAACGTGGCTTTTGAAGGGGACGATACCTGAAACGAAGAGTGTTTAACTTTGGAGGCTTAATATCGAGATTGAAAAAACGCGAAAACATGGCATTAAGTTAGTTCTTTTGTTATTCAATCAGCATAAAGTTTATGATATTAATTCACACACATACTAACGGGTAAATTTTCAATAAAAAGAAAAGCGAAATACAAAACGAAGGGTTGTTAAGTTTGGAAGCTTAATATCGAGATCCCAGGTGATATTTCTGGTGAATTCCGAGAATTCCCGTTCTTGTTCGTGGGGTAAACACATATTGAGAAATGAGAATATAATTCTGTCGAGCACACCAGCTGCAATATAATGCACTTTAAAATACAGTCAAATGGCATCAAATAGGCAATTATACTCCAAATAGGCACAAACCCTTGAAATAGGCATTTATAGGCACAATAAAACCAACGAAATCTAGCCTAAAAGAACCTAAAACGGATGTATATCTCGAAAGCCTACATTTCTAACCACAGGAATAAAATAGGCAAATAGGCAAATTCCCGTCTCTACTGATCACGTTTTGGCACTTAGGACGTTTACTGTATGTTAGTGATACTGTACCTATCCCAAAAATTCATGTCATATTTCTTAGTTTTTTAGGTCATATTTTATAGTTTTTAGGTCATATTTAGCTAGTTTTTAGGGCATATTACCCTAATGGTAACATACACATAACAAAATAAACAAGTCACTAATTCGCAATATGCAAATCTTTTCTTTGAGTACTGTAATTAGTTAACAAGTCCGACTCGTTACTAAGTTTAATTAGAAACGTACCCAGGGGGTACCGTTACGAGCTCTGGGCGAAAAAGGGTAGCCATTGGTCTAGCGAGTGACGTCATCTCGCGGACATAGGCAAGTTCCACAGCACTGCAGCAACTGCATATATTTTGCTTGAGGCACTTTTTCTTAATATATACGAGTTAATAGCTACGTAATTGCACACACCTTTCAATCTACTATTGTTAGAATATTTGTGAATGATGTTGGAAATGTTGACGCTGAATTAACACATAATGAATATGAGTTAATTAACGGCTATGAAATGTTACACATCTTAGAATCCAACACTTCCGTTCTTAACTATTCATTTTAAGAGATTGGGAAATATTGGTTATCAGTCTCATGCACTTAGAGATGTTGAATTTGCCTGATATCCTGTGTTTTGTAATAGTACCGGTATGTGTAATTGTAATTTTCAGCATTAAGATTGAGGTAGGTACCTTGACATATGCACCATCCTTACATTTTTCCTGGGGGGTGTGTGGAGAACACTCAGGAACACGGCACACGGTGTCAGAATTCGAACTTAAATCTCCGTACAGTTATGGGTCACGACTTAACGAACACACCTATGCTGCGTGGTCAAAAAATATGTCTAAAGAATATTGGAAATGTCAATATTTAAACCAATCCAGGTATGGTGGGTTAGCATAGTCTATAAATGCATCAACAGCAAACAACGTTTCAAACATCATGGTCAAGTAGCCCCATGTACTTGGATGTATGTGTTAAATCTGTCTGATAGCCTGTGTCATTATGATGGCTGTACCAATGTGTTTACATTGGGGTAAGGAATTTGGTAGGAGGCCGTAGTCAGTGTGTCTCTATTTCCGTCTTTGGAGATATGGCATTTACCTGGAGTTGAAATGAAAAACCACTTCAAGTCCGGCAAACGGTGGAATGCAAATCCACATGGCACCGATAAACAGGGTTTAGGTTTAGGCGTTAACAAGGAGAAACCATGCAAGTAGTGGAGTGGTGGCGCTTCTAACTCACTCCAGAACCCCCCTTGCTCTACTACTAAGCCTCAGCCATGTTAAATATCTCTCGAACGCATGGTCCGATTTTGACAAATGAGGTATCGTTGGACTCGGGATGACGTTATCTTTGCTATGGACTATTCGTTATATTTTTCAATTTTTTTTTGAAAATTTTTGTTTTTGAAACTAGGTGATAGTTTGAAAACTAAACATGATAGAACGTTGTGCCATAGCTCAAACGAATGGTCTTTATGCCCTTTATTTTCTATAATGAAACTTTTTTACTTTTATGTTTTTTTTTGAAAACACTCGAATTTTGAAAATCCTATATTTTGGAAACTAGGAACTCTACAAAAACGTTTATTTGACATAAATGAAAGGTCCCTATGCCCTCTACTCCCAAAATAAATTTCAAGTCTCTAGGATGAAAACCTGTTGTAGTAGTGTGGTAGTGAGAGAGCTGGACCACTTTTTATTGAGCCACCCTCGTATTTGCCCCGAAGCTGATATCTCGCTAACCAATGGTCGGATTTGAACATACAGGGTGTCCTAGCACTCGTAGTGATGCCCCCTACTTTCCTATAGCCTCTTTATTTGATTAAAAGACCAAAACTAAAAGGTCATGTGCTTTTAATATCTCGCGAACCAATCATGCTAGAGGCATGTTCGATAGGTCCAAGGACTCGGGGTGACGTCCTCTTTGCTATGGACCACTCGTTATAATTTTTAATAAAATTGGAAACTCGATTTTGGGGTAAACACGTGTTTTTGTGATTTTGCCGATATCTCACGAAGCAATAACGCTAGAGGCATGTACGATGGGTCCAAGGATTCGGGCAGACGTCCTCTTTGCTATAGACTACTCGTTGTAATTTTTTAAAATTTTGGAAACGCGATTTTGGGGTAAACACGTGTTTTTTATGATTTTTGCCGATATGTCACGAACCAATAACGCTAGAGACATGTACGAGGTGTCTTAGGACTCGGGCTAACGCCCCCTTTCAAATGTGGTAGCTATTTGTCCAAAAAAAAAATCACAAAGGGCCTAACGCCGTACATGTTGAAATAACGTTTTCTTTTTCTTTACCTGTTTATAATGTTTATAAAGCGTAGTGGTTGAGAGAGACGATACGGCTGGGTGTGTGTGTTTCAACGAACCTGTCGCTAACCACAAGGACCATGCTTAATAGAACAATCGCTATTTCGGCTGGTCGGTGTATGACAGAACGAGCGTGCGTTTTTCTGATATTTTACCTTTGACGTGTAAACGGTAATGAGAATTTGGTTCTATGTTGGTCGAAGCGAGTACAGAAAACAAACTTACAGGAGGTGAAGGTCATTTGAGCTTATTGGAAGGCATTGATCTGACTTGACAACAGGTGACGCTTGAAGGTGAAATAATCTGACCATTGTGCTGGCAGGGGAGTGTGAAAGGCATGCACACACATGTGTGAAACCACAGGCACGCTAAACCAGTGACATCCTGTCTTGCTTCGTACGTGACAAAATGCAAGTCCATGTGACACGACTTTTTATTACCCAAAACATTGTCCTTTTTGCCAGCCTCCCACCGCCATTCATCTGTGACGTCATAGCCAGTCTCAAAGCAAGTCTATACTTGTAGAACATGCCATGTGACAAGGTTTGGTTTACTGAGCTGAGGTTAACTTAGGTTAGCTAGCTCTATCTCACTCCTAGCCAATCATTAACCTTAAAAGCACTCTAGAGTTCTTGGAATCTGTTCATGTAATTATTATTCTTGACAGTACTTTGGAAATTACACCCTGAAAAATATCAATCCCCTTGAATTTTTTTAAAACTGTTAATATTATTATTAATATTAGCCAAGTCACTTTACTAAAATTTAATTTATGTGTATTAGTTGATATGAAAGTCTCTACAACCAGCCATGCTTGCACCCACTTTTTGCTTTCACTTTTGCTCCCATATTAATGCCAACTCTTATAACTATAAGCAACAGCAAAATGTAAATGGAATAATATTTCTGATAATGTTCAAAACTAAAGTCCTGAGGTCTTGGGTTTGAATTCTCAACTATGATTGTCAGCCAATGAGTTACACTACAGAAAACTTTTTATTTTTGTGTTGTGTTGCATGATAATTTGCCCATTTCGCGGTGTAGTGGCTAGTATACTTGGGTGTTATCCCAGAGGTTTTGGATTCCAACGCGACTATAGCCAGAATTTAATTTTTGATCTGAGAGTTGGAAGGTTAGGTTGGGTGAAGTTAGGTTAGGTGAAATTAGGTTGAGTAAAGTTAGGTTAGGTTAGGTTAGGGGGGATTGTTTTAGTAAAACACCACATTTGACCCCACTTTTTACTCACACATTTTGCTCCCCCTTTGTGCACTCACTTTTGCTCGCTCTTTTTGCTCCCACTTTTGCTTTCACATTTGCTCCCACTTTCTGCTCCCATATTTGCTCACACTTGTTTGCTCCCACTTCTGCTTACACGTTTTGCTCCCACTTTTTGCTCCCACATTTTTTTGCTCTCATATTTGCTCCCACTTTTGCTTACACTTTTTGGTCCCACTTTTTCTCTCATTTTTTTCTCCCCCTTTTGCTTTCACATTTGCTCCCATACTTGCTCCCACTTTTCCTTTCACATTTACTCTCATAATTGCTCCTACTTTCTTCAGATCCCACTTTTTGCTCCCACTTTTTGCTCCCAGTTTTTGCTCCCACTTTTGCACCCACTTTTGCATTCACTTTTACACCCACTTTTGCACTCATTTTTGCACCCACTTTCGCACCCACTTTTTCACCCACTTTTGCACCCACTCGTGCACCCACTTTTGCACCCACTTTTTCGCCCACTTTTGCACCCACTTTTGCACCCACTCTTGCACCCACTTTTGCACCCACTTTTACATTCACTTTTGCACTCACTTTTGAACCCACGTTTGCACTCACTTTTACACTCACTTTTGCTCCCACTTTTGCTCCCACTTTTTGCTCCCACTTTTTGCTCCCACTTTTTGCTCCCACTTTTTGCTCCCACTTTTGCACCCTCTTTTGCATTCACTTTTGCACCCACTTTTGCACTCACGTTTGCACCCACTTTCGCACCCACTTTTTCACCCACTTTTGCACCCACTCTTGCACCCACTTTTGCACCCACTTTTACATTCACTTTTACATTCACTTTTGCACTCACTTTTGAACCCACGTTTGCACTCACTTTTACACTCACTTTTGCTCCCACTTTTGCTCCCACTTTTTGCTCCCAATTTTTGCTCCCACTTTTTGCTCCCACTTTTTGCTCCCAATTTTTGCTCCCACTTTTTGCTCCCACTTTTTTGCTCCCAATTCTTGCTCCCACTTTTTTTTGCTCCCACATTTGCACCCATATATGCTCGCACATTAATCTATTGTTCTTATTACCAAGTTGTCTTTACTAGAGCTTAGTCTAAGCTTGACAGTTGATATGGAAGTATCTGTGACTAGGTATGGTAAGCCTCATGCATTCTATAAAGGATATTCATATATTGTGAAACGAACCAATAAAAATGGAACTGTTATTTGGCGTTGTACAAAACAACGTTCAAAACAATGTCGTAGTGAGCTAAAAAGCAAAAATAGTGTGGTTTTAAGTGTCAGTGATCATCAATGTAGTGTACTGCATGAAACACTATTGCTGTCAACTGAAAATCATGAAAATGTTAAAAAGCAAGTGCTACAAAACAATACTACTATTGAAAATAATTCAATGTTCAAAAAACCCTTAACATTATCAAAAGCCACGCAGACTCTACACGAGGACACTGTAGAGAAAGAGAAAGAGGAACAGGAAGAGGACCAGGAATATTTAACTGGTTTTAGTAATGTTGAGGATAATGTTGAGGATAATTATAGTGATTATAATAATAGTGATATAGATCATGCAGCTTATGATTATGATAGTGATAATGATCCAAAACAGGACAATAACGTTTTCATGCCTATTGTTTACCGTGGAAGAAAAAATATCTACAACAAGCTTTGTTTTTAAAACTATAACACACTATCGTAAAGGCAAAGACTTGTATTAAGTGTGCTTTTTATTGTCATAATCATGTATACTCTGCAATGTTAAATATTCTGACTTCTATAGAAAATAAAACAACATTGTACCATTATTTTCATTTATTTACAAACTTTATATACATTTTTTGGTTTCATGATAATATTTTTAAGACAATACTAAACACTAAGACATTATTATTCTATACACATATTTTTTCTTTCAGTCCATTTTCATGACTTATATCTTCCAATATTATTTGACTTTTTTTATTTAATTAAAACGAATCATGCACCTATTGTTTTTAAAACCTTCATAAATTAAGTGTACAGGTTGCACAGCATTATTGACTTCATCAAAAACACTTTCAGACATATCATTAAACCGTATAGGCAGAAATGTCTCAAAGTTTTCACATACACAAAGTACACGATCACCATATGCTGTTTTCAATTTCCGAATCTTGATAATGCGGAATGGAATATGCGTTGGCAATTCGCTGAGCTTCTTTGTCTCTAAGCCACATGATTGTCCCACAGCATTCAAAACATTCATTGTAGTAGTCTATAAACAAAACAAAAGCATATCTATTACACTCTAAAACAGTTTTAATAATATTGTGCAATTAGGGATTTTGCACTATGCATGGCGAATAAATTATACTAGTTATGCAAGAAATGCCCTAACTGTAGCAGATACTACTTTTCTGCATATAGCACAAGTGTTAAGTTTTAATGCACATTTGACACAGGCTATCATGTGTCCACAGGGTAAAAATACAACACCTAGTTCATCTTGATAACAAATTTTACATAATTGTTGGTCACACTTTTGTATCTGTTCGTGAGACAAGTCTTTTCTTTCAGTCTTATGTATTTGCTCCGCGTGCTCTAACTCTAAAGGCACTTTTATGTCTTGTGCTGCAATCACTTTTTCTTTACGAATAGTGTTCACAAATTCCTGACCTTTAAGCAACACCATGTATTTACAGTTTGGTAACCAACGAGCATGTTGCACTAAAGGGTCATCAGTCATTTGCCAATCCTTTAAAGCAAATCCGCAATAAAAACATATTGTTTTATCCCCTTCACCAGTATAAAAAAATCCAGCTTCACTTAGCTGTTTGGTAAGGTGTTTTAATATTAATGGCCAAACATTTTTATAAGATTCGAAACGTTTTTCAACAGAGCTGTACTCTGGGTGTGCTAGTGCTTTAGTCTTGCAAACTCCCAATTTTTCAAAAGCACACGCCAATTCAACACTGTCTATGGCATATGGACCACATATATCGACACTACCGTTGACTGGTAATACATCATTATTATTATTTATTTGTGATTCAGCAACGTAAGTAGCAGCCAAAGGCCTTGTGGTTCGGTAAAATGAATGCACGGGTAGGTTACCCACTTGCTTTCCAAGCATGTAAGGACAGTGAGGAGACCATCGCAAATGGTCTCTAAAGGGATCATCCCCTTCTTCCCAGTGTGAAAGTTCAATACGACAAAACACACAGCGCACCACATCTTCTCGGTTCAAGTAAAAAAAACCGGCTTTTGCAAGTTCATGCGTCGACAAAAAGCCTACAGGCCAGGATTCAAATGTTAACCATCGATCATGTTCTGATTTTAAATTTATCCCACGTGGTAAACCAACTTGCTCACTTGTTGTATTTGGTACTAACGCCATGTGTTATAATAAAACTTTTTCTTATTGTAAGTTATTAACATTGCACAAGAGCACAGAGTACTTTAAAGCATAATGCATGCTTGTTCACTGTCTGTTCATTACGTTAATGGCACATGACGACACCTAAAAGCAAACAAAATAACCCATCACTCAATCAATCAATACTTGTAAATAAAACGTTAACGTTAATTGGCATTAATATATCAAAACACCATTAAAAATAAACTGTATGTTGGCACTAACAGTAACTCATGTACTTATTTTCTTTTTTATAAAGCTACAGTCATTTACATTCCCCCACCCTCCCTTTAACCAATAAATAAACAAAAATGAATGTCATGTCATTTTGTTCACATTATCATGTTCAAACCTGTGAATATTCGTTGAGTCCATAGGGAACCACCCATAAATTAAATTTATTATTTTTATTTTTAGAAAATCCAACATGGCCTTGTACTTTTCCCAGTCAACAACAACAACATAGCCATTAATCAAGAAAGCAATCATTGTCCCAGTCATGTACAGGTAATGAATTTTTTTTGTCTACGAGTTTTCAGTAGTGGTAAAATGGAATAGCATTTTTAAGTTGGACTTACCTGAGTTTTAAACAGTTCACTCTTTGGCAGTGGTTTCGCTTTAGTGCGTTTCGTTTTTTTTTTCAGCGACTACTACGTCGGTAAGACTATTCTTTCCAAGTTTCTAAAAATAAATAAAATAAACCGCTATAAATACCTAAATTCAAGTTAATACATACATTTCATAAAATAAAACATAAAACAAAAAAAAATGAAACAAGTTAGTTTAAAAAAATCATCTCACCTTTACTTGCAGTGACTTGTTGTTCTTCCCTTCTAGTGGGCTCAAAAGTGCAATGGTTTCTTCTCCCTCAGACATGTAAGGTATGCCGGTTATCTGCAAACAAATAAATAAAATCATTAATTACCTAATCAATAAATAATTGCTTGTAAATATATATATATTAATCAATAAATGTATAAATGAATAAATATATATATGTATATACCTACCCCACAACAAGGTTAAGTATTTTCCACCAACACCAAAACTGTTAAACAAGACCAAGTGTTTCACGCAACGCAATGTGTTCAAAGGTAGTCCACCCAAGTGAGAGTGGAAATGATAACGACATGTCTTTATATATGCTACGTTGCATGTATAATCATTTTTTCCCACGCTTTGACCATTCTGTTATCGGTCACGTGGACAGCTAACGCCCAAAGTGAACACCTGTGGCGAATCAAATTTCACATGAACTTGCATTTTGTCACGTACGAAGCAAAACAGGATGTGACTTGTTAACAGTTATCATGCACGTGGACAGATAACGTCCAAGGTGAACACCTGCGGTAGATCAAATGTCACATGGACTTGCATTTTGTCACGTACGAAGCAAGACAGGATGTCACTGGTTTAGCGTGCCTGTGGTTTCACACATGTGTGTGCATGCCTTTCACACTCCCCTGCCAGCACAATGGTCAGATTATTTCACCTTCAAGCGTCACCTGTTGTCAAGTCAGATCAATGCCTTCCAATAAGCTCAAATGACCTTCACCTCCTGTAAGTTTGTTTTCTGTACTCGCTTCGACCAACATAGAACCAAGTTCTCATTACCGTTTACACGTCAAAGGTAAAATATCAGAAAAACGCACGCTCGTTCTGTCATACACCGACCAGCCGAAATAGCGATTGTTCTATTAAGCATGGTCCTTGTGGTTAGCGACAGGTTCGTTGAAACACACACACCCAGCCGTATCGTCTCTCTCAACCACTACGCTTTATAAACATTATAAACAGGTAAAGAAAAAGAAAACGTTATTTCAACATGTACGGCGTTAGGCCCTTTGTGAATTTTTTTTTTTGGACAAATAGCTACCACATTTGAAAGGGGGCGTTAGCCCGAGTCCTAAGACACCTCGTACATGTCTCTAGCGTTATTGGTTCGTGACATATCGGCAAAAATCATAAAAAACACGTGTTTACCCCAAAATCGCGTTTCCAAAATTTTAAAAAATTACAACGAGTGGTCTATAGCAAAGAGGACGTCTGCCCGAATCCTTGGACCCATCGTACATGCCTCTAGCGTTATTGCTTCGTGAGATATCGGCAAAATCACAAAAACACGTGTTTACCCCAAAATCGCGTTTCCCAAATTTTTAAAATTACAATGAGTGGTCCATAGCAAAGAGGACGTCTTCCCGAATCCTTGGACCCATCGTACATGCCTCTAACGTTATTGGTTCGTGAGATATCGGCAAAATCACAAAAACACGTGTTTACCCCAAAATCGAGTTTCCAATTTTATTAAAAATTATAACGAGTGGTCCATAGCAAAGAGGACGTCACCCCGAGTCCTTGGACCTATCGAACATGCCTCTAGCATGATTGGTTCGCGAGATATTAAAAGCACATGACCTTTTAGTTTTGGTCTTTTAATCAAATAAAGAGGCTATAGGAAAGTAGGGGGCATCACTACGAGTGCTAGGACACCCTGTATGTTCAAATCCGACCATTGGTTAGCGAGATATCAGCTTCGGGGCAAATACGAGGGTGGCTCAATAAAAAGTGGTCCAGCTCTCTCACTACCACACTACTACAACAGGTTTTCATCCTAGAGACTTGAAATTTATTTTAGGAGTAGAGGGCATAGGGACCTTTCATTTATGTCAAATAAACGTTTTTGTAGAGTTCCTAGTTTCCAAAATATAGGATTTTCAAAATTCGAGTGTTTTCAAAAAAAAACATAAAAGTAAAAAAGTTTCATTATAGAAAATAAAGGGCATAATGACCATTCGTTTGAGCTATGGCACAACGTTCTATCATGTTTAGTTTTCAAACTATCACCTAGTTTCAAAAACAAAAATTTTCAAAAAAAAATTGAAAAATATAACGAATAGTCCGTAGCAAAGATAACGTCATCCCGAGTCCAACGATACCTCATTTGTCAAAATCGGACCATGCGTTCGAGAGATATTTAACATGGCTGAGGCTTAGTAGTAGAGCAAGGGGGGTTCTGGAGTGAGTTAGAAGCGCCACCACTCCACTACTCATGCACTGAACGCAATAAGCGGCTGCAGACTTGAGAACTTGCGAGGCAAATTTCTTTCGGTCTAAAGGAAGTATTCCATTTTATAGGTATATTTGCAATACGCCTATGAGATAGAAACGTCAAGGTCATCAACCCTATATAAAAATTTTAGGGTAGAAAGATCGCTGAATTGATGTGATCATACAATTAATTCTAATGTTTAAGACTTGGGATGGCACTAATCCCCCAGTTTTTTAGATACTGCTTCTAATTAGCTATCAATACGGTCTTGTAGAAGTGCTGCACTAACATACTCACTTTAGACTGTATGTTGTTGATTCGTTTAGGGCCTTTGCGACATAGCGGTCGTGTAGCCCCGTGTACTTGGGTGTGTGGGTGTGTATGGATTTTTTCTGATAGCGTGTGTTATTGTGATGGCTGTATTTGTGTGTGTATTTGTAATTCAGATGAGGATTGGAAAGGAGGTGGCCGTGGGCTTAATTTAGGAGCCATCCCGGTATTCACCTGAAGTAGAAGTGGGAAACCACGGAAAACCACTTCCAGGATGACTGAGGTGGGAATCGAAGCCACCTCTTCTCAGTTATGCCTCACGAGGTTGAGTGTACCCCGTTCCAGCCCTCAGACCAGAATTGTATATCTTGGCAGAGCTGGGAACCTACCCGGGCCTCCGCAGTGATAGCCAGGAGTGATAGCCACTTCGCAACAAGGCGGACTTTTAGGCTGTATGCCCGGGTTGAAAAGTAGGTATTTTGTAATGATTATTTGATGATAAGCTTTTCTTAACCCGTCGTTGACGGAGTTGCGTTGTAAGGGTAACAAAATGTTGCCTTCGGGAGACTTGTGACATGATTATCCTAGCTAGATGACTAGACTATCGGACCTTGTTAGGCCAACATACGTGTAATTTCGCAATTTTGATACAGTTCAATGTTCTGCTTAGAATTAGGTACTGAAAGGAAGACTACTTAGGGGTGACGGCGAGAGTCGAAGCCAGTTGATCTGTGAGGAGAGGAAACGCATACATTTGAACAGATGTTTTACTTTCCGGCATGTTGCCGCCTAAGCCACGGATACTATAATATTATAGTTTTCTAAAATACCGTAATATATATTCACAATTTAAAATGTGGCTCAGGCAAGGAAGTCATTTCTACAAAAAAGGAATCTGTTGACATCGAATATAGATTTAGGTATTAGGAAGTCATCTTTAAAGCCTTTGTCTGGAGCGTGGCGCTCTATGGAAGTGAAACTTGGACTATTGGTGCAGCAGAAAAGAGGAGAACTGAAACGTTTGAAATGTGGTGTTACAGGAGAATGATGAAGATCAGATAGGTAGATAGAGTTACAAACGAAGAGGTATTAAGACGAGTGGGAGAGGAGAGATGTTTCTGGCGACTGCTAATGAAGACAAGAGATAGGTTGGTAGGACACATACTAAGACACCCAGGAATAGCAAGCTTAGTTATGGAAGGAAGAGTCAGAGCATACTCACCAGATCAGAATTCTACAGGAGACAGGTAGTAGGACGGAGAATAGAAGTCGTGAGTGTCATTGGAGAGGGTGGGGAACGCCTCACACCGTAGAACTGGAATAAGCTTCGATCCAGGCAGGCATTTGAATGTGTCCATGAAGCCTCTGGAATTTGAAGCGATGTGACTGACCCTAAAAGAAACAGACATCACAGAATGTGCAAAACGTCAATACTATTAAGATAAATAGCAATCATTTCACGAGAAAGTTCGCTCGTTTTATAAACATACTCGTGTCTTAATTAGCATTATAGGAGAGTTGCATACGACTGTTTATGTTCGACTATAATTATAACTTTATTATATGTTTTAACATAAATATTCATAAATATCTGTCGAGATTCAGTCACTTGAATTTAGTGATCGGAGGCAAGCTATCTGTGTTCTATGACCCACGCTTGCGCTCTGTCTGCTTGGCAATGTCATATGTTTGCAGCTTGACGATCACAGATGAGCAGCAATATTCACTCAAACTGTCAACGAAGTCTTACGAAAGCAATGCCCTGCGTTGAAATTGGAATTGGGGATATTAAGGTACAGTGCTATTTCTTTTCTCATATTCGCCGGTTATTTACGCGAACATACGGGACGGTGCACTTTCCATGTCAGTAATTTATAAAGAAGGATGCTGTGTTGTAATCTTCTGGACGTAGATTCATAATGTTATTGCATATACCACAGTATTTTCTTGTTACCGTAAAGGTTCGTGCTGATTTTGTCTTTGAGTTCGGGAACTAATGTCATACGGCTGCTTCCTCCTTGACGTTCTGGTGTGTTTATGTCAACAACAGCATTCACTAAATTTGTTAACGAAATCTTACGAATGTGTAGACATTGGAGTTGCGGATATTAAGGTACAGTGCTATCCCTTTTGCAGTGTTGCCCAGCTTGTTAATGCTCTGGAACTACAATGGTTGATCCAATATACAGAACACTGTCAACTTTCAAATCATGTAATTCATGTCCGACATGTCGGATTTTGAGCGCATGTGCGAAGCTATCCTTACCTAATTGGTCAACGAATGAGCTCTGATTTGTTGGAGAAACTGTTTCATAATGGAAAGTAGTACTTTAATGACCCTCATTATGATACAGTTTTCTGACATATAATATTTACATTTCGACATCGTCGAAAATAAACTAATTATGTTTACAGGAGCGGGAGATCAAGGTAACACCTGCAGTCAAGGGATGAAGAGACTATGTGCTCCATGTTTCGAAATATAACACCAATTACTGTAGAAATTTCGGTATTGATAGAGGAAATTCACATAAAAAGCAGAATGTAGGCTATTTTATATTTACTTTTGAGACATATGAAAATTCTTTGTTGTTAGTAGACTTTGTCTACAAATAAATTTATTTTCATTTTCGATTGATTTTTCACGTCCATCATACATTTATGGTACTTAATACTGTTTATCTTTTTATTCATTCAAATAAATAAAATATTTATTGCGGCCATAGATAAGAACAACATATGACCATGTAACAAGAAGTTCCGTGACGAACTGAAGAGCCTACTTTTCTTAAAATTTGAGATTCATGCAAATGATTAATCTAAATGGATCTATCTAGAATAATGACGGAATTAAGTTGGTAATATCGAAATTTCTAATTTGTGACTGAATATATTCTTAGTTCCATCTCTTACGGTACAGAATACAAAATTTGGTTGAAGTCCAATGGTTAGCATGGACGTTACATGCAGTTAAACATTGGATCTAACAGCGCGCGTAAAATCTTGTTGGCAACAATGTCATGCATGTATTGGTCAGAAATAATCTGAAATAATATGATCTATTGTTGTGCTAATATTGAATGAAATCCATTAGTTACTATAGATGTTACATGCATTTTAAAATTGGACCTATCAGCAGGCTTAGAATCATGTTGGCAGCACTGACGTATATTAGTTACTCCAAATTAATCTAGACTGCCAGGTACTATACGTGTGCAAAGTTGAGAGCTATTGGCTTCCATACTTTATGATACACTGGTATTTGGATTTTAAAAATTGAGAGCATTTATTAGCAGTTGGCAGACCTGGTGGCTCTTAAGAATACGCTCAGTCATATCTGTTTTTATACACATAGCACATACGAAATTTGGTTGAATTCCAATTCATGGTGTAGAAGTTATATGCATTTAAAAATTGGACCTATCAGCAGGCTTATAATCATTTTGGCAACACTGCCATGTATGGCCTCCTGGAAATTAAACTGAAATATTATTATCTATACGTGTGTCAATTTGGAAATAGTTCCCATTCATACCTTCCAAGATATCCAACATTAAGCTCAAATTTCTATTACGATTTTTCAGCAGTTGGTAGCACTGACATCATTCTCAGACAGACAGTAGTTCATTGACAGACAGACCCGGATCGATCTCATAAGTCTACTTTTTCATCATTTTTACAAAATGTGAAAAGTAGGGTAAAAATTTGAATCAGTAATGTGTTCATAGAGTCCGTTCACTCCATGGCGTGATATTCATTTAGAAAGACTAATCAAAGTAGACTCTACTTAATAGTATAAAACAGTCCCCGATTCTTGGATGGCACGGGGTATCTAGAGAATCACTGGATGGATTTTGATGTGGTTTTTACCATTCTGTAAAGGATATTTCGAGGAAGGTTCCTGTAAACAATAATTTACTTATGATCAAAGTAAGCCAAGCAGTAACGATTTCAGTGAAAAAGTCGAAAAAACAGACAAGCGTTCGTGTTCTTTTTAATCTTTAATCTTACGCTGGGCAAACCGTTAAAAATATCAATATACTATGAGTATAAGAATTATTCAGCATGAAACGTTCTACAAAAAAGTCCCTGAGAGCATATCTCTTTCTTCAATATATCGCCCACTGTAAGTTTTATGTTTTCATTTCTTCAAACAATCTCCATTCAATTACTGAGGCGACAGTTTACGAACTAGCTAGGGGCTAGCCTATCACCCCAGTACAGCCTGGCTAGCGGGCGAGCATATTACCCCAGGAAACTGTCGAGGTGTGTTGAGTTTAACTTCAGAGAAGAGTGGTTGTGTTTGGAGTTTCCCTGGAAGGGCAACTCTGCTTTTAATCATTTCGCCTGAGAACTTATCCTTCCGCAAAATACACAGTCAGGTTAAGATTGGACGGAAGGGGGATTTGTGTTTCATGCTCCTCGCCGTTCTTTAATTACGTCTGACAAGAATTCGTTCCACATGCATTTCCATGATAATATAATTAATAGTCCAGTCAGTGATATTAACCCATGATGCCGAGACGTAGTTCATTGACATTGAAAAAAATAAAAAATAAACAAGACGCTTATCACTGTTCCCGGGCGAAGCTAGTTATTTTAAATAATTATAACATTTTCCGTTTGCACATTTTCCATTGTTTATAATTTTATTTTTTGTGAAAGTGAATGCTTTTTATCAGATTCCAAAGTAAATTATAATATACAATTTAACATTAAGGTTAGAATACTTTAGTTTATAGATTTTTTTTACTTTAAGATAGTTTAAGTTCCTGATGAATCAATCAATGCACAAAACAAGAATATTTTACTAATTGTTTTTTAATATTATTAATTGACGGAAAAATTGATATTCTTTAATTCTACAGTGGATTATCATATTAAAATTGTTGCAATTATTTGTTGGTTTCTGTAGAACATTTAAACAGTTTTTTAATTATCTTTTCGAGATATCACATCCCCGGGAGAACGTTAGTTGGTTGGTTCTTAAGTTTAGGGGCTGCGACAACGCGGTCATGTAGCCCCGTGTACTTTGGGTGTGTGTAGAATCTGTCTGATAACCGGTGTTAATTGTGATGTCTGTATTAGTGAGTGTTATCTGTTTTTAGGTAGATTTCATTAGAAAGCTAACTATTGCAATGGGTACCATGTTTCGACTTCCGAAAAATTTCGACATATCTTCGCGTTTCCCATCCCCCAGACCCCAAAACCACCGTCAGTTCAAAAGTTTATATATAATTTATGTATGTATATATATATGTATATATGTATATCAGTTTCTTGTGGACACGATAAATGCCGTAATTTTGCACCAATCACTTTGAATTTTTTACCGAATATGTATACCTACAAAATCTCGGTCGAGTTCGTTACTGGACTAAATCGGTTGAAGGGGGTGAAAATGGGGGGCTTTTTTTCTAAAAAGTGAAATATTGCTATAACTCTCTTAATATGTGAAATATCGAATCCGTTCAAAGTTCATACTATGTGTCGGATAAAGCCCAAAAATTTATGTTTGAAGAGTTTTTTATAGCACCAACCATTGACCAAAGGGGTGGGAAAAAGTGGGTTTTTCGGGAAACATTAATCATATCTCTCTTAATAGGCACAATATCAAAACCGTACAGTATGGACAACATTCCCCTAATAATTACCTAAAACTTTTGTCTGAAAGAATTTTTGATATGACCCACCATTACGCCAAGGGATGAGAAAAATGATTTCGGGATTATAAGAAATTGCCAAGAGCTATCAGAGGTTGCCATGGCAACACTACTAAATTGATAAGGGATGAGCCATCAGACGTTGCCATGACAACGCACTTGCACGAGATCACATTCAGTTTTCTATCTGACTAAGTCTGAAGCGGCATCGGTGACGTAACTGGTAGCATGCTGAACTTCTATGCCCAAGGTCGCGGGTTCAAAGCCGGCCGAAGTCGTTGGATTTTCTAAGAGCGCTAAAAATCCCTCAGTATGCTTTCCTTTGGAGGGGAAGTTCCAACGTTCGTTGCGAGTTGCTGGTTGCGGTGGCATCTAGTAGCCAAGTTCACAGGTAGGTGCGTTGACGGTAGTATTTGGTAGCAACATTAGGAACTACTGCTTGAAATTGACCGTCTGCAGTCCTTACCTGAATTACAGACTAATACAGCCATCACAATTCACACCGTTTATCAGACAGATTCTACACTCACCCAAAGTACACGGGGTTACATGACCGCCTTGTCGCATCCTCTAAACTGAGGAACCAACCAAAATCTCTGCGGGAGATAAAATTTTGCGTGAAGAAGTAACAGATCGATAGATAGTTACACATCAGTGTCGAAACCTTGCATAAGGACAGTGTGACCACAAGTATAAAAATGGACCCCAAATGACAAGAAGTTTACCGTCCCCATAAGACAATAAATTGTTTAAAATATGCATAAAACGACGAAAAACAAAGTTAATTAAGCTCCAATTATAAAATACTTACTCGCAAAAAATGAGGTCTGATCCTTCTACGAAAACCTTCATATTCTGCCTATTTTCGCCTATCCCCAAGTTTGTCCGGTGAAATCTACCTCCGCCTTCCGGCGTGCCGAGAGGACTTTTTAATTCAAGTAAGGACTGCAGACTTTTGAATTTTTCGAATAGTTCCTACTTTTGCCTCCAAACGCCGCCGTCATCGACTACTATTTCAGAACTTAGCTACCAGACGCCACCACAGTCGGCTCTTGGCAACGAACTTAGGAAACTAAGGGCGTTGTTTACATTCTTAACCTATGCAATTTAGCTTCACACAGGTGTAATTAGTGGAAGGTTCTTTAACATGCCATAAATCTATGACATGGGACCGGCGGCTTTACTTCCCCTCCGAAGGAAGGCATACTGAGGGATTTTTAACGCTATTAAAAAATCCGACGACTTCGGCCGGGTTTGAACCCGCGATCTTGGGCATAGAAGCTCAGCATGCTATCGACTACGCCACCGAAGCCGCCTCTCCCGGGAGAAGATTGGACGTTCTCTCCACATGCTGAAAAATTGTCACAACTCGAACTTCTTCTTTACTTACATGGCAGTAAAATGCAATGTTTATGTTTGTGTCAACAGTGAATTTCAGTTTCTGAACGGTCGTGTTGCTTATTGTGCTAAAATAGTCACAGAAGACTTCTTCTTCTTCTTCTTCTTCTTCTTCTTCTTCTTCTTCTTCTGCTTCTTCTTCAATTCCCTTATGCTTTCCAGCGTCGAGGTAGCCTCGTTTGAGCCATTTCTGCCATTCCCCTCTATTTCCGCACATTCTCTTCATTTCCACCATGTTCCGAATCTCGTGTTCCGTTTCCACTCCGGTCGTCGTCGTTTATATCCGTCCAATCCGAGGCTACTTGTAGTTCTACCCCGCTCCAATGACAGACTTCACACCACAATAACACAATTTACAAATACTTCACACAAATATTAACCATTAGAGACGGAAGCTGAGGCCTTGTTAAGCATAATATTGTTCCAAAACAATTCCTAACCTACTACAGGTCTTATTTCTTCATATTCTAAAAACACCACTGCATTCAACCTGCACAAGGGCTTATAAATGTCATCGTAATTACGAAGCTGCTGCACAACTTCAACCATTGCACTCACTGCTAAACCATGGCGAGCGTACGATAACAATAACATCTGCAGCATCGGCAAGTCCGTGACTGGTCAACATTGGCCAAATGTTCACTTCCTGACACGAACACAAGCTGAGACAATTTACTGCTCCTATTTTTTAAATTGCACTGCCCATGATTAATTAATTATTGAATAACTAATTAGTCACGCAAAATATTTACTATCTTAGCACAACTAAAAATAGAGACAGTATTTACTAACAGTTGGCAGCCCTGGTTACTCTTAAGATTCGGCATATACATATCTGTTATGGTATACATAGCACACACGAAATTTGGTTGAAATCCAAATGATAGTATAGAAGTTACATGTATTTAAAGTTGGACCTCTCAGCAGGCTTAGAATCATGTTGGTAGCACTGAGGTATATAAGTTTCTCCAAATTAATATAGAATGTCAGGTACTATACGTGTGCATAGTTTAAAGCTGTCGGCTGGCATACTTTCTGATATATTGGTATTTGGATAAAATAAATTGAGAGCATTTATTAACAGTTGGCAGCTCTGGTGGATCTTAATAATACATTAAGTTATGTCTGTTTATGTACACATAGCACATACGAAATTTGGTTGAAATCCAATTGATAGTGTAGAAGTTATATGCATTTAAAATTTGGACCTATCAGAAGGCGTATATTCATTTTGGCAACACTGCGATGTATGGCCTCCTGGAAATTAAACTGCAATATTATTATCTATATGTGTGCCAATTTTGAAATAGCTCCTATTCATACCTTCCATGATATCCAACATGGAGCTAAAATTTCAATTGCGATTTTTCAGCAGTTGGTAGCACTGACATCATTTTCAAATATGGGCGTGAGATATTCAGGCATAGATCTTTACTCCTACCAAATTTTGTTTCGATTGCTGCAGCCGTTTAGGAGTTGATAGGGGGGGGACACACACACAGCCAGACAGACAGAAGGACAGACAGACAGACAGAAGGACAGACAGACAAACAGACACACATTTGCCCGATCTCATAAGTCTACTTTTTCCTCATTTTTGCAAAATGTGAAAAGTAGGCTAAAAATCTTCGCACTGCAAATACTCTGGCTATCAGCTATCTGATATACTATAGCCAGAAGTTAACTTCAATCGACTTATTATTATCATCATTACCCTCCAAACTTCCAACCGTCAAACTAGAGTAAAAGGAGCCCGGTTTACGAGCACCAGACTCTTACTTTCTTTCTGCATCACCTTGTCACTGCATAGGAGTAGTGTAGTTCTGTGAATCACTTTACCTCCACATGGGTGATTGGCCAAACGTGGAGTGGTTTGTTGAGTTACCTTCCCATCCTCCATATTTATACCCTGGAGACAGGGTGCCCCAGATGATCCGGATTTGGGCAGGCATTTCCTCCTTACCCACTAAGTTACGGTTTTCCCGCCAATACTCGGGTGGCTGATTGCAGCGGTTACCCACTGGGCGATGGGGCCCCCACATCCCTACGGCACGTCACAGAAGACATTTCTTTTTCTCAATAACAAATTTATTAAACACACTGTGCAAAATACGAGTATATACATTACATCATGCTCAAGAATCAGAGCAAAATTCAGTCAGAGAGACCGCGCGCTCTGTTCTTGCACTCCATTACGTGATTTGTATCTCCACACAAAACACATGTACACTCATGGCTAGTCTGGTGAAAGGATTTCCTGGTACAAATACGATGATGGAAACCGTGCATCGCAAAGCGCGTCATCAGGTGTCGCAGCTCGTATTCCTCTTTCATCCAATCTTTGTTGATCATTGCATCGGATGTGTAGAATATTTCTTCCATCGAGTCACTTTTTTTTTCGTAGCTACCATTTCTTTTTCCACACCAGAGATTGCAGCGTCATTGAGAAACGTTAGTTACACAGTAATTTACCTACATTCCATTACAGATGATGATGATAATTGTTGTTTTAAAGGGGGGCGTGGTGGCTCAGCGGTCTAGCTGTATGCCTCTCCCCAAGGTGGTCCAGGTTCGATTCCCAGTCAATGCATGTGAGATTTTCGAAGTGAAATGCCATGTCCTGTGGTTCGGATTCCACGTAAAAAAAAGGAGGTCCCGTGGCTCATGATCTCGAGATTAACGGTCACATTAAACTACAAGCTTCCTTCCTTTTTGTTGTTTTAAGGGGCCTAACATCGAGGTTATCGGCCCCTAATTGTGTGGGTGATCGTGAAGATGATATTGAAATGAAATGTAAACTATAACTAAATATAACGACTAACTTATATACTAGAAGATGAAATGGAAAACTAAAGGAGAATAAGGCAAATATAGGTTAGGAGGAAAAGAAATGCCCTCAACCCTCGAAGAATGCGGATTGAGGGACTTGCAAGGAAGGAGAGCCATGAAAGGCAGATAGGAAAGTGAAAGAGGAGAGGGTCCGCCCCACAGGTAATGCACAAAAGGGGGAAACCGGACCCAGCTCAGGAAACCATCGGGGTTGGCAACTCCCGAACTCACCAGCCGTGAACCCCTGAGGGTGTAGCATGATCTAGGGTGCACCATAAGTGGTGGGGCTACATACACCCTGCCTCCTTGAGGGCCTTGAGCAGAAGGCAGGAGAGAACATGAAAATAAAAAGAAGGCTGACCCCTCGCAGAAAGAAGGTAGAAAATATGAGACAAGGGCCAATTAAGGCGGGAAAGGAAGATACACCCTAGGCCTCGGATACCCTAATACCGTCGGGGTCGGAGGAGAACAAGAGTTGACCAAGTGAGGTCAACAGGAAAGAAGACAGAGAGGAAACCGGCACAAGTAAGTGGAAGCAATGCCGGACTCAGCTGGGGCCCCGTGGTCGCCAACCCACGTCTCACTAGATGTGAGCCCCTGGGGGATTTCCATCACAGGGCTTACATAACTTAATATAATGTGTGTATTCTGACTTAAGGCTGTCGTCTTCAAGGATGCGATATTTTAAATTATATGTACATTATGTTCGACGATGTCGGAATGTAAATATTATAAGTCAGAATACTGTATCATAATGGGGGTCATTAAAGTACTACTTTTCATTATGATACAGTTTCTCCAACCAATCAGAGCTCAAGATTTTCATTCATTGCCCAATTAGGTAAGGATAGCTTCGCACATGCGCTCAAAATGCAAGATGTCGGACATGAATTACATGATTTGAAAGCTGAAAATGTAAATGATATCAGATCAACCATTATATTTGCAATCCCAAACACACAGACAAAATCAGCACGAACCTTTACGGTAACAAGAAAATACTATATGCAAGAAATTTACGAATCTACGTCCAGAATTTTGCAACATGCCATCCTTCTATCCATTACCGACATGGAAAGTGTGCACCGTCCGTAATGTTTGCGTAAAAAAACAGCGGTATATTGTAAAATAAATAGCAAATATACTTTTACCAAGCAAGAGGTAGAAGAATTGGTAGACCAAATATGTGATCTGGAGAATGGCCTGAACTGTGCAGTTTATAATAATAATAATAATAATAATAATAATAATGATGATGTTGATGTTGTTGTTGTTGTTGCTTTTTTGATGATGTTGTTGATGATGATGATGAAGGGATAGCAAAAGAGAAAACTGACTGCAAAATCTAAAACAATGGATGGATGAAACATTTTACTGTCGACAGTTAGAAGAAACTGGAATGCAACGTTTGGTCGCTAACATCCTTTAATGGATAGGAATAGGAAGAAGCAGAAGAAGGTTCGCATTGTTTCACAGAACCTCAGAGGACCACACGAATCGAAAGACTGCTTAGATGACGCTTAGCCAATGCTAAGACGCCCTCAGCCACATTACCTGGCCTTTAGGCCACAGAGAGCTACTTCTTACATCAAACAGCTACTGAATATTGTCCTCACGAGGCTGACTTGTGAGTGCTCCCTGTTCCAACACTCGTGTCAGAATTTGGCAGAACCGGGAATCAAACCTGCGGTATGTACCCTACTCAATGCCTCTTACCTGAGAAATGGTGGCAAATTTTCCTCCTCGTTGAGAGCAATGGCTGAAGACAGCAGTGATTGCTTGGAGCAGAAATTCTGTAAAAGACAGACCCAAGCGTCAGTTAATGAATGAAATAATGAAAATTATTGGGAAGTATTTTATAGCTTATTGTTTCCGTTGCCACAGGGTTGGAAATGAGCTGTGTGATGTAAGGGTTTTACGGTTAGATACCCTTCCTGATGTCAATATCATCAGATTATTTATTTATTTAGCGTATGGCAACACAACAATATTCAGAATACATACCAACAAAATACTATGACATTATTACAATAAAAGCAAAACAGAGAATATTAGTGTAACCTACAGTCACAATTGCACTTATAATGTAAAATTTAAATATTCTATCCACTTAACAACATCTGGAGTCAACACGAGAAAATCCTTTAAATCCCCTGAATATGACGTGTGTTGTATGGTCTGGGGTGTCGCTCCACAAACACATGCAGGATCGGGAATTTTGTAAGTCCTTACACACTCCATGGTTTGTGCGAATCCTGTTGGCAGTCTTCCACGTACGTCGAGGCGAATCGAATTCCTCTGGTTTGTTGTGAGTATTTATACTGATTACTACTTCTGCTGGTGCTGGATCCATTATTGTTCCCATCTATCGCTTATATCAAATCCCTTGTTAAAACGTTCCACAGCTGTCTGCTTCTTGTTACATATTTATGTACATATTAAGCCACTTGATACTACGAGTACATAAAAATCCCAGCTCTAAGATGATGAAGCCAAGTTTGTCAAAGAGATCTCAAAATATAAAAATTGTAGGTTTTAAGAGGAAAGAAAGCATTTTTGAAAATCAGAAACACAATATGCCACTAAGAAACCAACCTGTGCCAACAGAATGAAGAACGCCTCATCGTTGGTTATGTTCAAGAAGGGCAATGCTGGTTCCTTGGACAGACTGCTGTTCTGGAGTACGGTGAAGACAAGCATGGTTGATATATCGTCAGCTAGCCGTGCTTCCTTGGACAGCAGCGAGTCCAACTGAAAACAAGACAATATGGAACATTCTTCACGACAGAGCTCTTCTGAGATATGAGACCCGACATGTCAGCTGACACTGCTGACACTGTACAGCTCCAGTGGCTTCCTCTTCGTGCTCACATGTGATTCTGTTACGCTTAGCAGTTGTGGGCTTCTGTGGACACTGTACTTCGTCACCGCTGTCTCCACGCAAGGTTCCAGCCCCTTTATACATTGAGATTCTTTTGCTAGGGCGCGGCCGATGGCCGGCTGCCAGGCGCGCGCACCTTCCGCCAGCCAACCGAGCTCGGGCCACGGATAGCGTGCAGGTGAAATAACCAGGGTCATTAAAGTCATTAAGCCACTAAAATATCATCAACGAGGGTGTGAAGTATCAGTGCACAGATAAGATCCTAACATAAACAACAGCTTCTTGCAAGATTTAATTAAAGAAGCACGGACTTTATTTCTTGGGGATCTGGATGACCTCACGTCACCAGTTAAAGGATAGAAGTTACCTTTTCTCAGAAGATGCTGAAAATGCTCTCCAGCTGACAGACAGACATCGTTACATTATGTAGCTACTCCTGTACCCCCCTGCGTGTCTACTGTAATTAATCGAAGCACGGACCTACGCCCGCTTCATGTTCAATTATTGGGTAATTTAAAATACAAAGTGTACAGATCAATTACCCATACTCTAGTGGAGCTGGAGAATTAATACGGCAGCAGATATCCCTCACAACAGAAGGGAATGGAAACGTGTCAAAACTAATTTATTTATACGGTACAACGCCTGTCTGTCAGCTGAAGGACAACACTCTCAGCGTCTCCTGTGGATAGGTAAGTTCTTTAATCATGATTTGCTGGTGAATTTACCATTAATTAATGTACTTTGTTACGGTTTCCACCTGCGCGCCATCGGCGGACTAAGCTCGGTTGGCTGGCGGAAGGCGCGCGCGCCAGGCAGCCGGTCGCCGGCCCTGCTCCAGGAAAAGAATCTTCCTGTACTTGTGATCATGACTAATACATGTAGCCTATTTTTTCGAGGAGTGTTATTTACTTATTTACTATTTATATATTATATAGTCTATACAAAGCTCAGACATTGGGCAAAATCGTGTTGACCGACAGAAGAGTTACAACTGACACTTTATATTGGCAACAGTAAAAGAATGGCTTCAATACTTCACATGATCTATTTTAGCATCTGGCGATCAATTATTCAATTATTGACGATCCATATTTTGTACAATCCATTTTGAATCACGTGCTATTTGTCGTTTTCCACGCTTTAACTCTACATAGGTTCATAATTATTACGCTTCTTATAGTATTGCTGTATTAATTAGTAGTATACTTTCACTAAACCAGCCAAGTCCATCGGACATGAATAATGAGATGAAGTTGCCTTTATATGAACTCGCACGTGGGCAATTCAATTGAATTTCCTTCAAAAGACCCTATTTTCCTATAAAAATGGCGGACAAAACCTATGGTTAATTTCAAAATCCGCTAGATTCAATTGGATTTCCGCCATTGTTACTTTCAAAACCCACCAAGTCACTTTCAGCCAATCAGCACATAGAATTGCATTACCCATTTGTATGAACTTACAAAGTGTAACGTATTCACAACTAATACTGCAGTTGTATTTCAATATCATAATGCAGGTCAGGTTTCCATTTCCTTTGGATGGTTCACGTTCAAATGCTTTCCTTCTTCCCGTGTTCTTATTCTTAGAGCTGCTTTTCTTACTTTCAGAAGCGTTCATACGTACATTTCACTTTCAGAAACAGTCGACTCCTAATTAATCTTAAGAATTGTGATACTTTCCATAAAGGGACAATCCTGTAATTTGTTGGAACGCATCGTTTGATGACAAAGTAATTAATAAATGAAATGTTCATATTCCAAGTATGTTTTTCATATGTAAACAGTTTTCCTCATTTTCCCACAAAGTTTGTTTTGTGGACCTGGCTGGATTTGATTCTAGACCCGTCACTTCTCAATTGTTTATTGTCAATTGCTTAAAAACATCTTAAAACCATATTTTCTAATCTATATTTTAAAAATATTTATGAAAACTTATCCGAGTCCGTCCGGCCATTCTATCCAGTCATTTTTTTCATTCTCTTTTTAAATGAAAGGTATTCATGCACAGATCTGTTATCAAGTATTACAAATCACTTAACTTCCGCCTTCCTCAAATTATTTGATTTTTTCAACTTTTTTCAACTTTGAAGCAATCATATCTTTGGTTCTAATTGAGGTACGCAGGTCGTATTGGTCTAAGAACGCTCAGTGAATCAAGCGATTTCATTTGAGCTCTTAACTATTCAAATCGACTGATTCTGAGGAAAGTTATGAGTGAACATTCGATATTACATCTAATTTTTTCAACATTTTTTCTCATTGTATCAATCATATCTTTGGTTCTAATGACGGAAATTTCCTATTACACTAGCGTTTTGTATTACAATCAACAAAGCGCAGGGTCAAACGCTTCATCGAGTTGGAATATACTTGCCTGATCTTGTTTTAGGCCGGGGAATGCTCTATGTTGCCTTATCCGAGGAAAATCATTTTTAAAGATGTAGAAGTAGAAATTTAACCTAATGGTCGACGCACAGCGAACATTGTCTGGAAGGAAGTATTGTGAAATAAAGGTTATAAACTATTACATAATGTCGTAATTTTTTAATTCCAATACTGAAAAATAATGCTGCGGAGCAGTACGGGCGCCCTAGTGTGTACTTAATAGTGTTGAACCTAGACTAGATTGTTTCTTACCATAATATTCGCCAAACTTCCATCTTGTGTTTGTCGTGTCATGGGGTATGATGTCTGCTGATCGAAGCACCCTTCCATGCCCTTGTAGAACTCCAATGCTCTGCCTCCTAGGAGCATACTCTCCGCGCGGGTCCTGTTGGTGTAGTGTAGCCCTGTGTGCAACCAGAACAATTACAATGGTGGTTTAAAATAATCGTGTCAGAAGCAACATCAGTCTCAAGAAAAAGTACATCATACATGGTATTTAGCTGGTACTGTATACAATCTCATCAAAACAGTCAGTGAAACTATGTACTACTATATGTTACTATGTGACCAGTATTTTGCCACATCACGTGCTTCAGGTGTTGCCTCCATCAAGTCCTTCATCGTGCACTTAGCAGGAGATAATCTGCATACAAGAAGGTGATCCATGGTTTGTTCTTCCCCGCACTCGCACATGGTGGTGTCGGAAGTGTATCCCCATTTCTTCAAATTCACCTTGGACCTACCTACCCCACTTCGCAACCTGTTCAGTGTTCTCCACGAAACCCATCCATTGTCATGTCCCGGAGGTAAACTTTCATGAGGGATAATCCAGTCTTCAAGGTCTTTAACTCTCCTTTCGACACCTAAAGAAGAACTGTTACAAGACCTGTGCCAGAACCATAAATGCGATATACTGTGTATACAGGAAACACATAGGGATGTCCAACAACGCCGTCCAAGAGTACCAGGTATTAAGCTGATAGTTGAGAGGTCACATGCACAGTATGGTAGTGCTGTTTTTGTCAGACCGGAGCTTCAGATAGTGTCAGTTTCTATCACAGAGCAGAACAACATAGACATCATTACCATAGAACTTAGCAATTTGATAATATCAATGGTGGTAAGTTCCCGAGACGGGTCCAACGAATTCAAATATGGTGAATGAGAAGGAAGATATCTTAAATGATACCAACTGGTGAGAAACTTCACTTGTTCATACTTGCTCATGCTCATTGCTAGGCCATTTTAAAAAAGTAGTTCCGTGAAGAACTATACAACCTATTTTCATATATTCTACTTATGTTAATTGCCTCTATCAACATACAAAATTTCAGTTTGATTGTTATAATAGATTCGTAGATATTGAGAACCGTCTAAATATTTCACATGTTGGATTCTTATATATGGGCCTTAGAGATATGTACTATTACATGAAGATTATTGTGTAGGTGTAGTATTCAAACTTCAATCGCATGAATACGACGCAAGAAATAAAAACGAGATTTTAAAATTTCGCACAGCTGCCATCTTGTAGCTATAAAACAATTGAAATAAATTAGATGCCAGTGGATTATAATTTGTATAAGCATTTACCGAACCAAGTTTTACTGCGCTCAGATGGTTGAATCGCGACAAACATCCATTTAAATATTTATATTTCGTGTCACCGCCATGCTGGATTTGTGCTCACCGGGTTATTTAAAGTCCCATAGGTGAACTTTTGTTCATACACAAAATTTCAGTTTGATTGTTGTTAGTTAATAGATTAATAGATATGGAGAACCGTCTAAATAGTTCGGATGATCGCCATGTTGGATTATAATATATGAAGGCTATAGAGTTATGTACTAATAGATGACGATTATTGCGTAGGTTCATTATTCAAGCGTTCATTTCGATCGCATGATTAATACACAAGAAATATAAACTTAATTTTAAGATTTTGCACAGCCGCTATCTTGAGGTAATGTAAACAATTGAACTAAATTAGATGATAGTGCATTACACTGTGTATAAACATTTATTGTACCATATTTCACTGCGCTCAGATGGTGAAATCGCAAGAAAAGTTTATTAAATCTTTCAACTTCTCTTGGCCATGTTCGTTTTGTAGTTAAGAGGTTTTTGAAAGTCTCTGAGATGACCTTCTAGTAATACCCTTTATCACCGTACAAACTTTCAGGGTGATATGAGTGATCGTTTCGGAGATATAGAATGCCGGTGAAATATTTCGCACAGCCACCGTTTTGGATTGGTGAATCGTAATAATATTTGAACGGCCGAAATAGTACTAGGATCTTACCGAGTTTCATTGAAATTGCTCCAGCTGTTTAGAAGTTATTAGGGGAAAGTAGGAGACTTCTGTTATTTAGGATGCAAAATAACCAGTGATGGACGAAGCCAAGAGGATATAAAAAGTAGGTTAGCACAGACAAGGGAAACATTCCTACAGGAAAGGAATCTGTTAACACTGAATATAGATTTATGTATTAAGGAGTCATTTTTGAAAACCGTTGTCGGGAGCGTCGCACTCTATGGAAGTGAAACTTGGACTATTGGAGCAGCAGAAAAGAGGAGACTTGAAGCGTTTGAAATGTGGTGTTACAGGAGAATGATGAACATCAGATGGGTAGATACGGTAACGAATGAAGAGGTATTAAGACGAGTGGGAGAAGAGAGATGTTTCTGGCGACTGCTAATGAAGAGAAGAGATAGGTTGGTAGGACACATACTAAGACACCCAGGAATAGCAAACTTAGTTATGGAAGGAAGGGTCGAGGACAAGAACAGTAAGGGTAGACCAAGGTTAGAATATGTTAAACAGATTGCCTCGGATGTAGGGTGTGGTAGCTACGTAGAGATGAAACGATTAGTTCAGGACAGGGAGGCTTGGAGAGCTACATCAAACCTCTCCAATGACTGAAGAGTCAAACAACAATAACAACAACAAATCTTATGAGCTCCAAACAACAGGACTTACCAACGCCATCAAAATGATGCGCCAACTGATGTGCCAGTTCAGTCCCCAGTCGCGCCATCACCACATACTTGGGAAGTGACAGGCTGAAGAACGGATTAGCAACCAGTGCGAACGGTATTGCTGAAACAAACAGAGAGGTCATCAGCAAAGTGATCTAGGAGTGGTTTTCAAGGTCATTCAGGGGAAACAGAATACTGTATAACTAGAGCTGGGATTTTTAGGGACCAACAAGCACCGGTTTAGGCACCTAAAATAGGCCTTAAAACTGGTAAATTAGGCTGAAACCTATTAATATTTGGCACTAAAAATTAAAGGCTGGCCCCGTGGTGTTGGGGTAGCGTGCCTGATTTTCAACCAGAGGTCCCGGGTTCGATTCCCGGTTCCGTCAGTGATTTTAGAAACTGACCTGAGGGCTGGAACGGGGTGCACAATTGAGTAGCTGTCTGACAGTGAGGCAGCCCCCCGATCACGAAAACCAAGATTAACGGCCGAGGGGATCCGAAGGCCAAATGGCTGGGCAGCGGTCGCTTGGTAGGCCTAGGCCCTTCATCGACTGTAGTGCCAGGAGTTATTATTATATTATTATTATTATAGTAAAAATTTAAAAAAATGAGTGATCATATAAGGAACAACAAGAAAACAATTTATTTGTCACTAAATTAAACAGTTAACAATTCTTTAGGAACTAGGAACAATCCATAATTGGGTGCACAGTATATTAACACTTTCTCCAAATCGTAATCGGTCAGACTGTGCCTTTTGTCCGACAAAATCATTTTAAAATCAGAAAAACACCTTTCAACTGAAACAGATGTTTCGCCCTCTTATCTGCATTCCTGACAACTTTCACTTCTGCCATCGCGCCACCCTCTTCATTCTCTAGGAAAGTGACCTTCAGGGCGCAATAAACAGTAATATAGTCTAAAGTGGATTCAGTACTCGTTTCACCATTATGTACTCTAATCTTATCAATTAGAGTTTCCAACATTATTTGCGTTACTAATTTAAAAACACCGTCAATTTACAACAAACCTTCCCAACAATGAACTGAAAATGCACTTTTAGGCACTAAAATTATAAAATAGGCACCAAAGGGTCGAATAGTCATTTTAGGGCGCTAATAAACTTCATAGGTAAGTTAGTTAGTTAGTTAGTTAGTTAGTTATTGTTTGAAAACTTTTCATGAAACGCAAATATATCTAATCGCCAACTTTCCATCCTTAAACGAACAAAATAGGCTTTTGCCCTGAAATCCGAGGTCTAACAATGTTGTTCATTATGATTAACAAGATGGCGTCGGTGAGTGAAGTGCGTGTGTTCCGATCTCCTGTTTTGTGCTGTTTTATTATGTTATTATTTCACGTAACTAGTTCTTTTCTTGTGAGTGGTAGTGATGTGAGGCTGTCCATGCTTTGTGCAAAGAATTTTGAAGCTTCAGTAAACTGGAAGTGCTCCAATCGGAGTTTTAATTTTTGTTATTTCTCTGCTGCTGGATTGTCGCCTGCCATGCTGCTAAAAGGAGCCAGCCCTTTAACTAGGAGAGGTACGGTCACAACAACATCAACGGTGACCACAGTCTTCATGCTTCTTCTACTGTCAGGTGATGTAGAAATTAATCCTGGTCCGTGATCGAACAGTTATATGTCCATATACTTTCAGAACACTCAGAGCGTGGCCAACAAGCTGGACAAAATAGATTTGAGCAGCAGTGATTTTAATAACATACCAATCATCATCTTCTTTGCATTTTCCCACTTATGTGGGGTCTGCCTTCCTGCAATGTTTCCTCCACTTCAATCGATCCATAGCGTCTCGGGGGCGGAGTTTAGTGAGCCGCATGTCATCTCTCACCCTATCCAACCAGCGTGTTTGAGGTCGCCCTCGAGGTCGACGACCCTCCACATTTAGTTGAAGGGCAGTCTTAGCAACTGAACACTCATGCCAATAATAGCCTTAAATGAGTCTTGGCTTTTTGACAGTTTTCTTGACTCAGAACTCGCCTTTCCTAGGACTCATGACATATTTAAGAGAGACAGGGCTGGGCGTGGGGGTGGTGTTGTAATTGCTACGCAGTCTCAGTTGCGTGCCAGGAGAAGTGCGGACTTAGAAAGTGAATGCGAGATTGTTTGGTTGGAAATCCAAGGAAGGTCTAGTGTGTTCGTGGGCTGTGTGTACCTACCCCCGCCTGCCTCCTTAAACCGCCTGGAGCAGCTACATACCTCTCTCAGCAGGGTGCACGCCCAGTTGAAGGACGAGGATACCGTTATATTGTGTGCGGATTTCAACGTGCCAGACATCTCATGGGGACAGCAGGACGGGCCTTCTCTCGTACCTTCAAAACTAACTGAAAGTGCAGTGAACTCTATCTTCTGCGAGATAATTGAGGAATTCTCTCTGCATCAATTGAATCCACATCTCACCCGTGGACAAAACTACCTCGATCTACTGTTTACTAATATTCCTAAAATCTCTCAGTCTGTAGAGTTAGAAAAACCGGGGTGGATTCCATCCGACCATAGTGCTCTAATATGGAACATAGATTTTCATGACACTAGTTTATTTCATAAACCACCTCGCAGGGAAATTTTTAACTGGAAGAAGGCAGACATGAACCACCTGAAATTTTTGCTGGATTATTGCCCCTGGTCCCTCCTTGATATCAGGAACGACATTAATGAGAATTGTGAGATATTTTATGATCTCTTGATGTCCGCAGTTCGAGAAGCAGTTCCTCGTGTGAAGGTTAATCCCTACCGTTATCCACCTTGGTTTGATGCAGATGTAATCAGCGCACTACACTCGAAAAATAGGGCTCATCGTCAACGGAAACGCTCTTCTTTGGAATGCCATAGAATTGAATTTGTGGTCAGGAGGACCGAATTCAAAGAAATTCAGCACCGAAAGTATGACGCCTACCTGGAAGACATAGACTCCAGTGTGAAATCTAATCCGAACAGACTAGGGTCCTTCATTAAGCAGAGATCTAGGAACACCAGATTACCGGTATCGCTCGAGTACGACGGACGTACCAGTACTGATACAAACTCTACCTGTGAGTTGTTTTCTGAATATTTCGAAACCTTATTCCTTCCTGTAAATTCTATACCGCCACCCCTACCTGATCTGCCACCCTCCAGTAACGACAGCATTTCTTACTTCCATATTTCCGAAGACTGCATCAAGAATAAATTACATAATCTAACCTCTGGCAAGTCTCCCGGTCCTGATGCCATTCCTATAGAAATAATGAAATCTTTATGCCACCAGCTATCTCGTCCACTTTATATTCTTTTCAACCAAGCCATCAGTGAAGGAGTGTTTCCGGATTACTGGAAATCAGTCCATATCATCCCAGTGTTAAAGAAAGGCTCCAGGCAGAAAGTAGTTAATTACAGACCAGTATCACTAATGTCTATTTTCGCACGAGTCTTTGAATCAATTGTTCGGGACGAAGTGTACGCCCACGTGTCACCATTCATCACTGAATTTCAGCACGGCTTCCTTCCAAGGCGATCCACTGCTACCAACCTAGCAGTCTTCACTCATGATGTATCCACCTTCATGAATAACCGTGGTAGTGCTGATGTTATCTATACTGATTTCTCTAGGGCTTTCGACAGCGTACATCACAACCTACTGCTTCATTAAATTTCAAATTTTGGTATAACTGGTAATCTTTTACGTTTCTTCAAAAGTTACCTCTCAAATAGAACCCAATCAGTTATAATTAATAGTAATAAGTCTAAATCTGTAAACGTTACTTCCGGTGTCCCTCAGGGTTCTGTATTGGGCCCTCTGCTCTTTATACATTTTGTGAATGATATCCCTCGTATAATTCATAATTCTAGGTGCCTGATGTACGCTGACGACTTTAAACTGTATATGCCCATCAGTACTATAAATGACTGTGAGTTGTTGCAAGAAGACCTACACCAACTCAGTGAATGGTGTGAAACATGGAAACTGAAACTGAATACTGAAAAGTGTAAAGTTTTGTCAGTTTCATTGAAACGTAATCTCCTACCCAGGTTTAATTATTGTATTAATAATAAAACGCTAGGTATAGTGTCAACCAATAAGGATTTAGGGGTGACAATCACAAATAATTTCTCGTTCGATGAACATATTTCAAAAATATGTCGTGAAAGTTTCCGGATCCTGGGATTTTTTAAAAGAAATTGTTTAAATTATTTTTCGGACATAACTCTATCTAAATTATTTAAGTCACTCATTCGGCCAAAATTGGAGTACTGTAGTGTGATCTGGAATCCTTTTCACAGTAATAAAATTGACGCCATCGAACGTGTGCAAAAGAGATTTGTCAAATGGCTCTGTTACAGGGGTGGACGATCGTACCATAGAGCTGAGTATGAGAGTTATTGCAACGTGTACGGTCTTCCTCCACTGAGCAGTCGGCGCACAGTGAGATTCCTGTGAAAACTGGTAAATGGTGGAATTGACTCTAATCAGTTGCTAGCTGACTTGGGTTTTCACGTCCCTCAGAGAACCACCAGACGGAAGCACACGTTCGATGGGGGCAGATCGAGAATTGATGTACATAAAAATTCATGTCTGATCCGGTTGCAGTCAACATACAACTTGATGGAGAGTAAAAGTGCTACTGATATTCACTTCGACTCTCTATCAACTGTTATGAGAAACATCTCAAGTGGGCTGTAAAATAGTGTGTGCATTTTGTGTTTTTTTCTATTTGCGTTTATTGATTGATTGATTGATTGATTGATTGAACATGTGGTTGAATGAATGGTTGATTGATTTTTTGATTGAATTACGAGCGACTGAAGTAATGTATTTTTTGTTTGCTGTTATCTAGATCCTCGAATGTCACTCTTATATTACTTTTTTTCCCCAGTTTCTGAACTTTTTCTTCTATCTTTCATTTTATGTTTTTGCCTTTTTCCGTTTACTGTAGATAGTTTTATTTTTTTCTGAAATTATTTCAATGTTTCTTGTACATAGGGATTGTATGAATGAATGCTTGAGATAGGATGTTTGAGTGCGTGTCTGTATGGTTGTGGTTGTTGATTTATAATAGACAAATGTATTTCTTTTTTTGTTCGTGTTTGCTGTTATGGTTTTGTTTATACTTGTAAATTTTATTGTTAATTATTATATTATCACTAGTGAATTCTATCTGTCTGACAATAAAGAATACATACATAAGGAATGATATTCTTCTCTATTGCAATAACACCTAATGAGGTTCCTCAGTTAGCAAGTCGTGTTATGTACAAAGAGTGCACTTCATATAGGTGTTAACGAGAGAGTTAATGTGATTTGCCATGGCTAGGATATCAACTTGGTACCTTCGGTATCCTAGAGTGATGATCTGACCATTCGACCATCACTTCCACTCTCCAACTGTCAACATTTTCCTGGACTTCAGCTAAACTAGGAGCACATAACAACGTCCTTTGTAAACTGAAGGCCACTTCACGGGGAGCACAAGTAAATCTACCTGGACGATTGCAATTGGCCTATCTTCCATCATTTTATGATATGGTGGAATAACAAGTTTGTTTTCAAAGAGGCTGCATTCATCCGGTTGATATTTCAACGAGATCCATCACCAATCGCCACTGGCGAAACGTTGTCAGTAGGGGGGTGATGATGGTTCTAACGAGTGTCATGGCCGCCGCGTGAGTCCAAGCCAATATCTCGTGAACCCATGGTCGGATTTTAACAAATGACGTGTCATTGGACTCGGGCTGACGTCCTCTTTGTTATGGACTACTCGTTATATTTTTGATTTTTTTTTGAAAATTTTTGTTTTCGAAAGTTGGTGATAGTTTGAAAACCAAAGATGATAGAACGTTGTGCCATGGCCCAAACGAATGGTCTTTATGACATTTATTTTCTATAATGAAACTTTTTACTTTTTATGTTTTTTTGAAAAAACTCGAATTTTGAAAATCCTATATTTTGGAAACTAGGAACTCTACAAAAACGTTTATTTGACATAAATGAAAGGTCCCTATGCCCTCTATCCCCAAAATAAATGTCAAGTCTCTAGAGCAACAATTTGTGTTTTGTAATTGGTGGGATGAGGAGAGAGCTGTCCACTAACTTATTGAACCCTCCTCGTATTTGCCCCGAAGCTGATATTTCGCTAACCAATGGTCGGATTTGAACATACAGGGTGTCCTAGCACTCGTAGTGATGCCCCCTACTTTCCTATAGGCTCTTTATTTAATTAAAAGATCAAAACTAAAAGGTCATCCGCTTTTAATATCTCGCGAACCAATCATGCTAGAGGTGTGTTCGACAGGTCCAAAGACTCGGGCTGACGTCCTCTTTACTATAGACCACTCGTTATATTTTTTAATAAAATTGGAAACTCGATTTTGGGGTAAACAAGTGGTTTTTATATTTTTGCCGATATTTCACGAACCTATAACGCTAGAGTCATGTACGACGGGTCCAAGGACTAGGGGTGACGTCCTCTTTTCTATGGACCACTCGTTGTAATTTTAAAAAATTTGGGAAATGCGATTTTGGGGTAAACACGTGTTTCTTGTGATTTTTGCCGATATCTCACAAACCAATAACGCTATAGACGTGTACGAGGTGTCCTAGGACTCGGGGTAACGCCCCCTTTCAATGTGGCAGATATGTTTTTCCAAAAAATAATTCACAAAGGGCCTAACGCCATACATGTTGAAAAAAACTTTTTTCTTTACCGTTACCTGTTTATAATGTTTATGAAGCGTGGTGGTTGAGAGAGACGATACGGCTGGGTGTGTGTGTTTCAACGAACCTGTCGTTTAGCACAAGGACCATGCTTAATAGAACAATCGCTATTTCGGCGGGTCGGTGTATGACCGAGCGAGGGTGCGTTTTCTGATATTTTACCTTTAACGTGTAAACGGTGATGAGAACTTGGTTCTATGTTGGTCGAAGCGAGTACAGAAAACAAACTTGCCGAGGAGCAAGAGGTGAAGGTCATTTGAGCCTATTGGAATGCGTTGATCTGACTTGACAACAGGTGACGCTTGAAGGTGAAATAATCTGACCATTGTGGTGGCAGGGGAGTGCGAAAGGCATGCACACACATGTGTGAAACCACATGTAGGCTAAACCAGTGACATCCTGTTTTGCTTCGTACGTGACAAAATGCAAGTTCATGTGAAATTTGATCTACCACAGGTGTTCGCCTGGGACGTTAGCTGTCCACGCGCGCGATAACTGTTAACAAGTTACATCCTGTTTTGCTTCGTACGTGACAAAATGCAAGTTCATGTGAAATTTGATTCGCCACAGGTGTTCACTTTGGGCGTTAGCTGTCCACGTGCATGATAACAGAATGTTCAAAGCGTGGGAAAAATGATTATACATGCAACGTAGCATATATAAAGACATGTCGTTATCATTTCCACTCTCACTTGGGTGGACTACCTTTGAACACACTGCGTTGCATGAAACCCCTGGTCTTGTTTAACAGTTTTGGTGTTGGTGGAAAATACTTAACCTTGTTGCGGGGTAGGTATTTATTCATTTATACATTTATTGATTAATATATATATATATATATTTACAAGCAATTATTTATTGATTAGGTAATTAATGATTTTATTTATTTGTTTGCAAATAACCGGCATACCTTACATGTCTGAGGGAGAAGAAACCATTGCACTTTTGAGCCCACTAGAAGGGAAGAGCAACAAGTCACTGCAAGTAAAGGTGAAATGATTTTTTTAAACTAACTTGTTTCATTTTTTTTGTTTTATGTTTTATTTTATGAAATGTATGCATTAACCTGAATTTAGGTATTTATAGCGGTTTATTTTATTTATTTATTTTTAGAAACTTGGAAAGAATAGCCTTACCGCCGTAGCAGTCGCTGAAAAAAACCCGAAACGCACTAAAGCGAAACCACTGCCAAAGAGTGAACTGTTTAAAACTCAGGTAAGTCCAACTTAAAAATGCTATTGCATTTTACCACTACTGAAAACTCGTAGACAAAAAAAATTCATTACCTGTACATGACTGGGACAATGATTGCTTTCTTGATTAATGGCTATGTTGTTGTTGTTGACTGGGAAAAGTACAAGGCCATGTTGGATTTTCTAAAAATAAAAATAATAAATTTAATTTATGGGTGGTTCCCTGTGGACTCAACGAATATCCACAGGTTTGAACATGATAATGTGAACAAATTGACATTACATTCATTTTTGTTTATATATTGGTTAAAGGGAGGGTGGGGGAATGTAAATGACTGTAGCTTTATAAAAAAGAAAATAAGTACATGGGTTACTGTTAGTGCCAACATACAGTTTATTTTTAATGGTGTTTTGATATATTAATGCCAATTAACGTTAACGTCTTATTTACAAGTATTGATTGATTGATTGATTGATTGATTGATTGAGTGATGGGTTATTTTGTTTGCTTCTAGGTGTCGTCATGTGCCATTAACGTAATGAACAGACAGTGAACAAGCATGCATTATGCTTTAAAGTACTCTGTGTTAATAACTTACAATAAGAAAAAGTTTAATTATAACACATGGCGTTAGCACCAAATACAACAAGTGAGCAAGTTGGTTTACCACGTGGGTTAAATTTAAAATCAGAACATGATCGATGGTTAACATTTGAATCCTGGCCTGTAGGCTTTTTGTCGACGCATGAACTTGCAAAAGCCGTTTTTTTACTTGAACCGAGAAGATGTGGTGCGCTGTGTGTTTTGTCGTATTGAACTTTCACACTGGGAAGAAGGGGATGATCCCTTTAGAGACCATTTGCGATGGTCTCCTCACTGTCCTTACATGCTTGGAAAGCAAGTGGGTAACCTACCCGTGCATTCATTTTACCGAACCACAAGGCCTTTGGCCGCTACTTACGTTGCTGAATCACAAATAAATAATAATAATGATGTATTACCAGCCAACGGTAGTGTCGATATATGTGGTCCATATGCCATAGACAGTGTTGAATTGGCGTGTGCTTTTGAAAAATTGGGAGTTTGCAAGACTAAAGCACTAGCTCGTACAGCTCTGTTGAAAAACGTTTCGAATCTTATAAAAATGTTTGGCCATTAATATTAAAACACCTTACCAAACAGCTAAGTGAAGCTGGATTTTTTTATACTGGTGAAGGGGATAAAACAATATGTTTTTATTGTGGATTTGCTATAAAGGATTGGCAAATGACTGATGACCCTTTTGTGCAACACGCTCGTTGGTTACCAAACTGTAAATACATGGTGTTGCTTAAAGGTCAGGAATTTGTGAACACTATTCGTAAAGAAAAAGTGATTGCAGCACAAGACATAAAAGTGCCTTTAGAGTTAGAACACGCGGAGCAAATACATAAGGCTGAAAGAAAAGACTTGTGTTACGAACAGATACAAAAGTATGACCAACAATTATGTAAAATTTGTTATCAAGATGAACTAGGTGTTGTATTTTTACCCTGTGGACACATGATAGCCTGTGTCAAGTGTGCATTAGAACTTAACACTTGTGCTATATGCAGAAAAGTAGTATCTGCTACAGTTAGGGCATTTCTTGCATAACTAGTATAATTTATTCGCCATGGATAGTGCAAAATCCCTAATTGCACAATATTATTAAAGCTGTTTTATAGTGTAATAGATATGCTTTTGTTTTGTTTATAGACTACTACAATGAATGTTTTGAATGCTGTGGGACAATCATGTGGCTTAGAGACAAAGAAGCTCAGCGAATTGCCAACGCATATTCCATTCCGCATTATCAAGATTCGGAAATTGAAAACAGCATATGGTGATCGTGTACTTTGTGTATGTGAAAACGTCGAGACATTACTACCTATACGGTTTAATGATATGTCGGAGAGTGTTTTTGATGAAGTCAATAATGCTGTGCAACCTATACACTTAATTTATGAAGGTTTTAAAAACAATAGGTGCATGGTTCGTTTTAATTAAATAAATAAATAATGTGAAATAATAATGGAAAATATAAGTAATGACAATATACTGAAAAAGAAAGAAAATATGTGTATAGAATAGTAATGTTTTAGTGTTTAGTGTTGTCTTTAAAAATATTATGATGAAACCTAAAAAAATGTATATAAAGTTTGTAAATAAATGCAAAATGATGTTACAATGCTGTTTTATTTTATACAAAGTTAGTATAATTAACATTGCAGAGTATACATGATTATGACAATAAATTCACACTGAATACAAGCCTTTCTCACTTTCCAATAGTCTGTTATAGATTTAAACACAAGGCTTGTTGTAGATCATTTTATAGCAATGTCAATTCAATGTTGTTTTCGAAAAGTGGGGAAGCCGCAATGGTTGTATTGACATAAAAACCTTATGTTTATTTAGTCACTTTGATCCCCTTGCATATCAAGAGCAGATGACCTAGTTGTTCCACTCTTTAAAAAGACAACAACAACACTACCTCTTGCATAGTTTGTGATGTTGATGGCTCTTGCGACGTGGAAGATGGAATAAAAATAACTTTGAGAACAGGGGTTAAACTTTGATCATTAAACAATGCACTATTTTGAGTAGCAATATGGTTTTCTTGATTTTTTGTCGACGACAACTGTGTTTCATGCGGTACACTACATTAATGATCACTGACACTTAAAACCTCACTATTTTTACTTTTTAGGTCACCACGACAATGTTTGGAACATTGCTTTGAACAACACCAAATAACAGTTCCATTTTTATTGGTTCGTTTCACAATATATGAATATCCTTTATAGTATGCGTAAGGCTTACCATACCTAGTCACTGATACTTCCATATCAACTGTCAAGCATAGACTAAGCTCTAGTAAAGTCAACTTGGTTTTAAGAATACTAGTTTAATGTGAGAGCAAATATGGATCCAAAGAGTTCAGGTAAAAGTGAAAGCAAATAAGCAAATATTAGAAACAAGAGTTGGGGTAAAAGTGGTCGCAAAGTGGTAGACCCATTACACAATAATTTCAGCACAACGAAGCTCTTGTTCAATTTCTTTGATTTCCCAATCGTGACCGATATGCCCAGCTTGTCGTAAAGCATGCAATTGTCGAAGCCGTTGAATTAGCTTACTGGGTTTGTTCCAGTATACAAATTTAACAAATGGATTTTTAGGTGTAAACAAAGCATTACCATTATCATGATCATTATCATCATCATCATTATCATCATCATGATCACCATTATCATCATGACCATCATCACTGTTACTATATAGTCCTTTTTGATCATCTTGCAATACCACTTTATTTATAGTCTGAGTTGATTTTGATAGTGTTGAAGGTTTCTTGGACGATGACAACTGTCCTAACATGACCTTTTGAGGACATGATAAGTCCTTTTGAACATGCACTATCTTTAGCCGCAATATCGTTTTCTTGAACTTGCTTTTTAGCATTTTGATAATTGTTTGTAAACAGTAAGCGTGGTTCGTTTCGAGCACTACATTGATGAACACTCACACTTAAAACCTTTCCATTTTTACTTTTCAGATAGCCTCGACATTTTGTTGACCTCTCTTTTGAGCATCGCCAGAATATTATTCCATTCACATTCTGGCGATTATAGTTATAGGAGTAGCCTTGATAGAGTGCACGTAGCCTACCTTTGTTGGTTGTAATAAGTTCCATAGTAGTAACTGACCTGTCAGTACGATGTTCACACTACAAAGGTTACAACTGTTTTGCTGATGGAGTGACCTACCATAAGCTTATATATTGTCTTATGTGTTGGCTTTTTGTGTTGGCTTTTTGTGTTGGCTTTTCGTGTTGGCTTTTGTGTTGGCTTATGTGTTGGCTTTTTGTGTTGGCTTTTCGTGTTGGCCTTTGTGTTGGCTTTTCGTGTCGGCTTTTTGTGTTGGCTTTTCGTGTTGGCATTTCGTGTTGGCTTTTGTGTTGGCTTTTCGTGTTGGATTTTTGTGTTGGCTTTTCGTGTTGGCATTTCGTGTAGGCTTTTCGTGTTGGCTTTTTTGTATTGGCCTTTCGTGTTGGCTTTTTGTATTGGCCTTTCGTGTTGGCTTTTTGTGTGGGCTTTTTTGTGTTGGCTTTAGTATTGGCTTTTGTATTGGCTTATTTGACAAGTTATTTGTGTCAATGTATTTAGTGGATTTTTTCTTGGTGTTGGAAAGTAGTTGAAAGAGAGGGAATATTTAAAGACTTAACCTCAGTTCACTAACCTAACCTAACCTAACTTTACCTAACCTAACCTAACCTTTCAACTCTCAGATGTTAATTAAATTCTGTGCATAGTCGAGTTGGAACCCAAGACCTCAGGGGTAAAAAAACAATTATTTTTGACGGCTTTCTTTGGTAACTTATTTTAATGGCTAACCTAACTTTACCTAACCTAACCTAACCTCAACTCACTTTGGATATTACTAGTAAGTGTTCATATCCTCTGCTAGGTAGCATGCTAGTAGTACAGGTAGTGCTCATATTTACCGCTAGGTAGCGGAAACATACTTTGCATGTTGCATGTGACACTTGTGAAGTTTAACCACATGCAAGACGTGCTTGTATAAGTTCTCTATTTAAACTCAATATACAATTAACCACTAAATGTTCAGAACTAACATGTATAGCCATGTTTAGGGTATATAGGAGACCCTTAGCAAGAAAGGCTGTCTAACCCACGAGTGTATAGCCTTGTCATACGCAGTAAGCACCTGTTGGCAGAAAACAACAACAATAACAATTTGAGAAAGCCAACAACATATCCATTAATGTATTTAAAGGAAACAGTTTTTTGTTGGCTTTCTCAAATTGTTGTTGTTGTTGTTTTCTGCCAACAGGTGCTTACTGCGTATGACAAGGCTGTACACTCGTGGGTTAGACAGCCTTTCTTGCTAAGGGTCTCCTATATACCCTAAACATGGCTATACATGTTAGTTCTGAACATTTAGTGGTTAATTGTATATTGAGTTTAAATAGAGAACTTATACAAGCACGTCTTGCATGTGGTTAAACTTCACAAGTGTCACATGCAACATGCAAAGTATGTTTCCGCTACCTAGCGGTAAATATGAGCACTACCTGTACTACTAGCATGCTACCTAGCAGAGGATATGAACACTTACTAGTAATATCCAAAGTGAGTTGAGGTTAGGTTAGGTTAGGTAAAGTTAGGTTAGCCATTAAAATAAGTTACCAAAATAAGCCGTCAAAAATAAATGTTTTTTTACCCCTGAGGTCTTGGGTTCCAACTCGACTATGCACAGAATTTAATTAACATCTGAGAGTTGAAAGGTTAGGTTAGGTTAGGTAAAGTTAGGTTAGGTTAGTGAACTGAGGTGAAGTCTTTAAATATTCCCTCTCTTTCAACTACTTTCCAACACCAAGAAAAAAATCCACTAAATACATTGACACAAATAACTTGTCAAATAAGCCAATACTAAAGCCAACACAAAAAGCCCACACAAAAAGCCAACACGAAAAGCCAATACAAAAAGCCAACACGAAAGGCCAATACAAAAAAGCCAACACGAAAAGCAAACACGAAATGCCAACACGAAAAGCCAACACAAAAAGCCAACACGAAAAGCCAACACAAAAGCCAACACGAAAAGCCAACACAAAAAGCCAACACAAAACCCAACACAAAAAGCCAACACAAAAAGCCAACACAAAAAGCCAACACATAAGCCAACACAAAAGCCAACACGAAAAGTCAACACAAAAAGCCGACACAAAAAGCCAACACATAAGCCAATATATAAACTTATAGTAGGTCACTCCATCAGCAAAACAGTTGTAACCTTTGTAGTGTGAACATCGTACTGACAGGTCAGTTACTACTATGGAACTTATTACAACCAACAAAGGTAGGCTACGTGCACTCTATCATGGCTACTCCTATAACTATAATCGCCAGAATGTGAATGGAATAATATTCTGGCGATGCTCAAAAGAGAGGTCAACAAAATGTCGAGGCAATCTGAAAAGTAAAAATGGAAAGGTTTTAAGTGTGAGTGTTCATCAATGTAGTGCTCGAAACGAACCACGCTTACTGTTTACAAACAATTATCAAAATGCTAAAAAGCAAGTTCAAGAAAACGATATTGCGGCTAAAGATAGTGCATGTTCAAAAGGACTTATCATGTCCTCAAAACGTCATGTTAGGACAGTTGTCAACGTCCAAGAAACCTTCAACACTATCAAAATCAACTCAGACTATAAATAAAGTGGTATTGCAAGAGGATCAAAAAGGACTATATAGTAACAGTGATGATGGTCATGATGATAATGGTGATCATGATTATGATAATGATGATGATGATAATGATCATGATAATGGTAATGCTTTGTTTACACCTAAAAATCCATTTGTTAAATTTGTATACTGGAACAAACCCAGTAAGCTAATTCAACGGCTTCGACAATTGCATGCTTTACGACAAGCTGGGCATATCGGTCACGATTGGGAAATCAAAGAAAGTAAACAAGAGCTTCGTCGTGCTGAAATTATTGTGTAATGGGTCTACCACTTTGCGACCACTTTTACCCCAACTCTTGTTTCTAATATTTGCTTATATGCTTTCACTCTTAGCTGAACTCTTTGGATCCATATTTGCTCTCACATTAAACTAGTATTCTTATAACCAAGTTGACTTTACTAGAGCTTAGTCTATGCTTGACAGTTGATTGGAAGTATCAGTGACTAGGTATGGTAAGCCTTACGCATACTATAAAGGATATTCATATATTGTGAAACGAACCAATAAAAATGGAACTGTTATTTGGTGTTGTTCAAAGCAATGTTCCAAACATTGTCGTGGTGACCTAAAAAGTAAAAATAGTGAGGTTTTAAGTGTCAGTGATCATTAATGTAGTGTACCGCATGAAACACAGTTGCCGTCGACAAAAAATCAAGAAAACCATATTGCTACTCAAAATAGTGCATTGTTTAATGATCAAAGTTTAACCCCTGTTCTCAAAGTTATTTTTATTCCATCTTCCACGTCGCAAGAGCCATCAACATCACAAACTATGCAAGAGGTAGTGTTGTTGTTGTCGTCGTTTTAAAGAGTGGAACAACTAGGTCATCTGCTCTTGATATGCAAGGGGATCAAAGTGACTAAATAGTAATAACCATAAGGTTTTTATGTCAATACAACCATTGCGGCTTCCCCACTTTTCGAAAACAACATTGAATGGACATTGCTATAAAATGATCTACAACAAGCCTTGTGTTAAAAACTATAACAGACTATTGTAAAGTGAGAGAGGCTTGTATTCAGTGTGCATTTATTGTCATAATCATGTATACTCTGCAATGTTAAATATACTAACTTTGTATAAAATAAAACAGCATTGTAACATCATTTTGCATTTATTTACAAACTTTATATACATTTTTTTGGTTTCATCATAATATTTTTAAAGACAACACTAAACACTAAAACATTACTATTCTATACACATATTTTCTTTCTTTTTCAGTATATTGTCATTACTTATATTTTCCATTATTATTTCACATTATTTATTTATTTAATTAAAACGAACCATGCACCTATTGTTTTTAAAACCTTCATAAATTAAGTGTATAGGTTGCACAGCATTATTGACTTCATCAAAAACACTCTCCGACATATCATTAAACCGTATAGGTAGAAATGTCTCAAAGTTTTCACATACACAAAGTACACGATCACCATATGCTGTTTTCAATTTCCGAATCTTGATAATGCGGAATGGAATATGCGTTGGCAATTCGCTGAGCTTCTTTATCTCTAAGCCACATGATTGTCCCACAGCATTCAAAACATTCATTGTAGTAGTCTATAAACAAAACAAAAGCATATCTATTACACTCTAAAACAGCTTTAATAATATTGTGCAATTAGGGATTTTGCACTATCCATGGCGAATAAATTATACTAGTTATGCAAGAAATGCCCTAACTGTAGCAGATACTACTTTTCTGCATACAGCACAAGTGTTATGTTCTAATGCACACTTGACACAGGCTATCATGTGTCCACAGGGTAAAAATACAACACCTAGTTCGTCTTGATAACAAATTTTACATAATTGTTGGTCATACTTTTGTATCTGTTCGTAACACAAGTCTTTTCTTTCAGCCTTATGTATTTGCTCCGCGTGTTCTAAATCTAAAGGCACTTTTAAGTCTTGTGCTGCAATCACTTTTTCTTTACGAATAGAGTTCACAAATTCCTGACCTTTAAGCAACACCATGTATTTACAGTTTGGTAACCAACGAGCGTACTGCACAAAAGGGTCATCAGTCATTTGCCAATCCTTTATAGCAAATCCACAATAAAAGCATATTGTTTTATTCCCTTCACCAGTATTAAAAAAATCCAGCTTCACTTATCTGTTTGGTAAGGTGTTTTAATATTAATGGCCGAACATTTTTATAAGATTCGAAACGTTTTTCAACAGAGCTGTACGTGCTAGTGCTTTAGTCTTGCAAACTCCCAATTTTTCAAAAGCACACGCCAATTCAACACTGTCTATGGCATATGGACCACATATATCGACACTACCGTTGGCTGGTAATACATCATTATTATTATTTATTTGTGATTCAGCAACGTAAGTAGCGGCCAAAGGCCTTGTGGTTCGGTAAAATGAATGCACGTGTAGGTTACCCACTTGCTTTCCAAGCATGTAAGGACAGTGAGGAGACCATCGCAAATGGTCTCTAAAGGGATCATCCCCTTCTTCCCAGTGTGAAAGTTCAATACGACAAAACACACAGCGCACCACATCTTCTCGGTTCAAGTAAAAATAAAACGGCTTTCGCAAGTTCATGCGTCGACAAAAAGCCTACAGGCCAGGATTCAAATGTTAACCATCGATCATGTTCTGATTTTAAATTTAACCCACGTGGTAAACCAACTTGCTCACTTGTTGTATTTGGTGCTAACGCCATGTGTTATAATAAAACTTTTTCTTATTGTAAGTTATTAACATTGCACAAGAGCACAGAGTACTTTAAAGCATAATGCATGCTTGTTCACTGTCTGTTCATTACGTTAATGGCACATGACGACACCTAAAAGCAAACAAAATAACCCATCACTCAATCAATCAATCAATCAATCAATCAATACTTGTAAATAAGACGTTAACGTTAATTGGCATTAATATATCAAAACACCATTAAAAATAAACTGTATGTTGGCACTAACAGTAACCCATGTACTTATTTTCTTTTTTATAAAGCTACAGTCATCTACATTCCCCCACCCTCCCTTTAACCAATATATAAACAAGAATGAATGTCATGTCATTTTGTTCACATTATCATGTTCAAACCTGTGGATATTCGTTGAGTCCATAGGGAACCACCCATAAATTAAATTTATTATTTTTATTTTTAGAACCCCTCCGTGGCTTAGGCGGCAGCACGCCGGCCTCTCACCGCTGAGTCCGTGGTTCAAATCCCGGTAACTCCATGTGAGATCTGTGCTGGACAAAACGGAGGCAGACAGGTTTTTCTCCGGGTACTCCGGTTTTCCCTGTCAAAATTTCATTCCAGCAACACTCTCCACTATCATTTCATTTCACCTGTCATTCATTTAATCATTGCCCCAGAGGAGTGCGTCAGGCCTCGACAGCCGGCACAGTTCATATCCTCGCCGCTAGATGGGGGCTTCATTCATTCCATTCCTGACCCGGTCGGAGACTGGAAGCAGGCTGTGGATTTTTCATTTTTATTTTTAGAAAATCCAACATGGCCTTGTACTTTTCCCAGTCAACAACAACAACATAGCCATTAATCAAGAAAGCAATCATTGTCCCAGTCATGTACAGGTAATGAATTTTTTTTGTCTACGAGTTTTCAGTAGTGGTAAAATGGAATAGCATTTTTAAGTTGGACTTACCTGAGTTTTAAACAGTTCACTCTTTGGCAGTGGTTTCGCTTTAGTGTGTTTCGGGTTTTTTCAGCGACTGCTACGGCGGTAAGGCTATTCTTTCCAAGTTTCTAAAAATAAATAAAATAAACCGCTATAAATACCTAAATTCAGGTTAATACACACATTTCATAAAATGAAACATAAAACAAAAAAATGAAACAAGTTAGTTTAAAAAAATCATTTCACCTTTACTTGCAGTGACTTGTTGCTCTTCCCTTCTAGTGGGCTTAAGAGTGCAATGGTTTCTTCTCCCTCAGACATGTAAGGTATGCCGGTTATCTGCAAACAAATAAATAAAATCATTAATTACCTAATCAATAAATAATTGCTTGTAAATATATATATTAATCAATAAATGTATAAATGAATAAATACCTACCCCGCAACAAGGTTAAGTATTTTCCACCAACACCAAAACTGTTAAACAAGACCAGGGGTTTCATGCAACGCAGTGTGTTCAAAGGTAGTCCACCCAAGTGAGAGTGGAAATGATAACGACATGTCTTTATATATGCTACGTTGCATGTATAATCATTTTTTCCCACGCTTTGAACATTCTGTTATCATGCACGTGGACAGCTAACGCCCAAAGTGAACACCTGTGGCGAATCAAATTTCACATGAACTTGCATTTTGTCACGTACGAAGCAAAACAGGATGTCACTGGTTTAGCCTACATGTGGTTTCACACATGTGTGTGCATGTCTTTCGCACTCCCCTGCCACCACAATGGTCAGATTATTTCACCTTCAAGCGTCACCTGTTGTCAAGTCAGATCAACGCATTCCAATAGGCTCAAATGACCTTCACCTCTTGCTCCTCGGCAAGTTTGTTTTCTGTACTCGCTTCGACCAACATAGAACCAAGTTCTCATCACCGTTTACACGTTAAAGGTAAAATATCAGAAAACGCACCCTCGCTCGGTCATACACCGACCCGCCGAAATAGCGATTGTTCTATTAAGCATGGTCCTTGTGCTAAACGACAGGTTCGTTGAAACACACACACCCAGCCGTATCGTCTCTCTCAACCACCACGCTTCATAAACATTATAAACAGGTAACGGTAAAGAAAAAAGTTTTTTTCAACATGTATGGCGTTAGGCCCTTTGTGAATTATTTTTTGGAAAAACATATCTTCCACATTGAAAGGGGGCGTTAGCCCGAGTCCTAGGACACCTCGTACACGTCTATAGCGTTATTGGTTTGTGAGATATCGGCAAAAATCACAAAAAACACGTGTTTACCCCAAAATCGCGTTTCCCAAATTTTTTAAAATTACAACGACTGGTCCATAGCAAAGAGGACGTCATCCCGAGTCCTTGGACCAGTCGTACTTGCCTCTAGCGTTATTGGTTCGTGAAATATCGGCAAAAATCACAAGAAAAACACTTGTTTACCCCAAAATCGAGTTTCCAATTTTATTAAAAATTATAACGAGTGGTCTATAGTAAAGAGGACGTCAGCCCGAGTCTTTGGACCTGTCGAACACACCTCTAGCATGATTGGTTCGCGAGATATTAAAAGCGGATGACCTTTTAGTTTTGATCTTTTAATTAAATAAAGAGCCAATAGGAAAGTAGGGGGCATCACTACGAGTGCTAGGACAACCTGTATGTTCAAATCCGACCATTGGTTAGCGAAATATCAGCTTCGGGGCAAATACGAGGAGGGTTCAATAAGTTAGTGGACAGCTCTCTCCTCATCCCACTAATTACAAAACACAAATTGTTGCTCTAGAGACTTGACATTTATTTTGGGGGTAGAGGGCATAGGGACCTTTCATTTATGTCAAATAAACGTTTTTGTAGAGTTCCTAGTTTCCAAAATATAGGATTTTCAAAATTCGAGTTTTTTCAAAAAAACATAAAAAGTAAAAAAGTTTCATTATAGAAAATAAATGTCATAAAGACCATTCGTTTGGGCCATGGCACAACGTTCTATCATCTTTGGTTTTCAAGCTATCACCAACTTTCGAAAACAAAAATTTTCAAAAAGAAATTCAAAAATATAACGAGTAGTCCATAGCAAAGAGGACGTCAGCCCGAGTCCAATGACACGTCATTTGTTAAAATCCGACCATGGGTTCACGAGATATTGGCTTGGACTCACGCGGCGGCCATGACACTCGTTAGAACCATCATCACCCCCCTACTGTTGTCTCTGATGAGGATGAAAGATGGGTGTGGTGCAATTCGGTTCTGTTATTGGTAGATTTGGTTTTAGGAATGAAATGAACTATCCTGTTGAAAGGTGATTTCAATAGCTAGTTTTAGACCTATAGCCCAACATTTTATGATTCATGGTTTCGGAAAAATCTATTTTTTCAATTCAGGGGTTGTTTTCATCCTTACACCATTTTTGATCAAAAACAAACCATCTTAGGACAAATTATCATTTTGATATGTTAAGGGCTATTTTCACCACAGTTATTGGTAGATGTGGTTTTCCGGTTGAAATAAGTTATAACCCATAATTTTATGACTCGTAGTTTCAGACATTTTTCAATTTCGGGGGGGGGGGGGGTCGAATCATCTTAGAACAAATTATCATTTTGAAGTGTTTAAGACCTATTTTCACCTGTGTTATTGTTATTGGTTGATATAATATTAGGGTTGAGATGAACTACCATGTTGAAAGACGGTTTCAATGTCAATTTTAGACCTATCTTCCATCGTTTTCTGATGATTGGTTTTAGATATATCGATTCATTCAGCTTTGGGGAGGGTTTGACTAATTTGGTGGAAATGTGGGGAATATTTGGGAGAAATTGGGTGGGTGGGAGGGATTTTCACAGAAACCGGTTGGTGCCCCTGTCTAGACATCTCCCGCAAAGTGCTATGACCTTTGGGAAGTCCTGTATGCCTCCCATCACCTAGGGGAAGCTTCGACACCCCTTAATGACATGATCATGCGCCATCGGAATCATATTTTCATCTTTGTTGCGGGTGGGTTTGGTTTCAGGTTGCAATGATCCATCCTCTTGAACGGCAGTGTAACCACCTCCCTTTTGAGCTATCACCCCTATTTTTACCATTTCTCATTCCGGAGACATTGACCAAAAGGCAGCAGAATGGTAACACCCCACTACGTATGACATCAGTAATAATACTCTGAATAAAGCGGTATAATACCATTTGTACCACTTAATTCCAAAAAGAGGGAATCGGAGATACACTATATGGATGATGAACAGCATTGTTCTACTCACTGAGCATAAGATGTTAAACGCAGTGGAAAGTTTCGTGCTAGGCCGAGAGAATGAGAAACTGAAATCCTCATAGGTGCAGACGCACGTATTTCGCGACGAAATAAGTTCACCGAAACCCTCAAGGCAACTCACGCCATCTGTCGGTCTATAACGAAACCGGGAAGGTTGGCTAGACTACAAATGAATCGAAGTAATATGAAAATCAGACCGAGAGGATGTATTGAGTTGAGTTTTACAAAGAAGACAAAGCGGAGAGGAACGTGTACATGCTGAATGTCTACGTAGGTTACTGCGTTCGAAACAACAGACTGAATTACGAAGATACTGAATGAAAATAAGTACGGAAGTGCTGCAATTAAACGTGAGTTGACATAAGCACAGAAAAGCAGAGCGAGGGATATGTTCAGACTAGACGCCAGATGCCAAGTACTCTAAAGGACAGACCAACATGACGTTACGGTAAATTACGTGAATTACGTGACGTTGTGCAAGGACGAAAACAACAAAGACACAGCGACTTAAATCAAATCGCAAGAATACGAGATACACAAATATAATCTTGAGGATGCCACGTGGTGGAACAATGATCTTAGATAGTTTTGCTCGTCCCAAAGAGATGTGTGGATTTGCCGGTTCGATTCCGACCCAGTACGAACGTGGAGAACACAGAAAAGTCTGAAATGTCCATAATGGAACACCCAAAAACACGGCAAAAATCCCAACATCACATAGTCATAAATGGGCGTCAGCAATGCATGATTGAAAACGGAAGGAATCACACTATTCAAACAAGCCCTGACATCATGGCATAAAAACAAAGAGATCCAGACAAAACAAACGCCACCAGGCAATATTTACCCCCTCATATTTCTGCAACTCACCAAGATGTGACGTGGTTTCCGAAGCACGAAATATTACGATGCACAAACATGACGCTCAAACACAATTAAAATGAAGGTAATTTCAATACGGAATGTACTTCGCTCCACAAAGAACACAGAACAAAAACAGAAGCTAACACATGTGGATAGGCACATTAAAAGAAGGACTTAACATATTGAACGTCTAGTCATATTCACTGTTGGTGGAGAAATGCCAAGATGGGAGGTACGTTTGGCGCCAGTTCGACACCCGGAAAGAAGTACCAATAGTAATGAAACTGGATTTGTCACGCACCAACCTACATAGTGGGCGGTAAATGTAAATGTCAGATAGGGAAAATTTAAACACAAATAAATATAGGTTATGTTAAATGAACCAAGAAAGTGGTTCACATTTTTAAATGTAACCCAGTTATTGCCACCAGTGCCCCTCATTAGCAAATACACATTGACATGAAGTAACCGTGATAATTGGTCCTGTATTCACTTGTTAATGTAAATGGATACATTTCATCACAGATGAACAAAACATGAAATATTCCAGCCTATTCAACATTGATGTATTGTTAAAAAACAGCGACATGTTTCAACAACCAAATGTAACCTTCATCAGCCAAAAATGAGAGCGAACATCAAAATTAATACTTAACTGGCATGTTGAATGGGCTAAAAATTGCCATATTTTGTTGGTTTGTGTATACATTAGTCCATGACTCACCTATGAGGTTCAAGCTGTACACAAAGACAGAAGATGTGGCCAGTGGGGATAGGATCTGCAACCAGCTAGAAACAGAAAAAAAAGACAGATGTTGTAACATATTCTTCAAGAGACAATACATACTCCTTTGGCTCAGATCAGGATTACGAGGTACCAGCTTTTTCTTCAAGGTTGGGAGTGGATTGAAGGGGATGGATTTTTAAGGCCGGACGCCCTTCCACACTCCAACCTCATTCCAAGAAGTTAGCGATGAAGTAGATGGCGATGGAATAGGGCAAGGAGTTGGAAGTGAGTCCTCTAGTTCCAAAACCAGCCACATGAACATCTATAACTTTTGTCAATATTCTAGATTTTCCCGTATTGATTAGGCTATGATATACTGTATTAGGCCAATATCCACTTTACAATACAAAAACGTTTTAATACGATGTCCTTACACTCTTAGATACATGTTTCGGCTCTGTGGGCCTTCTTCAGTCAAACACATTAATGATTCTCATATGACAGTCTATGTGTTGATCATGTTAAGAAACTTAAAATAAAATAAAAGACATTTTACAATCGTCAATCGCCACACACTTACAGTACCAAGGCCGATCAGTTTGCCAGTGAACAAAATCAGACCAACAACAACACACCTATTGTATATCCTTCAAATAGTGAGGTGTTATATCCAGCGTCTTCAAATCTACGGTTGTTGAACCAAAATGACAAAGTTTTAAACAAGGAACTTCCGTTCACCCGTAGCCACAAGGATTTTTCATACACAATTTTTTACAAGATACTTTTACAATGAGGTTCTGTGTTTGAATTGGGATTTCAACGACGAAAGGCCTATGACCTGAACTTCTGCACATAGTCGAATACTTTAAGCATTTTATGTCCATTTGTAAATAACTTGGACGATTGTAAAATGATTTTTTTAAAGTTTCTTAACAAGATCAACACATAGACTGTCATATGAGAATCATTAATGTGTTTGACTGAAGAAGGCTCACAGAGCCGAAACATGTATTAAAGAGTGTAAGGACATCGTATAAAAACATTTTTGTATTGTAAAGTGGATATTGGTGTAATATATATGCAATGAAATTGAAAATACGATTTATTGTAAAAGGCGGTAGTCCCTGATATTGTCTTTCTATGATTAAATCACTGAGTGTCAAATCCGGCCTGAACCAATACAAACTCGCGAAGTATAATTGTAGGTTATTTCTAGAACCAGTCGTTTGCTCGATGTTGTTAGTTCCAAAAGCGGCCATGTGTTAGTTTCGAAGCCTGCCACGCGGAGCGCACCATTATTACCAGTTAGTTAGTTATTGTTGTTTTAAGGGGCGGAACTACGAGGTCATCTGCCCCTACAATATTACCAGTGTTGCCAGTCAATGGCACGTCGCAAGATTTTCTTATTGGATATTATTGTTGTCTACATGATTTACAATAAACGTTCGATCGTTTAAATCTGCTATAGAGAATGCTGCGCTAGCTATCATCGACAACAATGTCCCTTCCACAGTCGAGACTGATGCGTCCCATTCTACTATTGCTGCCACCTCGTCCTCAAGCTGCAACAGTGGTATTACTGTTATCAACTCAAACTTAGGGATTGTGTGAAACTAAATTTTATAGGTTAAGAATGTAAACAACGCTCTTAGGTTGCTACGTTCGTTGCCAAGAGCCGACTGCGGTGGCGTCTAGTAGCTAAGTTCTGAACTTGGCCTAGTAGTCGTTGATGGAGGCGTTTGGCGGCAAAAGTAGGAACTATTTGAAAAATTCAAAGTTTCAGTCCTCACTTGAATAAGAAAACAGATACACACACTAATACAGTCATCACAATTAACACCGGTTATCAGACAGATTCTACACACACCCAAAGTACACGGGGCTACATGACCGCGTTGTTACAGCCCCTAAATTAAGGAACCAACCAAATTAGGGATGTTGCGAAGCTGTTAAAAAAACATTTTGGGGCTGACTGGAAAAGCATCCAATCCCTTGCATTCTATAAAAATGTTCTGCTACTGGATGACAAAGAAGAATGGTGGAAAACACAGACACTGTGTAGGAATTTAATCTTTTTTGTTTCAAGCTACTGTAGTGACAACTGTATGTGTCTTATAACTGTCATAATAAATCATATTTTGGTATTCTGAACACTAAAGCAATTATTTCGTATTCATTTGGGAGAAACAGCCCGTAACTTTCCGTGTTTTAGTTCCAAAATTGGAAAACTTGCCCAAGGTTAGTTCCAAAATCGGTCATATGTCAATTTAAAAGGAACAAGCTCAAGAAGGAATTATGTACGATTATTATTAATTACAATGTCTATGAAAAGCATTATTGTTTGTCCTATTTCTAATGGATGAAATGTATTCTTGTCTTGCATAACATAATCAGAAATATTTTTTTGGCTCTACTGAAAATTTTTACAACATGCAGACATAGCGTCTTAGAAGGTGTTTGCCTGAAATTAAAAATGGGAGACCACGGACAAACATTTCAAGATGACTTATCTTGAGGTTGAAACTAAGTCTTGATGTAACCTGACCCCTCATCTAAACACACATCTATAGTTTATGAGGAAATCTTTGGCCTACTTTCAAATTTTGTAAAAAAAATATGAAAGTAAACTTATGAGATCTACACAGGGCAAATGTCCGTGTGTATGTGAGTATGTCTGTCCCACACTATCAATTCCCAAACGACGAAACCAAATAAAATCTAATGTTTCACAAAGGTAGCACTACTGGTAAAGGGCACATCATTGCCATGCTCTACAACGGCACCATCTTAACTAAAACAAAATGGTGACCTCGAAGTGGTTGAAGCTTAAGTCAAATTACGACTCTAATACTCATATCCCTACCGAATTCTGAAAAAATAAATAAACATGTGACAAGTGACTAGGGCCCAACGTAGCCTATATGGTCACCAGACAAGTAAATGCAAGATGGCGGCTGTGCGAATCATTGAAGAGTTATAATCTATAATTTTTGACACCATGAATCAATCCTCACAATACTTTGTATACAGGTAGATGATGATGATAATTGTTGTTTTAAGGGGCCTAACATCTAGGTTATCGGCCCTTATACAGGTAGATTATGGCGTTTGAAGCCATTATCAGTGTTGCCTTAGTAATCGAAATTTGATGTTTTTTAGTCGGTCAGCCCAATTGTGATGGGTTATTCTACGGGAATAACAATTGGTGGGCAACAGCTGAAGAAAGTGGAGAGTTTCAAGTATCAGGGGAGCCTGATACAAGATAATGGAAGAAACGATAGAGAAATAAATGAGCGGGGGAGACAGGCAGAAGCATTCCGGAGGAGTGTGAGAAGCATGTTATGGAGCAAGGATGTCCCTCAGAACAGCAAAAACACGTACTATGCCCCTATCCTGACGTATGCCTCGGAGACCTGGGTTATGAAAGGAAGGGAGAAGAGCAAAATACAGGCTAGTGAGATGAGGTTCTTGAGAAGCAGTATTGGAGCTACAAAGATGGACAGAATAAGAAATGAGAGGACCAGAGAATTAATGAAGGAGGAACCATTACAGGATGGTATAGAGAAATCTAGACTTAGATGGTATGGACATGTAAAACGAATGGAGGAGAAGAGGATACCCAGGAGGATACACGAGACGAAGTGGGAAGGAAAGAGACCGAGAGACAGGTGGCTGAAGGGGGTGGAAGAAAGCGTGAAGAAGAGAGGAGAAGACTGGACAAGGGTGGAGGCTGAGAGATGGTAGGAAGACAGAAGACGTTGGAGAGGCTTGTGTTCCAAACAGACCAGGCCAGTGGCTGGAAACTCTGCAAGATGATGATGATGTGATGCGTTATTCGCTAATCCTGAAAAGAGTTTACATGAGATCAATAAATACACTTGGATGACGAGTTTCGATCGTAGGACCGTATGGGAACATCCTATGACAATTGGGTACAATCATGTAGACCGACTGAAAAGCATCAAATTACGATACAGGTAGATTTATATAACGACCCTCTGTTACCAACGTGATGACCATGAGACTGAATAGTATACGCAGCCACCATGTTGAATTTATTGTGACGTGTGACATGAAAATAAACCCCTAACCTAAGATATTCAATCCCTACCAAAGTTTACCCATCACTGTACTGTGCCCGTTTAGACCGGAGTCCGCACGACCACACATCATGTAAAATTATCTCATTTTATTTTGAATTTAAAATTGACTGCAAAAATGCTCAAAGCAGCATCATTCATGTGTGGCGACCCACATTAATATTTACACAATTTACAGAAATGTTCCAACACATTGGACAATTATCTTTGGAGACACAAGTATGATTATCAGTCCTGTAGACTGTGTTCCAAAATTATAATAATTATTTATGATTAAATCCAGTTCAAATTTAATTGTCTTTACTGGAAATATTGCAGTTCACATAATATTAACACTCGTAGAATAATTGTTCATAGAATTTTTAACTTTCACTTATTTTTCCAGTTTCAAAAAAATATTGTCAAAATATTATCATCTCTGAATCAACCCAAATTATGTACACATATTAATAACAACATCTGAAAAGTATCTGACCCTTGAGCATAGCATCGAAGCACAACAAAATTAATTGTTCTTCCGACCTTAAACGTTTCGAGAAGTGACTCGATTATGAACTTCAAGTTCCTAACAAAATATATGATTTCTGAATCATCAACTTGATCAATAAATTGTTGGACCATTCAACTATTCGATTTTCCACTTGGAATCATTATTAAGAAAAATATTTATATTTGTGGTCATTTTAATAATTTTCACAACTTGCAATTCTTGAACAGAATGCGGAAATAAGAATTGTAGCTTCATAATAAATTCATTTATTTCATGACATTAGGATTGAAAAACATCCTTCAAATTATTCGTGATTATAGAATTATTTATAATTGGCAGTGGCCCATTTTATTATTTTTATAAGAATACAATATTACAACAACAACGGCAAAGAAGAATAAAATACTATCATGACAAATCCGGGTTCTAGCGAAATCAAAATCTTAATGGAATCCGTAAACAAGATTGAAATAAGAACTGATGGTTTTTTAAGAAATAACCTTTGGGTCATTCACACGACGCAATGTGTAGTTCAATACTCCTTCTTTAACACTGAGTCATCGAACCTGCTATTTGATTGATGCTCAAATAAAAACCTCCTCATTCCTGCGACTTAAACATGCGCACCTGGGAATGGCATTTCAACTACTCCACACACATAAATTTTCTTCCCAAAATTTATACAATAAATCAAGCCTCTGCTTGTTATCCACACTGGAAGATTTATAAACTTACAAGTTTATTTTATTTTACCATTCAGTTCAAATCGTGAAGTTACCACACTTATGATACTCTCTATTTCACTTTCGAATGTGTATTTACGTCATGATTTTATATAAATACAAAATATCCTAATTGATACAAATATCATTTGCTTCCCGTTTCATGCCTCTCCGTGTTATCTGAAAAATATACCTTGCTCATGGCAAATATTAACTGTTCAACCAGAACTGTCATGTTGGTTGAATGCGGGCTTGCGCTAACTACTATCCTTCGGAAAATCACCTGTTCCAAACTAGAAATGATTAAACTACTTCATAATCTCTCTTTCAATGAATGTGATTATTAGAAAATATAAGATCCAAGAATTATTTAGAAAAGTTATACCAATCATTATTATTATTGTTAGTGGATTATTATTATTATTATTAGTTATATTATTTTAAATATATTTAATTATTATTTCATTATGTGAGAATCCACATGTTCGATTCTTCGAATATGGATAAAATCTCCGTTTCTCAACAAAAAATAATTATTAACTTTTACAGTTACCTCGGCTGATTACCGTGATTATCAAAAAAATATGAAACATTCAAATAAATGCTCGTTATGCTCGGTCATCGATCCTAAACTGTTCTGAGTGCTGAAAATACTCAGAATAACCCTAATGTGTCTTGCGTAAATCAATGCAAGATTTAAATACGAAGAAAAATAAATGTGTTGGTCATCTGCAGAAAATGAGTTTGTTCCAATTAGCTAGGCATAATATAAAATCAAATGTGGCTTACATTTCTCGTTGGTCTTGAAGCGTAGTGAACCTGGTCTATACCAGATTTATCCAGATACATGTCCTATTGGACACGCACGTCTAATCCTTGTATCGGCCGCCATTATATACCCACAATCTGTCTAACAAGACATAGTGGAAATATCTCTTGAAGTTGGAAGTAACTGTTGATCCATTATAATATTTACTTCTGTTAAAGCCATAACAGTTTGCTTAACTGGGGTCAGATCCAAATGATCTATTCTCAAATACGTCAGTTGTAACATAACTCACGGTAATCTTTTCAGTACAAGAAAACACTGACAGTCTAAATCAATCAACGGCTGTTCTGAAGATCGTTCCCTGGGCATGGTTTATCACCATTTATCATGCGCGAAGCAACTTATAGTTTCCCTTTGTCGGCTAATGAACAACACCGTGATAGACTGGCCTTCAATATACTGAAAGATCGGAGTGGTTATCAAGTTACAATATATGAAACTGACTAATTGGATTAAAATATCCAAGTATAGAATTATTATTACTGGACTGTGACAAAGTACTTTCTAGACAAAGTCTAGCATATGTCCATATAGAAATAAAGTATTTCGCCAGTGTCCGTAGAAAAATAACAATCACCTTAGTGATTCCCTCTGCCGGAAACTTACTATGTTCCACACGTATCGTAGTACTTTTGTAACTATCACAATTTAAAGATATATTCGGCGTAGATCCGGCAACCATGTGCCTTGGCTCAACGTAGCAGCAGCACCTTGTCATGCAAGAGCTTGGTTCGAAGTGAGCTGATGATGCTTGGGCCGGTCGGCTTTTATTCAAAACGGTCGGGTCCACGCTTGATCACGCTGAAATCTGGAAATCCTCATATCTCCGGTGTCTCTGGTCCGATTCACTTGAGACTAAGTGCATTCTCTTTCATTTGGCCGTGCCAGTAATCTGATCCAAGTCTCAAGTCTCTACTCCATGGCTAACTATTTAATCAACAAATAGTCTCGACCTCTGCTACTACTCGCTACGTCACTTATCATGCTCTTGGCTGCACAAAGTTTCCATTTCCTTCTAGAAGTAGTGGAGCGCGATATTCAAATATCTCAACTTTCAAAAGCGGCTGTAGCCTTTCCCTTGATATCTAGGTGTCTGAATCTTGGAATACCTATTCCTAGAGTTGGGCACAGTACTTCCAGTTGAAGCTGTGCTTCGAAATTTCCTTTACTCACCAAACTCTAGAAGAAACATTGTGGCATTAGCCTCCGGTTGAAAATCAGGACTATGAACGCCTTGTAAACGGAACCTTCCAGAATATCATACCGCTCTCTCAGTCTAAAGACGCGAGGCACAACTTCGGACCTTTTGTGCACTGGTTCTGCAATCTAGTGTTCCCTAACCTCAAAAGGAAAACATGTGATTATGCGCACTCGAAATATCATCATTGCCTGTATCGATTGTTTTCGATCCCGCCATCGCGATATGTATCGTCCGCAGCGAGATGACAGGAGAAGAGCGCCTAGCGGCCGACCAGTGTGACCAACCTTCACGAATGCAAATACGGAAATGCCTTACGGACTATGTCCAAGAAGCCTGGGGATTTTAGTGAGCGTGTGTTGCTACGACTGATCTATTCAATATTATTGTGCCGCTTCATAGTATGTAAAGCTCTTGGCGTGGGTTTCTTTCTCTCCTGTATTGACTGTTCGCAGATAAGGTTGCTCGGTTTCGGTTACCCGAGCCCAGTACAGGTATACAGCCATCCTAGCATGGCTTTAGTTTAGAAAACTAGTTTTAAAAATGTAACCTCGTTGTGTTTTGAGTACATTCAAGGAAGTGTGGTATTTTGGGCTTGTGCTTTTGAATTCTTTTGTGTTATTTGCGTCGTAAATTTACCTCGTGGTTTCGGCGCAGCAGTTTGGCTTCGCTCGGAAAGGGAATTGAGATGTTCCCCACTGTTTTATATCTAAATTGTTAACCAATTTTCTTCTTCGGAGGCTTGATTTGTACTGGAGAAACTTTTCCTGTTTGTTAGCGAGGGTTTATTCTTGTTGCGCAACCTCGTGGCGTCTGTTCGGTTTTGATCCAAATAATGTATTATACCCGTGTCATCACGCTTCCTTGAATTCCTCGAGTGCAACCATATAATTGTTTTATTTAAGTCTGTGTTCATTTTCGTCATCTTACGTCAAATTTTCTTGGTCCACGTGATGTTCGTAGTTTCCGTGACACATTGCCTTGGATTTCCTTCTTTACGCCCCATGTGCGTTTCATTTTTGGTATTTACAACGCTACGTAATTCTGTTTTACTTATGGGATTAGTTCAAATATCAAAATTTTGGGGGTAGCGTCCTATTGTGCAACCGTACCTTAGGGTTCCGTTATCCTCCGCCATTTTAAGGGAGTCTTGTTCGTGTCGGGGCCCATGGCAGTCGAGTAATACCGTCCGCTCCGTTTTCTGGAGCCGGTCATTAGTAATGTAGTCATTTCATTTTATTTCTGTTCATTTTCCTTATACGTTTATTCGTGATATGTTCGTGCGTGTGTTAGTTGTACGAAATTTTTCATTCCGTGTGTAACTTGTAATTTGTCCTTTGTATTCCGCAACCTCGTGGCTGCATTGCAAGTTGGTTATTGTGTCTGTTCTTGGTTTTTGCGTGCACGTGTTCCAAGTCCAAACCTCGTGTAAATTCTATTTGCTAGGCATAACGTTCTGTTAAGTAAGTCATTTGTAAGATAATTGTCATCCAGCGTGCCTGCTGGTTCCCCTTCTGGGTGGTCCATAAGAGTGTTAAGTGGTGCGCCGTACCACATGGTGTCACCGACGTTAGTTACCGTCCTCTCAAAGACAATTCATTCTATTGTGATAACTTTTAGGTGCTTAAAAGTGTAGTTCCTATCTTGTCATTTTATATTTTTTATAATACATACCCCATTTATTTTGAGATTACTACCTTATTTGGCCTCAAAAGTCCCATCCCTGTCTTCAAACCAGCTGCAGTGGAATGACCCTCATCAGGTAAGTCTTCCCACATATTCAAGCCTGTGGGCAAATCGACGTGCTTCCTCTCTTGTACATCTGAGAGTACTGCCCGGGTACGTCGTCAACACCGACCGCCACCAAGTCCCGTAAAGGCTGTCTTGGGGTCACAGTTGGTAAGTTTTCCTTCGGGTTGGCAGGCCCTCAAAGGAGTGTTGCCGAGCTGGAGGTAAGGAGGAAGAAGGAGGAGGGTAGAGAGGGTTCATTTATTAAATAATAATAATATCGTATGGCCTTGGGTGCAGGGTGAAAGCTTTGTTTTCTGACGCCCAGAGGGCAGCTTGCATGTTGAATATTATCGCTCCTAGGAGCGCTATGAAATTCAAGGAGGTTAGATATCTAAGCTCCTTGTCACTATAGCGCTTTCTAGAAGAGAAGGGAGGAACTTATTGTGTTGGCAGAAAATTCCAAGATTAATTTTGCCACTATGAACACGGCCTACTCAACTCAAATAGATTCTTTAACATGCCAACAACGTATAACATGCGCACCGTGATTTTTGTCGCCTTTCAAAAATCACTTACTACGGCCAGGAGCGAACCTGCAAGCTTGCGGGTTGGTAGTCCGGCACGATAACCACTCACCCACCGTGGCAAGCATTTATGAAATATAAAAAATAACACTAAAAATGTATGAGCTACAGTACAGGAAATTAGTGACAAGGTAGGAGGACCATGTGATTTTGTATGGCCGAGGCAAGACATCACTGACACCATACATTCAAAATGGTGGCTGTGCGAACTATTCAATGATTAAAATCGAGAAATCTGAATTTTTAAGTGCGTAATTAAGACGAATCTTTGCAACATATTAGTATCATATAAGGGTTCTCACTTGCGGTGAAGCACTTAACGGCCATAAATAAATTAATCACTCTGAAAATCTTAGAACTATAATTTAGTAACAAGGTAGAGCCTACTAAGTCACTTGATATGCCCAAACCAAACAAACGGGATCCATACTTTCAAAATAGCGGCTGGGCGTGCTATTAAAACATAGTGCTGAATCATTCTGAATGTAATTGCGAAATTAGAACGAGATTTTGTATTTGCTGGAGCCGCCACTAATTGGCTGGTTGTAATCAAATTCTTAGATGTTATTGGTCCAAGAGACGATAATGCATGCAATAATCATTATAAGAGAATTGTTGCTCACATGCTCTTCGGATCTCCTGGATGTTGCCCATACATGGAATACATGAGAGTGCGACGTCTCTGAAGCAGTTTCATACTATTCGCAATGTACTGCCCAGGATCCAAAGAAACCTGAAAAGAGAAATAGAGAGAGAATCATTACCAAAGTCATTATACAGCTGTTGTTGTTTGAGTGTTCAGTCTTTCGGCTGGTTTGATGCAGCCCTCCATGCTTCCCGGTCCTGAGGTCATCGTTTCATTTCTACATAGCTACCACACCCTACATCCGAGGCAATCTGTTTAACAGATTCTAACCTTGGTCTACACCCACAGTTCTTAACCTCGACCATTCCTTCTATAAGTAAGCTTGCTATTCCGGTGTCCTACCAACCTATCTCTTCTCTTCATTAGCAGTCACCACAAACATCTCTCCTATCCCCTCGTCTTAATACCTCTTCATTTGTAACCCTATCTACCCATCCGATCTTCATCATTCTCCTTTCAAACGCTTCAATTCTCCTCTTTTCTGCTGCTCCATCAGTCCAAGTTTCACTTCCATAGAGGGCCAGGCTCCAGACAAATGCCTTCAAAAATGACTTCCTAATACCTAAATCTATATTCGATGTCAACAGATTTCTTTTGTGTAGAAATGCTTTCCTTGCCTGTACTAACCTACTTTTTTTTATCTCTTTGCTTTGTCCATCACTGCTTATTTTGGTTCCTATAATCAAATTCACCCAGAAAGAGACAGATTTATGGAGCAGAGACATGGGTACCAACTAAGGCTGAAATTAAAATGTCAAGAAGATTTTGTGGTGTCACTAGAGCCGATAGGGTTAGAAATGAGAGACTAAGAGGCAGAGTTAATGTGACGGAGATATCAAAGAAGGTTCAAGAGAAAAGACTACAGTGGTATGTGAAGGGAGGACACTTATGTTGGCTAGAGAATGACAGTAATGATAGTGGAAGGTGACAGACGAAGGAGAAGACCAAGAAGAAGATGGAGGGACTGTATACGAGATGAATTGACGGAGAAACATCTATGGGAAGACGACGTAAGGGACCGAGGGAAAAGGAGAAGACTTGCCAGGAACGTCGACCCCATTTGAGTGGGAAAAGACGAAGGTAGAGAAGAAAGAAGAAGAGACCCAGACAGAGCCAGATATAGTGAACCCAAGGCAAATTTGGCAAAACAAAACAAAACAAAAAACCAGCCAGGTGGATGTTTTTCACATTCGTATTGATGATGATGATAATTGTTTTAAGGGGTCTAACATCTAGGTTATCGGCCCCTAATGATCTGGGTGATAGCGAAAATGAGAATGAAATGGAAACCAGAACGAAAATTATGTGAGACGGAAAATACGTACAAAGAGAAACTCTGATGAAAACAACTCACAATATGGTCTTACAAAAGGGAATTTAGAACGAAAAGATTCACAAAAAGAATAGATTGAAAAAGACCCACAAAACGAAGGCTAGATTCAAAATACGTACAAAATGTAATGTAGCGTCGAAATACTTACAAAATGCAACTGAAATTCAAAATACTTACAAAATGCAAATGAGATCGAAAATACGTACAAAATGCAACTGAGGTTCAAAATACTTACAAAATGCAAGTGAAATTGAAAATACACAATGCAATTCAGATTGAAAAATCCCAGTTCCAACCCAAATTATTCACAAAGTGCAATTGAAATTCAAAATACTTACAAAATGCAATTGAAATTGAAAATGCTTACAAAATGTACGGTAGATTAAAACGACTCATGTGGATTGACAATATTTACAAAATTCAATTTAGATTGAAAATACTTGACAAAATGTAATTTAGATTCAAAATACCCACAAAATGCAATTGAGAATCAAAATATGTGCAAAATGCCCACCAAACAAAATGCCATTTAGATTCAAAATTCGAGCGAAATGCGGTTTTGGTTGAAAATACTTACAAAATGCAATTGAAATTCAAAATTCTCACTAAAAGGCCCGGCTACTTGCATTGAAAGACTTACCAAAAAGCAACTTAGATTGTCAATCTTTACAAAATGCAATTAAATTTCAAAACAATCGCGAGATGTAATGTAGATCGAAAAAACTTACAAAATGCAACGTAGATTAAAAATACCTTAAAAAATCGCTAAAAGGGAATTTAGATACACGGTGAACCAAGTAACAAAAACTGTGCGGGAATCTTAAAGAGAAAGGAAATATAACGAAAAGAGGAGAGGAGAGGAGAGGGAAGAGTGGAGAGGGGAGAGAGGAGAGGGTCCGCCCCAAAGGGAAGGGACAAAAGGGGAAAACGGACCCAGCTCAGGAATCCCTCGGGGTCCCCAACTCCCGAACTCACCAGCCGTGAGCCCCTGAGGGTGTAGCATTATCTAGGGTGCACCAGAAGGGGTGGGGCTACATACACACTGCCTCCTTAAGGGCCTGGAGCACAAGGGAGGAGGTAAAAGGAAAAGAAAAAGAAGGCTGACCCCTCACAGAAGGAGGGTATCAGGAAAGATGAGACAAGGGCCAATTAAGGCGGGAAAGTGAAAGACTCCCTAGGCCTCGGATAACCTAATACCGTCGGGGTCGGAAGAGAACAAGAGTTGACCAAGGGAGGTCGACAGGAAGGAAGAGAGGAGCCCGGCACAAGTAAGTGGAAGCAATGCCGGACACAGCTGGGGCCCCGTGGTCGCCAACCCACAACCCACTAGATGTGAGCCCCTGGGGGGCACATTCGTATTGTAAGCAATGAGGTATGGAGTGAATGACTCACCCCGTCCATCAGGTGCTCCATATAGGAGGTGTTGCGAAACACCTGCTCCGCGCTTCTCACAGCCAGGTGGATGTCTTGCAACTTGGAGACCAGCAGGGACCTAGATCCTGGATCCAGCCACTGAGAGTTTTCCAGCAGGATCCTCAGTGTGTCCTTGATCTGGAGGAACACATCCTCCGTGCCTTGACTGAGCGCGGCCAGTTCTCCCTCTGCGAAGGTACTGATGTAAGCAGCGGCTGCCACGTCCTCCATCATGGCTGCCGAGACTCGAAGACAGTGGTGCTCGTGGTGGCCACGGTGCAGTAGCAGCTCGTTGAACAGTTTGCGGACGAAGGCAGCGAGTAGGGCATTGTATGTGTCCCTACAAACGAAATATGAACTGATTACACTGATAGTACAGGACAGCTGCACAGAAGAAAAAAAAACATTTTGTTCCAAAAACTGTGCTAAGGGTTGGCTTTTTGTAAATCGTTAGAAAAGCACAAAAAAAGCTTAACTCAGAATTTTAGAATAATTTGCACGATCATTTTGTCGGAAAACTGAAAAAACATTGAAAAGCGTTTTTCTCTGAATCGACGTATTTTAAAGAAAAGTTTTTTCAACAAGAAATGTAGAGGAAATTGTCACCTACAATTCATCTCATTGAGGTCATGTTATACGTTTTGAAATGCAGAAGCTAGGTGGCGCCAAAGTTTCCAAAAAGGTGTTTTTTCACTTTTTGTCCCAGAAAAAAATGTTTTGTTCACAAAAGAGCGAATCAGAAATTTGTTCCTCTTAAAATTGTCTACAACATTTATTGAAACATTTTTTTCCCTCCGCCTTACCGTTCCAAAGTTATAGTCTGCCAAAGTGTGAAAATTGTACTATTCAGATGGCACAAAGGTACAGTTATGATTGATACGTTGCGATTGAAATAGATATGTTTGTTTGAGCTAATTAACAAACACAGCCCGCGTCCTGTTTGACCGAGCCTTCGGCAGCTGTCCGACACCGGTCCCTGTCTAAATTATGCCCACCGCTTTCTCCGCAGTAACAATACTGTAGTAGCCTTGACTTCGCAGCGTTGCATTTGCTGCGCTATAACTTTGAAACGGTAAGTCGGAGGAAACAAACGTTTAAATAAATGTTGCAAACAATCTTGAGAGGAACAAATTTCTAATTCACTCTTTGGTGGAAAAAACATTTTTTTCTAGGACAAAAAGTGAAAAAAACACTTTTTTGGAAACTTTGGCGCCACCTAGCTAATGTATTTCAAAACGTATGACATGACCTCAATGAGACGAATTGTAGGTGACAATGTCCTCTACATTTTTGTTTTAAAAACTTTTCTTTAAAATACGTCGATTCTGAGAAAAACGCTTTTCAATGTTTTTTTGAGTTTTCCGACAAAATGATCGTGCAAATTATTCTAAAATTTAGAGTTAAGCTTTTATTGTGCTCTTCTACCGATTTACAAAAAGCCAACCATAGCACAGTTTTTGGAACAAAACCATTCCAGCTGTACTGTACTATGATTACCATAAGCAGTGGCGTACCGACAGGGGGTTAGGGTTTAACCCCACCCCCCGAGGTATTTATTTACTTGAATCTTTACATTGCCCCATCGATCACCTGTTTTGCGCTACCACTAATGAGGCGTCATAACTCCTGTATATATTTTAAATGTGATCACGTTCCTCACTTGGTAAATGTCCTGCACTCTACACAAAGCGAGACTCGTCCTTCAGTGTTGGAGCGAGCCATGGATCACTTTTGTTGTTGAAATGTGCAATCAGTAACGTTATTCACGTCACTTCGGGCTGCTTTAATTCGGTGTGTCCGTTTCGTTAAAGATAATTCAGTACATGAGGAATTTCTGCAATTTATTACAATGAATGATACAGATAAAGTCATCAAGATGACAGAGTTTGAGAGTCAATAGTAATGGCGGTGGGAACACGGAGAGCAAAACATTACTTTTCACTCACACAGTGGCGTCACTAGGGTTGGTGTCCCCCCCTCCCCCTCACGACACCCCATAGACCCCCTCTGAGTCCGCCAGTGCCAAATAACGGAAACATACAGAATCCTTCATAACGGTTATAAACATAGGTCCTATATTTACAAAGGCAATAGAAGAAAAAATTAATATAAGGTCGGTTGGTAAAAGATTGTAAGAAGTTAAGAACTAAGAACTACATAGAAAATATGTTACTTTTTTAATTGTTATTTTAACATTAAATTTTATGTCATATTAAATCTCGACAAAATCAAAACTTTCCTTTCCTGGCCTTTAGAGCTGCGAACTTGTTAATTACTTCATTGAAATCAACTCCTTTCGTTAAATCACTTCAATTGATAATATTGCATGATCAGAAAGCCTTGACTGTCCCATGGTAGATCGCAACTAGTTCTTTATAAACTTGAGCTTTGAAAAACTCCTCTCACATGAAGCCACAGACACTCAGATCGTAAGAAATAATTGTAGGCACACTGAGAGATAGGGGAGAGATTCTAGGAAGTCCCATTCAGCTATGAATTTCAAAACGTCAAGTACTGACCAATCTTCGACTTCTTCGAGATCAATCTCTGCTGTCTTCAGGTGCCTTCTCAGCCTTGGTATTTCTAATAAAAGCTCTTCCTCTGATAACTCATCATAGAAAGTGGTTAATTTTGGAATGGACACCAGTAACTCTTCTTCAGTGGCAGATATCAAACTCTTGGCTTCAACAGTCTCAAACATGGCTGCTACTTCCTTGATGGCTCTTGATCTGACCTGGAGTTCAGAATGGAAACGATCAATACACTCTTGTTTTCTTCTTGCAGAGTTAGTCCAGCATCTCTCGTCTTCTCACCTGTCAATGCAATTTTTACGAACCGCCCTAATTTATGATGGTGTCACCCGGTGCGGTCCATACCCCCCGCTCCCCCCTAGTGACGCCACTGCCTCACATAATAGCAACCACGTAACTATGGTCATGATGGTACCACTGCATCATTTAAGTTTTAATATTTAGTCACTGTTTTCCATAGTTTTCGAGATTTTTTTTATTTTTTATTTTGTCAATCAATCAATCAATATGTATTGTCATTTAACAACTTATCGTTGTATTAGACTACGTCACATTATTAAATATACATTTTCAATTTACAATAAAATCACAAAGTTATGTATAATATATTACAAGTATTATTACCAGCTTACTGAATTCTATAAAATAAAATAAGAATAACATAACACGAATACAGTAAGAAGTTGATCTTCTATAGTCCATCTGGGTAGAGTGTAATTTTCTCTTCAAATTCGACCAAAGGGTAAATACTGCTGTTAATGAGCCATCGCTTAATGGATGCTTTGAAAATGTTTATAGACTCCTGCTGTAGTTGTGTTGGTAGTTTGTTGAAGATTTTAATTCCATAGTATTTGTAGTGGTCTTGTGTTTTCTTTAACCTGACATGAGGTGTATCTAGCTGGTTTCTTATTCTTGTGGTGTGTGAATGCACATCGCTTCGATTTTTATATACACTTAGATTTTCTTTAATATACACTAAGCTATGGAATATGTATATTGATGTAAGTGTCATAATTCCAAGTTCTTGGAAGTGATTTCTGCAGGATTCTGTACTAGGCTTGCCTTGTAGACATCTTATTGCCTTCTTCTACCATCTGAAAACATCTTGTGCCCCTGTTGAGATTCCCCACAATATTATACCATAAGTTAAATGTGAATGGAAAAATGCATAGTATGCGAGAATCATCTGATTAGCACTAACTGATTGTTTGAGTCTTCGCAATAAAAATAAGACTCGTGCTAATTTTGTACATAATTTTTGTGTGTGAATGTCCCAGTTTAATTTAGAGTCTAAATGGATTCCCAACAACTTAACAGAGCTGCATTCATGACTACTTGAAGCCAATTTGACTAAGTGAAAATAGATTTCTTCTGTTTTGTTACTGTTTAGAAATAGTTTGTTTACCTTTAGCCAAGAAGTTGATTCACCTAATAATTTGTTTCTTTTCTCTTCAAGGCAAGTTAGGTCTCTAACACTTGTTATTACAGTGATGTCATCAGCATACAGTATTGACTTGGCATTTATATTACTGACAATGTCGTTTATATAGACCAGGAAGGAAAAGGCTCCAATGACTGAACCTTGGGCTACACCTGTATTTACAATGAGCGGAACAGATTTTTGGTTGTCTATTACAACTATTTGCCTTCTCTTGTGGAGATAGGAGGTAATTAATGATAATTCACAATCTTTGACTCCATAATAGTGAAGTTTTTGTGTTAATATATTGTGATCCACAGAATCGAAAGCTTTACTTAGGTCTAAGAGTGTGACAGATGTAATAAGTTGAGATTCAAATCCAGCAATCACTTCATCAACAACAGCTTCAACAGCTTGAACCGTTGACTTACCAGTTCTGAAACCAAATTGGGTACTATTAAACAACTTGTGCTCCTCAAAGAATGCTGATAATTGTTCTTTCATACACTGTTCTATTATTTTGGAAATAATTGGGACAATTGAGATTGGCCTATAGTTACTGGGGTCCATCATATCTCCTTTTTTATGGACTGGAATTGTGATGGTGATTTTCAGACACTCTGGAAAAACTCCAGTAGTAAATATCCAGTTTATTAGATAAGTTAAAGGTAATACTATGATGTCTATTATTTGTTTTAGAATAAAATTCGACATTCCATAATAATCCTCACATTTTGAATTGTTTAGTTCTGAAACTATTTTTAGAACCTTCTCATATGTTATTTGTCTCCGTCTGAAGGATGGTGTGGGATTTTCATCTACCTTATGTTTTCCAATTTATCCATAAACTTTGTATGATGATTTTCATATTCCAAACTTTTGACCATATTTTCAACGGAATTTATAAAATATTCATTTAACACATTTGGCGTTATTGGTGTAGAGTGCTTACTTTTATTTTTACCCAGTTCCTTGTTTATGATTAACCAAGCAGCTTTACATTTATTCTTTGCATTATTAATGAACTCATCAAAAATGAAAAAATGAGGCCTAAAATAGTTTTCATCCGAAGAGAGCGTGGTATATTCTCCTGAATATGCAGTTCATGTCAGAGTTAATAGTCACTACTTTTTGATTTTCTTTCATTATTCACGTTCTTTCTTACTTTCTTCCTTTTTTGGTAAACAACACCAACAGAGACCTCTTTGTTTTCCTTTTTATCTCTTCATGCATTCTCTTCTATTCTTTGAAAGTTTGTTACAGATGTTCATAATTTCTCTTTGTGTAAGACCTCTCTACAGTGCTCCGTGCGGCAAGTCGCTGACGCCTAGGATTCAAGTCACTTCAAGAATTGGTTCAACACATTACAAGTAGAGGGCATCATCGTCGCTCTCTGCATTCTGCATGAAGACTACAACGCTTTATTTCGCTTTACCTAAAAATCATTACATGTAAAATTTATTTTTTGTCATGTTGCCCATATGGTTTCCCCACTGTTTCTCTCCCTCCTTTCCCCTCTCTGCCTTCGCTCTCTTGCACGTTTACAAATACTCGCTCACTCTCCTTACTAGAACGGTTCTCCTGCCTGGAGTAATCCACACCTCCACGATGTGGTAGATTTTTAATAATAAGTCGCCATGTTTTAAAAACATTTTAACGACTGGCCGCGAACTTCAACATTGCTACAATGATAAGATATGTACTTGATTAAGTGTTTTTACAACAAAGTTTATGGGACCTATACAAATCTTAATCTGAAATGTTTCAAGAAAACATTTTCTACAAAACTTGAACTCTTAAAATAATGGTGCAACATGCTAACGGCATCCCTCGAGGGATTTCACATTGCCTTGCTAAAGTTTAATGGAGCTCGCCATTCTTTAGTACTTCTGTGTTAAACAAAGGGGATACTTTCTCTCCCAACGTGGGAATTATCCTAAACTTGTAGCATTTTGAAAATCAAGCTTTTCTTCTTCGAGGGATTTTCTACCAAATTTGTAACAAGTCATTCTCAAATCGCATCGTGGCATTTTTCTTCTAGCCCCATTTTATGTTACTTTAATTCGTGAAACATCTCATCCTGCAATAGACTCTTTAATGTGCAACATCATACTGGAAAACAAATTAAAATCTCAATAACTATCAACTACTGCTAATCTTCGAAACAGAACAAGCCATAAACTGAAATAGCAAACTTTCCGTGTGCTCTGAAATATTGGTTTTAGTGCAAACCATCTGTGCCGGGTACCCATATATCGAGAAAAATTAACTGACGAACAGACTCAAATCACTCTCCATTTTTCCTTTTCATTTTCCATCTACTAATAATTAAATTTAAGTAAACAACCTGTGTTTATTATTTTTTGTTAACTCAAGGCTTCAATAGAAGTGACCTCTCCATTTTTTTAATTTACCACTAAGTAATTACTGTTTAAATAACCTTGTGGTTATAAATCCATTTTTTAATCTGTGTTAGAATTTGTAATTTCATCTTAGTAAAAATACTTAGCCGCGTTTGATTATTAAGGTATTCTAGTCAAGAAATGTTTGAATATTTCTTAATAGGTCTCAGACTTTCCATGTTGTAATATTGTTGGAAAACACTGTTAATGTTGAGGCAATTAAAATTACTCTACAGTAATTTGTTTGATTAGATTTAATTCTATTGCTCGAAAAGCTTGCAAGGTGCAGCCTTTCCTTCCCCATTTTTCTCGTACTTTCTGTACTTAGAGAAAAGATTACAAACACTTCATGTTAATCTCGATATTAATCACAATCATTTGCTGTGTTCATGGCGAAACTTCTGCTAATACTTTAAATAAAGTTCATTCTAGCAATTTCTGTAAATTGTTAAATGCGAGTATAGTTCGCTCAGCAAACTTCCTACTCGAGGTGATTATTGCTTTGTCATATATAAATTTACCTTCCAGATTGTAGTTTTGCCTAAGTTAGGTTTGTTAGTCTTTCCTCTGCTAAACTTCTAATCAGTACTCTGCTGCATAAATGTGTAGCCCACTTCGAACACAACAATTGTTCTTTTCTAGTAATTTTGCTCAATCATAATTCTTTTTCTAAAAGCTTCGAGAGCTTTTCACCTCTTTCTATTTTCTTTGCAATCGTTTGCTTGTGATCCATCCTCGGTGGGTAATAAGGATACTCTTTAATGTTTTCATTCTTTTTCAGAATTCAGAATTCTTTTGAGATGTTTCCCCGTAGCTGTGAAAAAATATTTATATTTAGCCCCTTGTTAGAATTTTCGCCAGTGACCTGAGTCCCTATACAGTACTCTATTTCTCGTACGGAAGGGACAGTGCACTTGGTGACTGCTTGATGGCAATCTCAGCAAATTGTCTTTGCATTATTGCATACAGTTATTATCAACTCTTTTATGCACATTCTCGGTTGCCTTTCTCGCAAGCAAGACTGGATTTTCTTGCTAATTTCATTCATTACGCTTCCGAATTTCTCTTGCTATAGTTAACCAATTTCTAAAATATATCCCATTAATAATTAAAATTTGAATATTCAGCAGACGACACTTGAAATTCTATTGAAATACCAATCAGGAGTTTGTCGCAAATATTAGTCTACGACCTGGGGCCATTTGTTTTATGCAGATTGTGCAAGGGAATACCTTTTACCCAGTTAGGAGAAGTTTAGTGGCGCCAATCTGCTTTTCGGATTCGGTTAGAGCATTCTCTATTCCCCAAACATAGGCGAGACCAGTGTTTACCAAACTGTGGTACGCGTACCACTGTTGGTACGTTCGTACTGCTGCAGTGGTACGCGGTAAAATTTAAAAAATATAAAAACATTGACATGTTGCCGGAGGACTTTAAGACCAAAGATAAGGAGCAGTTCTATGAATTGAATTGTGATTCAGTTCTAAGGCAAACTTTTTCAAAAATTGCCCTTGTGACCTTTTGGATTGAGAGGCGTGCAGACTATGCAGACATAGCTGACAAAGCAGTTAGATTCTTACTGCCATTCACTAGTTCGTACTTGTATGAGACTGCATTTTCTTCACTTGTTTATTTCAAGAATAAATACCGGAATAGGTTCCTTAAAGTGGAAAACGATCTTAAACCAGACATTCCTACGTTGGCTTCTAATCTTCAATCTCACCCTTCACATTGAAGTTGTTAGTTGAACTTTGGTTTTGATGTTTAACTATGAAGAGTTTTTATTAATATTATTTGTACAGTGTCATTTCTGAATGTTTGAATTGAAAAGTCATTGTAATAACTGGACACACTTTTTATTATTTGAACATTAACTCTTGACAGTCTAACTATAAAAAAGACAATTTACAATCCATCCTTTGGTCTCTTCAGTAGTGGTGGTGGGGGTTATAGTTACTATATCTGCCAACCATTAGGTGGTACGCGAGAGATTATTGTCTCTTAAAGTGGTACACTCACAAAAAAGTTTGGGAAGCACTGGACTAGACAACGACATGGGACCAATATTGCCTCGCGTGTTGCGTGGAATAATATTCCTTCGCCATGGTAGATGAACTTTAATTATAGGGAGCTACGCATTTGGACACTACGAAATCGTAAGCGTATTGTCTATGAAACCAAGTTGTTCTGTCAAAGCTGTAATAATTGGTAAAAGGCTGAAATCAACGGTGAAAACAAGTTCGAAAATGCGGAGTAAGCGGGGGTAAAACCACTGTAATGCTTTTAGTAGCACAAGCTACCACGACAGTTAGTCGCAGAAGTAATCGTGGACTTTATCAGTGTATGAACGCGAACGCGAGTATGAACTGCTAAATATCAAGCGGATAGGATGAACGTGGATTCGAGTGCTGAGGAAGATGACGGCGATCGTGAACGAGCGAGGTCATTGCTTGGCAAGTGGCATGTCAAGAGACCAATCAAAACCTGGAATTCAACAGAGGATTCATCACGTAGTAAACATCGGAGAAATGTTATTCTAGTACCTAGAGAGATGCATTTGGGACTGTTCTTTTATTTATAAATCAACACTATTAGTCGAAATAGGTGTGAATCTCTTCACAAGTTTGCGAACTGTCAGGAATGCTTGCTTGATTTATGATAGACATGATAGTCAAGTGACAAGGGTATATGTTCAACGATGATTTTGTTGAGTGACAAGCAGACGTCCTATTAGTTTCATTTTTCGAACTCACATTAGATAGAAATGCTATTGCATTTAAATTTAACACTTGGACATTTAAAGTAATTTACCATAGGTCTGGTAGTATTACAAATTAATTACAGCATATACATATAATGATGAATGATGAAGATCAGATGGGTAGATAAGGTGACAAACGAAGAGGTATTAAGACGAGTGGGAGAGGAGAGATGTTTTTGGTGACTGCTAATGCAGAGAAGAGATAGGTTGGTAGGACACATACTAAGACACCCAGGAATAGCAAGCTTAGTTATGGAAGGAAGGGTTGAGGACAAGAACTGTAGGGGTAGACCAAGGTTAGAATATGTTAAACAGATTGCTTCGGATGTAGGGTGTGGTAGCTTTGTAGAGATGAAACGATTAGCTCAAGACAGGGAGGAATGGAGCGCTGCATCAAACCAGTCAAAAGACTGAAGACTCAAACAACAACATACATATAATCATAATAATTAATTGGATGTTATAAACAATTTTGAAATAATTAAGAAAAATATTTACAATTCAGCATATAAACTTGACATATTTCCACTATAAAACAGCATATTTTGAGAAATGAGAAAATGTTAAAAGAATTTGTCATTAAATTGGCAGAGAAAATCGTATAGGAGTTATCCGTTAGACAAGTTGAGATGTTGCACATTTAGGAAATGCACTATAGGATAAAAACAGGAACGGAAGATATTGTATGGGCCTTGAAGGGCTTCTACAATGAGTTAGGGGTAGTTTAGAATGTTGTGTTGATCGGGGTTGTAAGAGTAGGTGTTTTGGGATGAGGTTGTGTGAGAGTCGTCTAATCAGCTTAGACGGGCTCGAAGGAGAGCTACCGAGTGTTCGAGGGTGACTGGTGAGCTCGGGGAGGGAATATTTGTAAAGGAGTTGATGATCAATTGGTAACCTGTGACGGTGCGGCGATGGCTCAGCACCTACGTACAGCGTGTACAAGTAAGTGTTATGAGTAAACCTGCTGACTGCAGCTCTATGGCGTGTCGACAGCTGAACTGCTTGTCTAACGCTTTTAAACAATTAAGCGATACTAGACCCCAATAGGTCGGGTTTGGAGGATAGGGGATTATCCTACAATCAAATAAGATGCGAGACCAAATAAAGTAAATTCCAGTGTTTAATAATTACTTCTTTAGAGAGGTGCAATGATTCTCAAGACCAGACTTCAGTGTCACCGGTCTGAACGTTTAAACAAGGCGATTCCAAAGTATAAAAAAGGGTAAAGTGTAAATGGTGTATGAATGCAAAGGAGATCACAGGCACACTTACCCCTAGATGGCAGCTGTCGTGGTGTTGACTAGCAGCAGTGAGTTCTGTGCCTCTCTTTTATAATTATGGTATTGCAAGGTGTGCGTAATTTGCATATTCCAGGCTAGCTGGTACTAGTGTATGGGTAGTCCGAGTTCAAGAGGGTCATGTGAGTTCACCAGGGTTATAGGAGTTCACTGAGGTGTGTTGGATTGTAAGTAATAATAGTGTATCTGGAAGAGTGTTGAATGATGTGGAGATGTGGGGGCGATAATGTAATGTGAGATGGTGCATCCCCCTACGGATGCAACAATATTCGAAATAAAAGTATGTGCATAAAATAGGGAACACATTGTTAAAAATTAGAATAGGAAGGGTTAATCGACCGAATATTCATAAACATTTATAAGAAGACATTATTGTATCACTAACAGGTATGTGATGCTTTATACGAGTGTATTAGTTTTATTTGAATGGTATGCAGTGTACAGTGCTGGCATATAAAATATTATTATAATAATTCGCTGTGTGGACACGATGCGTCGGCCACAGAGAGATAGTATCCCAATAAGAATAAATAATGTTGTTATAAGAAATTAAAGTTAATATAAAGTTGTTAACAGTGAAAAGAAGGGTAAGACAGTGTAGTCGCCCCATATCTTTGCCTTATTCAAACTTCTTCAGCAGAATTCTGTTTATTATATATTATCTATTTTACCTACCGAACATTCGAAGTCGCCTATTGAGCGAAGCCATTCAAATACCTTAGATTTGATCAAAACCTTACCGAATACTTTGAAAATATTGAAATAATGAAATTAAAGAAGTTATCTTGAAATAGAAATTCATCTTAATTAATGTATTGGAGTGCATCAAATTGAGATGGTACTGCCATAGTTAATGTTTATGTGCAATGAAAAATCGGAGATCTTGTTAGTTTAAATCTGCAGTGGAATGATTATGAGTCTTAATATTGCTGGGAAAAATAAATATGAATAATTAATATTGAAAATTAAGAATAAATATGATATGGATACTGAAATAAATGGTTGAAAATTATGTGGGAAAATTAAATAATTAAGTTAAATTTTGAAAAATTAAAATAATTTTATCTGTTAATAAATTGATTGTTATGATGCAATAATTATAATAATAAAACCTTATGATTGGATAATTGAAAAAAAATGCTGAGAATTAATTAATGACTGTAATTAAAATATGTTGAATTTATTTATGAAAAATATGAATAAAATGAAATTACATCAGGAATGAATTTGAAAGATTTAATAATGAATTTATGATAAAAAGTATCTGAAATCTGAGTTCTAGTTAGAACCATATTAATATTTGAACTTGATGTTATTCAAATCTTGATATTGGAAACAGATGAATCAGAAATTGAGAAAGATTTCAGACAGGAATAATTCTGATCATATTTAACAGACCATCAAGATTTTTATTTTTGAATTATAAAATATGAAATGAAAATCATGTGGAATTTAAATGTTAGAAATGTTGGGTTTCTTTAAATTCAAAGATTTTTATCTAGTTATGATGAAATTTAATTCTCAGATAAGAACGAGGTCAAGACCTATGAAAATTATATATTAAATGATATTTTGAAAAGTGATGATCATTATTCTTTTGGAAGTGATTGTTAGAACTCAGAGATAAGATGTAAATATTCAAACACATTTATTCTGAATCGCCTGATATTAATTAATAGTGTAAATAGTGTGATATATAATTGATACCAGAATAGACTACACAATTTTCTGGATATCGATGAGTGAAAAGTTATAATCCTCGAAGATGTAAATATGTTTTGAGAAATACTACGTGTGAGAAACATGATTATTCCCAAGTGTTTTCTATTTTTGTGTGGGAGTTTATTGATTTTTGATGGATATTTAACGTCAAAATTTAAATTAGTTTTTAAATAAAATGAGATTTTTTTTATGAAATTGAGCTATTTTTATTTCTCCTTTTTCTTATCCTTGCTTGCATATTATCGAGATCAGTGAAGCCAGCTTTTACTTTAGTTTGCTTGATCTCGTGCTGAACTGACTTCGATAATTTGCAGATGTGGTTGTTGGACTTCTGTCTAAACGGGCACAGCATTGGATTGATTACAGCACTGTAAGAGATAAATATTCTCCAGAATTTTTAGATTTACGCCGGAACACATTTGTTGCTTACGAACTATCTTAGAAGAAAATTGGTTAATAATTGTTACGTAAATAACTTAAGCAAATATTATTATTATTATTTTATTGTTATTATTCAATTATTATATAACTTGAACCCACCACAACCATAAAGTGAACTAACCGCTAGATGGTGTACGACAAGTGACGGCAAAAGTAAATCATTTCATTTAACTGCGAGGCTTATAATGAAGCTTTACAACTGTTTCAGTAAAAGTCGACTTTTCTTCAAGTACGGTACTGTAACTAGGCTTTTCATGAAGTGAGGTATTTCACTATCTGCCTACCCCTTCCATCTGCAAAAAAATTAATTACAAGTTGTTTAGTTGGCAATGCCTGACCAGCTCCGACCCATTGTCTGTCAAAGTGGTTGCACTGCTTGCAAAGCCTCATTTACCTACCTCTTCTTCTTCTGGGATTTTTTAATTCTGTTGAATATCGCAGAGAAGTATTTCTGAGAATACATCTGGATCGGTGTGTCGTCCGGAACATCTGTCTGTAGAAGCTCTCGCAGCAGCATCTTCCAATCTACCTGCAATACACATGTCAGTTAGTGGTACCGTACTACAGTAAATACTGGTTGATTGATCGCGAATAGAGTACCGTGCTCACGACCGAACCTTACCTCTGGTGGTCGCACATAAACATTACGTTTATTAAAAGTAATTTGAGGAGGACCACTTAAATGTTATTAAGAAAATAATGAAATGTAATATATTCGAAATCAAATAAGTTAAAGCACACCGGTCATTGGTTTATTGCACCACTTAGTTGCCACTGCAACATACATATCATGGAAGAATAACACTGTCGTGCCCATACATCTTGTTGATCCCCAAGGTAACTGACTCCAAAGAAACACTTACTAAACTAGACTATTTTCTCCTTCACATTTCAGGGCTCCATGACTAATTTATCTCTGCATCCGACCTCTCAACAACCATTATTCATGACACCAAGATACAGTAGTTTGAATAAAACAAATAAAACTGTTAATGCTATATGTTCATTAACATAGCGACCCACTTAAGATGTGCTCGCATATTTAAAACAACAAAAAAACATTTAAGCAATGAAAATAAGTCCCCTGAAAATAAAAATTACTAATATCGAGTTCCCTCTTAAAACTGTCAATGCACATAATTACACAAATACACAAATACATTGACGAAGCATACTCGGAAGTGACTGGTCAATTGGGAGTGAGCACAACTTGTGCACAGGTCTCCTATAAACTCCCGAAGGCGTGCGGACATCAACGACTCTCAAGCCGTCCTTGCCTGGGAACGTTTGCTGAACGACGCCCAATCTCCAGGCCAATGGTGGAATATTAACAATAGAGAAAGTCAAAGCCCACTATATGAAAAGAGTCGTGGGTATCGGGAAGACAGCGCTGTCCAGACTGACGTCTTCACAAAAGAAATGTTCTTCATAGAAGACATTAGACTGCAGATGCTACTGCCGCTCACCGAGGCCTATGAGAGTGCTCTTCAAATCCTCAAAGAAAAGCAAAACGCTATTTGGGATGATTTCGACTCAACTGACGCCATAATGACTCACGAATGGAAACAGACAAACTATGAACTCCGACACATAATGACTCGATACGCTACACATGGCTTTCACTACAAGTTCTGCCAAAACAAGCGATTCCACGAACCAACTGAAGAATGTGTATGTGATCTATGCAGCGAATGTTGTTCTCGATACCATGCACAAAATTGCCGACAAAGACATAAATTGGGATTGGAATAATTGGGATTGGAATAATGTACAGTACGTTACTCACATTGTGCGCTGTTTCAATAATAATGGTGGAATATGATCATCTTTAATAAGGACCACAGTGCCTGTAGGCACACTGGGCTGTGCCGACCTCCACTTCATGCGCTGCAGCAAGCTGCCCAGATAGTCAGATGACCACCTATTCCAAAAATGTCCCTTCATTTTTTGAAGATGGTGCCACCTGGAAAGCCTGGATGTGGTTGACAAGGCTAAATCTGGTTCTGGAATGGCCATCGTGGGTTCTCCTATCAGGAAGTGTCCTGGTGACAGATAGGATGTGTCATTGTTCAGAAGAGTGATTGGTCGTGAATTTAAATTGGCTTCTATCTGACAGAGGAGAGTAGTCATTTCTTCAAATGTCAAGTGAGCGTGCATGGTAACTCTAGTAAGATGAAATTTCATAGATTTTACCCCAGCTTCCCAACGCCCTCCAAAATGTGGTGCTCGTGGAGGAATGAATATCCAGGTAAATCCTTCTTGAATTCCAACCCTTTCAATGTGTCGTTCGTGTTACTCTGACTGGAACAACTCATGAAGTTCTCGATGTTGATTTCTGGCTCCGATGAATGACGAACCATTGTCACTGTTAATTTGAAGTACTTTCCCTCTCCGGGCTATCATTCTTCTTAAAGCAGCAATGAAGGCTCCGGTAGTTCGATTGCTTACAAGTTCCAAATGAATGGCCTTGGTGGCTAAGCAGACAAAAAGTGCAACGTAACGCTTAACTTTAGTGTTACTCCATGGAGAACCTTGTTTTATAAATAATGGCCCCGCGAAATCCACTCCAGTATGTAGGAAAGGACGAGTAGTCTTAACTCTTTCAGTAGGCAGCTGACCCATTACTTGCGATGAGCTATTAGCCTTAAATCTGTAGCATGTCACGCATTTGCGAATGACACCTTTGACAGTTGTCCTAGCGTGTTGAATCCAATATTTCATTCTTAATGAAGCAACCAGCAGCTGTGTGCTAGCATGTAGTAGTCTTAAGTGTTCGTCACGATAAATTAATTTAGTGACATGGTGATGCGCTGGTAATATAAACTGATGTTTCTGGTCGTATGCTGCGTCTGACTTGCGTAATCGCCCGCCCACTCTGAGACATCTGTCCTTATCGAGAAATGGAGTGAGTGATTTTAACTGATTTCTCTTGTCAACTTCCTTCTTCAATTGGAGGTCTTGAATTTCCCTTTGAAATTCCTGATGTTGAATATATCGACGTCTCCAACTAAGAACATCGTAACTGACATTTTTGAGATTTTGAGATTATTTGTGTATCATATACTAAAAAATGAGCTCTATCAACTGGAAGATTATTACTCTCTCTTTCCCATTATATTTTTTGTTAACTCAGTATTTAAGAACATCGTAACTGCTGTTATTTGATTTGTTCCATTTAAGAACATCGTAACTTGAGATACGATGTTCTTAAACGGAGTGTTGTCTATGAATTGTTCAGTACAAGTGTAGTTACGATCATATTACAGGAAGCATTCAGATCATTCACTCAAAACTGCATGTTAGTTTTTCCGCATCCGTCCACAATGACTAATGACAATGACATGCCAAGGTGCTCGAAGCTTCCATTCTCGCTGCTTTGTGAGCTGCGTGATCTTCATTTGATTGAAAATCCACAGCCTGCTTCCAGTCGACCGACGGGGTCAGGGAATGGAATGAATGAAGCCCCCATCTAGCGGCGAGGATATGAACTGTGCCGGCTGCCGAAGCCTGTCGCACTCCCCTGGGGTAATGATTAAATGAATGACAGATTAAGAGAAATGATATTGGAGAGTGTTGCTGGAATGAAATTTGTGGCAGGGAAAACCTGAGTACCCGGAGAAAAACCTGTCTGCCTCCGCTTTGTCCAGCACAAATCTCACATGAAGTGACCGGGATTTGAAACACGGACCCAGCTGTGAGAGGCCAGCGCGCTGCCGCTTTAGCCACGGAGGATCTGTCATTTGATTATAGTTCTCATATTAGTTGCTGGAGAGCGCACATTTCCAGTTACTGAAGTCGAGACGCAGTGCAGTGTTGGCAGTCCAATGTAACGCAGACTATAATGTTAAGGTTATTATTGTGTATAGTCGTTTACCCTTTTCAAAATGTTATCAAGAGGAAAATAATGGTTGATTTAGCGAGGAGCATGGCTGCTTATTCAACTCAGTTACAAGGTAAGTGCACATTCATTATTATTGTTCAGAAAGGCCAGTCATTATTATTCTCTTTATGTCAGAAGAGTAGCTTTAACCAGCAACAGCTACAGCCACCTCTATTAGAGGAGAAATAATATGGAAGTTAGGCGTATTACAAGGTGCTGCTTACATTTCAATAACATAAAATAAGACATAAAGTGTCCGGGTTTAAAAAAACAACTATGCATATCAAAATAATTTTGTTGAGTAGAATACTATCAAATTCTATAATAATAATAATAATAGAGACATTATTTTTATTGTTCATGTTATACTTTTCAGATCAAAGTACTGACGAATGTAATTCAAACACCAAGGACTCAGAATCTCAGAGTAACTGCTCATCACCCCTAACTTCAGAGCAACATATTATGAGTGAAATTACTAGGGATATCTTGGGTTTATCACAAAATCTTGAAGGAGTCACCTTTGAAGCAAAAGATCAGAGAGAAGATAGCGAAGATAATGGTGACAAATTACAGCATGAAGACGACAGTAAAGAAGAGAATGAAAAATCACAGAATAAGCAAGAAACAAGAAAAAGAAAGAAACAGGCTATAGTTGACATCATAATTAATAATGGCCCAATGCACAACAAGTCGGATTGTTCTAGGATGAAGACTGGTAAAACCATAGTACCCGTTGAACTAGAAAACCTATCCCCCAACATCACAAAATCTGAAAGTTCTACAGAAAACTTCTACCAGATTGAAGATTATGAACAAGAGTTTTTGATTGAAACAGACTGGGAACCTGAGTCTGAGGAAGATAGTGACAAATCAGTGTATGAAGAAGAGGCAAATTCAAAGAAAAAATTGAAAAATGAGGTTCAAATGAAATTGGGAGTTTTGTTATGAGCTATATAAAGTTTAAAGTTCAAGAAGGAATTACAGACTTTATATTTTATTCAGTTAGCTGTGCAGGACAAAATCGGAATAGGATTTTGTATGCAGTTTACTCCTTTAAGTCTGAGACCCTGCATGTTTCCATCACCCATAGATTTTTGGAAAAAGTATACACGCAAAATGAAGGGGACTCAATGCATGCTCTCATTGAAAGAAGAAGGAAAGGGCAAACTATTTATGTTCCATACCAATGGGTTATGCTTATTCGCATGGCGAAAGCATAGGGTAAACCATACGTGGTTAAAGAAGTTTCCCAGAAGGACTTAAAGAATTGCAAGGAACTTTTTTTTAGACAAGCGGAACTGGGTACCAAGAGAAGAGAAAATAGACTGGCACAAAGTGAGGCAGGTTCGTATCGGGAGAGACGAACCAACCAAGCCGCTTATCGAGTACGACCACGAAGGTGAAGAGGTGTTTATTGATCTGTACCAGAATCGACGAGGAAAACGGCAATCTATTCGCACTTTGGAGCTTGGTAATGCTTATAACGGACTGTTGACAGTAGCTCCACAAAAGGAGAAGGACCTGCTGTCTTTATGTGCACCCTATCTCATTCCAGACATGTATGAAAATTTCTTTAAAAATCTGAAATTTACCATAGCAGAAACGACTGAATCAGACACAACTAGTGACAAATAAAAATGAAAGTAACTTGTCTCGAAGTTGAATTGTTTTAGTTTGTATATTGTATTTTCAAAACAATGAACATTTTTGGAAAGTTTAAAATAATAACAAATATTTTTTAATTTAACCTGTAAACTTCTGTTCTTCTGAAATGTTTTATAGTCTTCAACGATTGTATTGTTCACAGATAACAATCTTAAGAATAGTAAGTTCAGTCAATTCTTTCTTTTAGCTCATTGTATGCAGTAATAATGGAATTTATATTAATAAAAGACACTATAACATTAAGTTGATGGTTATTATTAGATTAAAATATCCAAATAATAACATCGTAACTCGACTTTTGCAGTCAGTTGTTCACACATCTCCAATGAAGAAGATCGTAACTTCACATACGATGTTCTTCATTGGATAATTCCAATTCAGTAATATCGTAACTACGTGTAAATGGGTTATTTAATAAATTCAAACACCCTTCTTCGGGTAAAATAAACTAGGCAATAAATGCTTTCCATTGAGCCCATAATCGCAAAGATTGAGAAACTCGCCGATTTGTAGGAATTTTTCTAAACTTTAAACTGCTCTCCTCAACATTTTACTTTATGCAGATACGATGTTCTTAGTTGGTGGCGTCGATATCGTACACAGCAGAGGAGTGCATTGTTGCATTCTGCAGTACTTAATTCTCCTGTAATCATCGTACGAGGGTGCTGTAGATTGTAGACAAATCGCTTACAGTAAGCTAAGACACGTTTAATTTTTAACAATGAGGAAAACCATGAAGTGATATCTTCATTGTTGCATCTGGTGAATGCACATGCTGTGGGCTTAGCTTCGAGTGCTTCTGAGGTACATTCCACGGTAGTAATTGACCATAATCTTTCAGGCTGGCAAACCAATACGGCCTGTGCCACGATACATCGTTTAATTTTAATGCTTTGTGTCCGCTTCCTCGTGACAATATGTCAGCTGGATTCTGTTGTGTAGATACATGATGCCATGTACATGTCTTTGCCGTGTCCTGGATTTCAGAGACCCGATTGGCGACAAATGTTTTCCACTTTGACGACGGTGAATAAATCCATTTTAAGACAATTGTTGAGTCTGTCCACGCATGAATAGAACTAATATCCAAAGTGAGACTCTTGAATGTTAGCTTCAGTAACCTTGCTAATAGGAGAGCGCCTCACAATTCTAAACGTGGAATTGACAATTGTTTAAGTGGCACGACTCTTGATTTAGAACACATTAAATTGCATGTAATAATCCCATGTTCATCTGTAGTACGAATGTATACACAAGCTCCGTAAGCACATTCAGAGACATCACAAAAACCATGAATAGACAATTTATAATCTTGTTCTCACTTAAAATGTACTTGTCAATTTTAATATCGTTAAGATCTGGCGGTTGCGAGTAAATTGCATTCCAATTGTTAAAAAGCTGACTTGGTAGTTCTTGGTCCCATTGTAATTGAAGAGACCAGAGTTGTTGCATAAAGACCTTACAGGAGACGATAACTGGACCCAATAAACCCAAAGGGTCAAATATTGCAGCAATAGACGAGAGTACACTTCTCTTGGTTAAGTGAACAACCTTTTTGACAGTTATGTCGAATTGAAATTGGTCTATTGATGGGTGCCAGATTATTCCCAACGCCCTTACCGTGTCTGCACTGTCGAGTTGAAGTGGCGATTTGTTTCTCTATTTCCTTCTGGTATTGTTGACATGACCTTACTGCTGTTAGAACACCATTTCTTAAGTTCAAATCCTCCTCTTTTAACAGTAGTGCATCTAATTCTTGCTGTAAGTGAATAGTTTCTAATTCAGTATTAGCTCCGCTTAGGTCATCAACATAAAAATCCTTTCTGAGGACAGCTGCTGCTTGTGGAAATTCCTTCGTCTCTTCATCAGCTAACAGTTGTAAGCATCTCGTGGCTAGAAACGGAGCGCTTGCCGTTCCATAAGTCACTGTCGTGAGTTCATAACACTGCAGTGGTTCTGTACTATTGTTCCTCCATAGTATTCGTTGTAGCTTCGTGTCATTGACAACTTGAATCTGGCGGTACGTTTTTGTAATATCTGCGACAAGAGAAACTTTGTGTGACCTGAAACGTAGTACAAAAGCATGCAGGTCGTCTTGTATTGTAGGGCCTACGAGTAAATTATCATTTAAAGATACGCCACTGTCAGTATTTGCGGACGCATCAAAGACAACACGAGTTTTAGTGCTGGTACTTGTCGGTTTGAATACTGCATGGTGTGGCATTAAGTATCCTCCATCTTCGGTGCACGTGGGTACTGGTTTCATGTGACGAAGTTGTAAATACTCATTCATGAATGTTGAATATTCTTGCTTTAACTTAGGATCACGATTACGTTTTTTCTCAATGGCGTGGAATCTCACTACTGCCTGTGGATATGAATTCTCTAGCTGCGATGAAGTCTGTTTAAGGGGTAGTCGAACTCGGAACCTTCCCGTAACATCACGCGTTGTATTCTTCGTAAAGTGCTCTTCGCAATCTCTTTCTTCCTTAGTGATTGGTGACGTATGCAATTCTTCAATTTCCCGCAACCTTTTAAGCTGTTTGTCTAGCTGGTCTATTTGAATGAATAGCGACGATGCATTTTCCCTTTGTTGTTGTTGCAGGGGTGCCTGACCAGCTACTACCCATCCCAGTTGCGTATTCTGCAAGGTTGGATACCCATCACGAATTTTCTTACCTTCTAGTATGACCTTAAAGAATATGTCTGCACAGAGTAGCAAATCGAACTTGCCTGGAATGTTGAAATTTCTGTCAGCATATTGTATATTGGCGGGTACATTCCATCTTGAAATGTCAATTTTTCTACTTGGCAGGTTGTTGGTAATCTTCGATAGCACTAGGCATGCATCATCTATATTGAACGAGCTGACCGCAGACTCTAAATGAATTGTAACGCAATATGAGGTTTGAACCCCTGCTCCGTTTATTCCAGTTACTGGTGTAATGTGTTTTTGTTTCCTAAGATGTAATAATTGAGCTAATTCTTCGCTCACGAAATTAGTTTGAAAACCTGAGTCCAGCAAACATCTGGCCTCATGAATATTAACATGACTGTCTTTCACTTTTACTATTGCTGTTGATAACACGACTGTTGCCAGATTGGATTCCTTTACAGCGCAGTGAGTGACATCTATTGGACGCGTTGTGTTGTGATTAGCTGCTTGGCGAGAGATGTGTTCGCTCCCATTCCCACCTTGCCATTGGCCTGGTGCGATCACGTCTCTTCTCATCGTGCAGAAGTGTATTGTGATATTTACCTCAGATTTTGCACGAGCTTGATTGGCACTGGTCGAAATTATGATTGTTGCCCAAAGAATTAAAACATAATTTATTCTCTCTTAACACATTGTGTCGGTCATGGACATTAAGTTTTTTGAAGGAATTACATTTATATATGTAATGTGAGCCCTTACAAAATACACATTGGTAATCAACACTTGCATGCTTATTGCTAACACTATGTTTGGGTGTAATTCTACTTCTTGGCTGTTTACTCTGTTGAAAACCTTGAACTTGTGTACCTGGCTTGATTGCCTCAAGTGATAAACATCTCTTCCCTAAAAATGTCCATAAAGACTCCAGAGATTCTAACTCAGAACCTGAAGTATATATTTCCCATGCCTTCCTAGTTGCTTGATCTAATTTGTTGATTAACAATTGTGACAATAACAAATCTTTAACTCAGGGGCCTGTAATGCCTTCACATTGGCCTGACTTGCGTTTATAGCCTCTCTGAGAGAATTGGCATTCTCCTTCTGGATTGAGTCTTTCTCTAATAACCGCTTTATGTGAATTGAAATTAATTTGTTGTTTTGGAGTCTGTCTATTAACCTCTGCCGAACTATGCTGTAGTTTTCAGCAGATAGTGGAAAACTCTTTGCAATTGAAAGAGGTTCGTTTCTTAAACTGCTAATTAAGTAGTGGAATTTCTGAATGTCATGCAAATCTTGATTGTTATGGATCATAGATACAAAGGAATCATGAAATCCTCTCCAGTTTTCATATTCGCCTCCAAATGGTTTCAGTGTAATGGTAGGTAATTTGATGTGGGCCCCAATGTAGTTACTTCTAACTGAGATATCCCCTTGACTGGAGTATCTTGAAAGATTTGGTATGTCATGCTGGGTGATTATTCTGTCTATGTCGACCTTTATTTGATGATATGTGTCTTCAAACAATTCCCTATCAGCTTCGTACGTTTCGCCCTCCTTACTGACTTCTAATTGACATTGAACCTCCTCATATTTTTGTTTCAGTTCCTCTCAACTTTCTCTACGTGATGTGATAGCAGTAATTAAACCCATCTATGAGGTTTTTAATACTTGTCACGCTGCCCTTCATTATACTTCTTTTGCGTATTAATATTTTAATACTCTCCTCTGCCATAGTGAGAGGATAGACATTAAAATAAGAATAAATTGGATCTGACCTTGTAAGGTGTGGGAAGAATTTGTTGTCATCAAAGATCCATCTGATTCAATGACTCAGGGTTGCCATATCAAAATGTCCACAGATTGTACGTTCCATAGTTCGGCAGTCATGACCAGCCCGGTTGGTAGGCCCGATTTGGCGTCGTAAGATCGTAGTAATATTGTCATAACACTGTGGTTATTATAAATGAACTGTATATACCGTCACTGTAAAAAATGTCCATGCCCCAATTAATCAAGCTAACAGAATTGATCCACAAGGGACGGAAATCTTCTGGGAAGAGCTTGAAGATATTCTATCCAAGATTCCCAAGGAACACATCATCGTCCTTCTCGGGAACTTCAATGCTCAGCTCGGTAAAGAAAATAAATTCAAGTATATTATCGGAGAAAACCCGGCCCACAGAAGAACAAACCGCAATGGAGAAATGTTAGTGGAGTTGTGCAAGGCGTTCAACCTAGTGATGAAGTCAACAGCTTTCAAACGACTTCTTGCAAAACAGAAAACATGGGCATCTCCAAATCCCCATCTCGGCGAATTCCAAATTGACCACGTTGCTATTTCTCGTAAATCTACACGAAATGTTAAAGCCTTAAGAAGCGCGAATCTTGACTCTGATCACTATCTTTCAAAGATAAAATTAAAACTTCTTCCAAGATCCACCAAGAGATTTCAGGGAAGAAATATCAACAGGTTTGATGTGGAAAAATTGAGAACACAAAGAAAATTTAGTCAGAAACTTGAAGCACTTGAGCCACAGAATTGGGAACAACTCAAGGAAGCAATACTTGAAATGGCACAGGAAACCATCCCACTGACAATGTCGAGGAGGCATCCTTGGTGGACTAATGAATGTGACGATGCCATTCACCAAAGGTGGCTTGCTTGGCTGCGATGGAACAAACAGAAGAATGAAGAAAACCGAGAGAGATTCCTGGTCGTGAGAAAGCAGACTAATAAAACCATACGCGGGATAAAATGAGCATTCCACAAAAATCAGTTGGCACAGATAGACCAAGATTTCAAAAAGAACAACACCCGTAATTTCTATGAAGCCTTCAAGCAAAATCTCAGTAAATACACACCACCCAGTCTTCAGTTTAGGAATCCCGATGGGAAAGTTGCTTACAATGATAAAGACAACTGTCAGATCCTGGCGAAATACTTTGAGTCCCTTCTCAATTGTGAGGCTCCAACATCGACATTTTCCTTTCACAAAAATATGCTCCTCAATCCAGACTCAAGTCCACCAACTAGGGAAGAAATCAAGCAGATCATTCACTCACTTAAGAACAATAAAGCACCAGGTGAGGATTCAATAGTTGCCGAACTCTGGAAATACGCAGGTGAAAAACCAATCGACAAGCTAACGGATATCATCCGGGAGATTTGGGAAACAGAGAAACTGCCCAGTGATTGGACATCGGCCGTGATTCACCCCCTGCACAAGAATGGTGATAAAGCGGACGTAAACAACTATCGTGGCATATCACTCCTCTCGATAACATACAAGTTTCTCGCGAAAGCGCTTCAAACGAGAGCGGAAGCACAGCTCGATCAACAACTTGGCGAATACCAAGGTGAATTTCGAAAGGGGCGCTCTTGTGTTGAGCAAATCATGAATCTAAAATCTAAAATCAAAATCAAATTTGTTGTGACCTTTGTTGATTTCAAGAAGGCTTACGACTCGCTGGATCGAAGTACCCTGATCAAGGTTTAAAGAGAATTTGGTTTAGATAATAAGACAAGAGCAATCATTCACCGATCCCTGTTGGATACAGCTACCAAAGTGAAATTCAGGGGAGAGATTTCTGAATCCTTCGCAATTCGGACAGGGGTGAGGCAGGGAGTTGGGCTCTCGCCTTTGTTATTCAACTGTGTTCTTGAGAAAGTTATTCGAGAAAGGCGTAAAAATTGTGTAAGGATGGTGTAGAGAATGGGTTCAGACTAGGTTGTAAGAATAAAAACCTGACAATCGATTGTTTAGCTTTCGCAGATGATGTTGCAATTTTCTCTAATTCTCTTGACACGGCCACACAACAAATCAATCAATTACAGGTGCAAGCAGCAAAGGCAGGTCTTCAGATTTCGTTTCAGAAAACGCAGTTTATAACGAACATCAACTCAGAACCCAGAGAACTTATGGTGAATGGAGGACAAATAACACAGGTAGAGAAATTCAAATACCTGGGTGAATGGATTGAGCCCAACATTCGTGAAAAGGACGCTTTCGTGGCACGGATTAACAAAATGGAAATGGCTTACCATTTAACCAAAGACATTTAAAAAACACGATCAATGTTCTTCAAGGCCAAACTGAGGCACTACGTTACCGTTATTCGCCCGGAGGCGTTAGATGCATCAGAATGCCTAGCGATGAATAAGAAAGGCCTGGCAGAACAACTCGAAACCAGAGAGAGGAAGATTCTGAGAAAGAACTTGTGCCCGGTCAAGGAACGAGGAGAGTATAGAAGACGACACAACGATGAACTTTATCTACATGTGGAGAAAATAACGGACACCATTCGCAAAAGAAGACTCTCCTTTTATGGCCATTTAACACGAATGAACTCTGGAAGATTGTCCAATCGAATCTGTGCCTACTTTGTGGGAAAGAAAACCAAAGGGATCTGGTTTACAGAGATGGAAAAAGACCTACAAGAACTGGGGATATCACATGAGGACATCTTGGAACGTGACTCTTTGAAGAAGAAACTTGGGGAGATACAGAGTTTTCAGCCAAAACCAATATTGAAAACCGGCAAGAAGTGGACCGAAGAACGGAAGGAAGCTCACCGAAGAAGAATGCGCGAATACTGGGCCAATGTGAAAGAAAGAGGGAAAAGGCAGCTGAAATAACGTGGTCCATAGACGACCGAATCGATTATAAAAAAACTGAATAAATAAAATGTATGGCTACAATATTGCCCAAAATTACACAACTGATAAATAATACAGTAATAACTCCGTCGACTTAAAACATAGTTATCAAGCCATCATTTTGAATATATTAAAACGAGTGGGTAACGAGGTGCAAGAGGGATTAGTTTACACATGCCAGACCGGTGGTCAAGCCGTGATGAACATTACTAGGGTGCACAACCTCTTCACGAAGTTTTCGTAAGAAAATAAAGAACAAAAAACGTTATGTTTGAAAAGTTGTGGATTTCGCATTTTTGTAGCATTTTGGTATAATTTTCGCATTTTGAATCGATTTCTCATTTTGTCGGTTTCTAAAAACACATGACAAAGTGTGCATGTGTCGTGAAATGTGAAAATATAAGAATACAAGCCTTTACGAGCATTTCGCACTTAACGCAGTTGCAAAAATCACCACCCCTAGTCATAGACCATAAGGCGGCTGAATCCAAAACAGATCTACCACAACCAGTCATGCAGGCCCCTCCCCGTGATGGTGTGAATGTGCTGTTTATAGGCTTTATTGGGTATTTTATTACTATTGGCAATCACAGCGAGGAGAGTACTCACCTTCAGCCTCTGGTCTACATGCCACAGCTTTAGAGGGGGAGACCGACGCGACGTGGAGAAATCAGCTGTATTGCGGAGGGGAATCCAGTCTATTGGCAATTCCAAAACATTTACCGAAGATCCTTGTGATTTAATTTCACCTACACTAATTAAGATACGACTAAATTTCTTTCAAGATGTTTGCTATGAATGGCATCTTCTATCACCAGTTAAACGGACTTCATATTGAACCCTTTATCTTCTGATGGATAAATGATTCGATGTTTTATTTCTACAATTAATTAATATTTCCACCAGCGTCATGAAATAGCCAGACGAAGATGAGGAAACTTCAAGCATTTGTTGGAGACAGTGGGGACATACCTGCAGCAGTTTGACAAAAGGCTAAATACTTAAGGATTATGAAAAGAAAGAGCCTAGCAATGTTTCAGTAGGACAGGTGGTGGCTTCCTCAAAAATAGAAGGTACGCGTGGTTAGACACACTTATGGTATGTTCATTGTACTATTCGCGCCTAGAAAAAATATAATGCAGTAACGTGAGTGGCTGATGGTACTACTGGACACTCCTACGAGGCCGAGGTCTGATAAAAACCGCGAAGTTATTGAAAAAGTGGAACCAATGAGAGATGAATGCTTACAAACGCGCCAAGTCTAGCTTGGGCACGCGAAAGCTAGCATTAACGCGGGAGATCGGCTAGACAACATCTCTACGATAGATTCTAGGATTAATGGGCATTTTCTTGACCTGCGCAATTTTACGAGTTCAGGGATATTTGTTTCATTCCTGTACCACTATTATTTTGAGAAATTTTTATATAATTTCCCCCTCTATTGATACCTAGGGCCAGTTCATTTATAAGTGGCGTGAAGAGCCAATACATGACTATTACATCGTGTGTGTCGGGAGACACAGGTTATTATTACAATTTGTGCGTCTGAGGACGTAGGTTATTACTACATTTTGTGCGTCTGAGGACGTAGGCACTTGTACTTTGCGTGTCATGAGGACACAGATTTTTATTAATACAAATGTGTTAAATTCAGTGTGATAGATAGTCACAGTACTATTTTGTAGGGACAGTATCATCGACAATTCGCCAACAGACTGTTTTGGGGAAATAAGTACCTAAAAGGTGAATTTAGTAGACAGATATCGAGTGTGTAATAATCTATAACTTTTTGCATCAGCACGAGAGATGACATCGCTTATCCTGGAAGAAGTTTGGAACTGTCAACACTCCGTCGAGATGTTTGAGATGAGCTAAGCAGCATTAAGTAGGGAGATGGCTGCAGATGTTCGTTGACGGTGACTGGCCGAGGATGAGTACTGAATAATATTCTTATTATCTGACAAATTAACTTATGGTATATGGGACATATTTTGTTTGTAAATATCTTGCTTGTGTTGATTAACGTAGTGTATTTAGTTTTGGTCTGACACACCTTTTGCAAAGAAACAGCTCGCACAATTTTTCATAGTTGTAAGTACTTGTTGTTTGTTTTAACTAACGTGGCTATGTGGACGACCGTGTTCGCATATGTTTACGTAGTGCGATTAAGAAGCGTCTCTCGGAGATATATTGTGTTTCAGAAGTAGGACTGAATTAGTATAATCATCCACTAGATTGGAGGGTAAATTAATCTTTGTAATGTTTATTATTGATCAGATTCAGTGAGTTTATTGCCTTTGGAGCAATGTGAGTTTTGGCGAAGAGCAGTCAGCTCTCTCGTAGGTTTTAATATTTTTTTTAAATAGTTTGTGAGCATCTGATTCAACCGACCTGTGTGAAAAGTGTTATGTCATTCCCAGCAGTGTGTGTGTGTGTATTTTATTGGTCATTACAAGCGGGAATTTCAGCGTAGACTGATTTCTGTCAGCTTGGTGCCGAGTCCATATGGTTACCTTGCGAGGACATATGTGGCTATATCGATTAAGGTCTTACCATATGTTTATGTGGTTGAGATTTGTTGCTGTTGATTCTACGAGATAACGGGACAGTTGGGCATGTTATTTTTACACACTGGAGCTGGACGATGACCAGAGTTGAGGAAGGGGGAAGCTGTTTCACAAGGCGGGCTGAAAGGATTGCATCGAGGTCATTAGTGGAGTGCTTGTTGGCTCCGTAATAATACTTGAAATACAGATTAAGAACTGATCAATGGTAAAAATTGTTTAAATAAATGGGAGTTGCCTACGAATCACTATAATCTCCGAAGCGTTAGCTTAACGCGCATTTTGTTCATATAAAGTAATCTCAGCCGGTGAGGCTTTTGTTGTTGTTGGTTCCATTCCATGTTTATGTTCCGTATTAGTGACCCGTGCAGTCACGTGCGATGCTGTCTTTTCCTTGTTTGTGTATTGAGCAATTGGCCGTGTTGGCAGTTCATTTGTCAGATGCGTCATCGCACTGAAGGAGGGTCTCGAGGGAGATTCCTGTAAATATTAGATTTTAGACTGTGTGTCAGCATTATTTTTTAAGGGTTTTTATTAGTGTTGTGTCCTATATCCGTAAACGTTTATTTACGAGATGATTGTTCGAAAGCATCGTGGCTGTTACCCGCTGTAAACGAACAGTCATCCAAGTACTCATTCCTCGTAGTTAGTCATTACGCGTACATGAAATCCCTATGCAAGTTAGTGGAACTTGGATCCACATTTTTTTATAAGGGGGAGATCCGTCTGTTTCCTCAACGTTTGATAAATATTTCTGTCATGGGAAGATTCAGGGAGGAATTTTATTTTTGTTGTTGTCTATATTCATTTTATTTGCACTAATAGTCATTAAATTATGTTATTATTTTACGCCTTGTCACTTCTTTTCTTAATTATAGTTTTAATCCTATGACCCTTCCCTCAGTAGAGCATGTTGTTTGGCGAACGTAAACATCACACTATGAACTGAGCGCGACCCCTTGATCAAGATTCTTGCATATAAACACTGCAATACTAAAGGGTTCAATATGTATATGTTATATTCACATAAAATGCAATAATAGGAAAAAAATCGAAGCAAAAATCAGAGTTTGTTAAGGTTGAAACTTCAAACTTATGTCAGTTCCACTCCTTACAAAATATTGCATACCTAATCAAAGGGATCCAAATGATAATGTTGGAATTTAAAATATTTTCATGAGGCAATGCTAACTAGCCAATTTCTACTCTAGGATATACACAGTGGCGTACGCAGGATTTCCTTCTGGGGGGGGGGTCATTAATATAATAGGGTAATTGTGTACATTATCGGTATTACAGGGACATATGACCTTGCTGTTCCGCCCCTTAAAACGACAGTCGTCATCATCATAATTAAAATGATACTTTGATTAATATTCATAAAAAACAACAATTAAATAACCGCTCTCTTTGCATGAAAAATATTTTAGGTCTCAATTTTTCGACACAATAAAAAAATGAAAAGAAATTCTAAAAAATACAGACAACAGTAACTAAATATTGAGACTGAAACGATGCAGTGGTATAATCATGACCATAGTGACGTGGTTGCTTACAATATTGATATTATGTGAGAGAAACATAATGTTTTGCTCTCCGTGTTCCTGCTGCAATAGCTATTGGCTCTCAAAATCCGCCTATCTTGATTATTTTATCTGTATCATTAATTGGAATAAATTGCAGAAACTCCTCTTTTACTGATTTATCTATAAGGAAACGGGCACACACAATTAAAGCAACCCCAAGCGACGTGAAAAGACTTACCGATCGCACACTTCAACAGCAAAACTGACCCATGGGTAGCTACAACACTGCGAGTAGAGTTCAGGGCATTTATTAAGTGAGGAACGTGACCACACCTAAGGTGTATGCGGGAGTTAAGACGCCTAACGAGCGATGCCGTAAAACAGGTGATAGATGGGACAATATATAGATTCAAGTAAAGGAATATATCTGGGGGGGGGGGGGTTCAACCCTGAACCCTCCCCCCCCCCGTCGGTACGCCACTGGTAGTTAGTTATTATTGCTTTAAAATGAAGAACAGCGAGGTCATCTGCCCCTCTTGCTCCCTTTAACATGTAGTTTAAGGGTGTTTACCCCAGGCCATAACCAGTAGCTAGTGCCAAAGCTGGAGAAGTCTCGTTGCGAGTTGAGTGGAGGTCATTTACCACGTGAAGAACGTGTTCACATTAAAAATATATTACAAAGGAGTAGCCTAAAGAAGCCTCACTGGCAGCAATTCAAAACATTTTCCATGTGATAGATGGGACAATATAAGGAGTCATGTAAACTAATGTCTCTGGGGGGGGGGGGTTAAACCCTAACCCCCCCCCATCGGTACGCCACTGCATATGCAATTGCTTTCTGAGCAGATAATTTAAATTGCAATACTTTTGTCGGGTTGGAAAACACAAGGGCATTAAATTCCGTTTCAAGAATAGGAATATCAGTGTGAGTTATTGCACATGAAACAAAATGTACAGCTTACTTGAATGCTCCCTTTTCCACTTTCAAATTCCGGTCACTCAACCGAAACTGTTTTGTATTAGATTAGTCAGTCTATCATTGTAGTAAGTAAAAATAATTCTCGATGGTTGTTACATTACCATCGGGTATCGCAACTTCAGATTCCTCACGGTTCTCAGCTCATAATCCCTGGACGACACACTTTGTTTCAGCTTAGACATTGGGGGCATTTCCTAAAAAGAAGAAAGAATCATAATTAATTACATTAATTAATTAATTAATTAATTAAATGCAATGAAAAATTAACTGCATAGAAATTAAATCTATTACTTGTATTGAACCCATGTACCATTGGCTCAAGGGGGTCGAATCCATGTATTTTTGTAAAAGGAAGGAAGGAAATATATAGTCTTCAGAGAAACATAGAAATATTTCATGCAAGGATGCTAGCATCACGTTGTGTAAGAAGCTGGACCCAGGTGGCCAGGAAATGACATCATGCCTGACTCATTGATAAAGAGCCAGTCACGAGTATAAATAGACTGAGTGGAAAGTTCCGGGCGTATGACAGAGAACACGTTTCGGAAATCACCCTTACCTTGCATTAAAACGGCAACAGCGCAACTGTGCCAGAAGAAGAATAATTAAAATTAACCCATTTGCAAGAATAAAAGTAAGTAAATAAATACAGCATTGTGAATCATTTCGGATTAGAGATTTTTGTGTGGAGAAAAAGCTTTTAATAATTGTCCAGGAAAGAAGTGCAAACGTAGCCATACGTCATAGGGGATTTACCGAGGCCCGAGGAGTGGGGAATTAAAAATCGACAGTAACACCCACACAGCTGAAGACTAAAAATTATTTAATATCTCAGAAATGCACGATCGATTTTCATGTGCAGTGAGGTCATTTGACGTTTAGAAAACGAACTTTCGGGAGATATAATATTTATAAAAGTGCGACAATTATTTCAAAAGTTGGTCACGAAAAGGACTAGGATTTTATCTTTTTTAACTAAAAAGTATAAAAGTCCAGGCCCAGCCAGACCAATCAGGCAGTTTCCGATAGCCCAGGGGGGCGTCATAGTGCTACATCACGCCGAAGACTCTACAAGTATTCCTTGAGGGGAAACGCTGTATCACATCGTATAGAAATTATCCGACAGCCAAGAGCGTCGCGGTATCGATAACCAACGAGCATCCGTAAGGAGTAGCCAAGAAGTAGCATTACAGTATCGCCGTGTGGAGAATTAGGAAAATCCTAGTTACAGGATTTAGTTCCGACAGTATAAAGTTTACAGTGAAAAGTTCAGTAATTACAGTCAGAGCAAGCTGCGAACTAAGAGCCCAGGGCGATAGGTCTTAAATTAAACGACCAAAGGTATCATAACGTATTGAAGTAAAGTAACAGCGAGATAAACATTCTATCAACTTTAAAGAACCCGAGTAGGGACGGACAGAATAAGGTTCGCAAAGTATTCTGGAAAGATAGGAATTCGAGAACCGAATCATTGGAAAGGAGAAAGAAACTCTAGACATTGTTTCAAGGAAACGTACGAACTATTCAAAAAGCACTAAGTTACGAGGAGTATTAGTTGCTAGAAATCAATAGGTCACCGACAGATTATCTGGGGGACCGTGGACAGAATAGACTTTCGCTAGACCAACCAATAGGGTCTAGAAAGGAGCCGTTCGAGTCAATAATAATAGCAGATCGTCAGGAAACGGGATTTGAAGGAGTACTATTCCAGGGAGGAAGTAGATGGTTCGAGACTTTCACATTCTGGCAAGATAGGGAGCCGACATTTACTAAATTTCACCCTTGGAGACGGGAGGTCAAGAAATCACGTGTGAAAGGCTTAATAGCAGCCTTAGTGATTAGAATCTGTGAAGTGGAAATATATAAATATTTGTGTTAAAAAGTAATATTTTCAGTGTTTTTATCGTGTATTCTAACCGAATACACCAGTGTATTTTAAAATTTTATCAGTGGTAAATGTATACGGGTTAAATGTGTGTCAAGATATGTCAGTACATGAAATGAATTTGTACAAGATGGTGTAATTACAAAATAGTGGGCAAAAATGAAACATCGCAAGAAAAGGAAGGTCAGGGACCGACCTATAACATGTGAGTAAAGATTTTCATTATGTTTTGTGTTGGGAAAGTGTTTGTGTAAAATCCACCGGAGTTTGAGATAGAGGGATGTTTCTGAATAACAAATAACAGAATAAGAGCGCGGTCTGAACAAATAAAATTTGAGAAATTATAAATAATTATGTGAAATGAATAAATCCTGTAGAGCAAATGTATGAAATAAAATGTCAGTGTAGTTGACAAATGTTACAAAAGCAAGCGTAATAAATAATAATAATAATAAAAGAAATATAAATAAAGATTAAATTGGTATATTGGCTTTCACGGCTGGTGAATTAAAACTCAGCAACTCTTCTAGGTTTGTGCCGTGTCTTGTGTGGGGTTTCGCCCAGGACACCAAGCTAGGCTCATCGGCGGACTCTTGGTGTCCCCGCCCGGACCCCCACAGGAGTGACGAACTGCGCGCCACCTCCCTTTATATAAGGTGCAACTGCACCACTTGACTACGAGAACTAAAAGTTCAAGCAGCCTTAACCTCCCTATGAAGGCTTCCAAAAAGGTGGTATATTGGCTTTCACGGCCGGTGAATTAAAACTCAGCAACTCTTCTAGGTTTGTGCCGTGTCTTGTGTGGGGTTTCGCCCAGGACACCAAGCTAGGCTCATCGGCGGGCTCTTGGTGTCCCCGCCCGGACCCCCACAGGAGTGACGAACTGCGCGCCACCTCCCTTTATATAAGGTGCAACTGCACCACTTGACTACGAGAACTAAAAGTTCAAGCAGCCTTAACCTCCCTATGAAGGCTTCCAAAAAGATGGTATATTGGCTTTCACGGCCGGTGAATTAAAACTCAGCAACTCTTCTAGGTTTGTGCCGTGTCTTGTGTGGGGTTTCGCCCAGGACACCAAGCTAGGCTCATCGGCGGGCTCTTGGTGTCCCCGCCCGGACCCCCACAGGAGTGACGAACTGCGCGCCACCTCCCTTTATATAAGGTGCAACTGCACCACTTGACTACGAGAACTAAAAGTTCAAGCAGCCTTAACCTCCCTATGAAGGCTTCCAAAAAGATGGTATATTGGCTTTCACGGCCGGTGAATTAAAACTCAGCAACTCTTCTAGGTTTGTGCCGTGTGTGGGGGTCCGGGCGGGGACACCAAGAGCCCGCCGATGATCCTAGCTTGGTGTCCTGGGCGAAACCCCACACAAGACACGGCACAAACCTAGAAGAGTTGCTGAGTTTTAATTCACCGGCCGTGAAAGCCAATATACCATCTTTTTGGAAGCCTTCATAGGGAGGTTAAGGCTGCTTGAACTTTTAGTTCTCGTAGTCAAGTGGTGCAGTTGCACCTTATATAAAGGGAGGTGGCGCGCAGTTCGTCACTCCTGTGGGGGTCCGGGCGGGGACACCAAGAGCCCGCCGATGAGCCTAGCTTGCTGTCCTGGGCGAAACCCCACACAAGACACGGCACAAACCTAGAAGAGTTGCTGAGTTTTAAAGATTAAATTGTTTTCGCCGCCCTGATGGCACACTTGAGACAAACACAAAGGCCAATTGTGATATCCTGAAACAGTTCTTCGAGGAGCTACACAATTGTGAACCACCTGCAGAGAATCTCCAACTCCACTTTACTGCCCCAAATCAGGAATCAGTACCACCAACATATGATGAGATACAAAACATCATATTACATCTCAAAAACAACAAGGCACCAGGAGAAGACGGTGTAATCGCCGAAGTGCTCAAGATTGGAGATGAACACTTGACTGAAAGACTACAAAACATCATTGCTAATATATGGGAGAGTGACACCATACCGGTTGATTGGAAAACTGCTTTGATTCACCCACTACACAAAAAGGGCGACAAGACAGATCCGAATAATTACCGAGGCATTTCACTCCTGCCAATCGCCTACAAGGTACTCTCACGTGCCCTCCTCACCAGATTGGAGCAACAGACAGAGCACATGATCGGTGAATATCAGGCGGGATTTCGACCGCGTCGATCGTGTGCAGAACAGATCTGGAACCTCAAGATGGTGCTCCAACATCGCCAGTCGAATCGCACAGTTGTCACCTTCGTAGATTTTAAGAAAGCATATGATTCAATCGACCGCGCAACTCTGTTTAATATACTTCGTGAACATGGTGTGGACAACAAAACAACTACATTAATCCAACAGACCTTGACAGATACAACTTCTAAAGTTAAATTTATGGGTGAAGTGTCCGAACCTTTTCACATTAGAACAGGCGTAAGACAGGGTGATGGGTTGTCCCCACTCCTATTCAACCTGGTACTAGATAAGATCATCAGAACATCGGAGAAAGAAATACCTGGAATAAGTATGGGAACAAAAGAACAACGAATCAACATAAAATGCTTCGCCTTTGCTGACGACCTAGCAATAATTACCCGGACTCCAGAAGAAGCCAGACATGCCATCGAGAAGCTTCATGAGATATCAATCAGAACCGGCCTCCATATCTCTTACGAGAAAACACAGTACATGGATTCCAAGAGCACAAACCTGGCATCAATTACAACCAAATATGGCGACATCACACAAGTTAAGCACTTCAAGTACCTAGGTGAAATTATCGGGAACACTGGTAACGAAAGAATGGCTAACGAAACTCATGCAGAAAAATTACGCAAAGCTTACACAATCACTTGGAATATTTACAACAAGAAATCACGTTCCACTAAAGCCAAACTCCATCACTACTACACAGTCATCCTCCCAGAGGCACTCTATGCGATTGAGACGTCATCGTTAACCATCAACATCAAATACATTGAGAAGATAGAACGACAAATACTGAGAAAAATCTTTGGACCAAAGCTTCAGGACGGTATCTGGATGAGGAAAAGCTCAGACGAACTGTATTCACGGACTGAACGATTCGCCTCACTCGCACGTAAAAGACGCATGAAATTCTACGGACATATAGCTCGAATGGACAACTCCCGACTGACCAAGAAAATCTTCCTCATAGTCAATGGAAACCGACAAACCAAAGTACGCTGGCTAGCAGACACCCAAAAGGACCTCAGTGAAATCAATATTGACCCACTGACAACGACGCGGACTGCATATAGACAAAAAGTAAATTCGTATAAGTTTCCACCCAAGATCCCTACGGGACAGAATTTGAAACGTAAAGCTGCTTGGACACAAGAAAGAAGACAGGCACATAGCGAAAGGATGAAAAAGTTTTGGGAAGATAAGAAGAACAAGAAGACCAATGGTAACTAATGGTTCTACGTGCTCCTTAGAGGGTCAAACGCATTATATATATAATAAAGATTAAATTGAATGATATGAAAGTAAGAGCGTTTGAGCCTTAATAAAAGTATAAGACATGGTGTTAATGCATGTTCTTAAAATATAGCAATTATCGTCACGGGAGAGGATAAATATATAAAAAAATAGAGATGTAGATCAAATGTTGATTTTTGAATTCACCAGTTCTTTGGAAGACGCTAGGCTTTAAAGTAATGTGTAGCGCAGTGTCACGTATTAAAGTAATTTATCACGCTAGGAAGGCGTTGAATCTAAATATACTTGGCAAATTAATTGGGGGGACAGTTGATTGCGGTAATTGAGCTATGTTGTAAGTCCTCCAATATGGGATTAGATCCCGAGGCCATGTGTGTTATATTGAATTAAATAATAGGGAGCATATTTGTTGTATTGATGAGCGCAGGTCAGACTGAGGTCGCCTTAAACGCTAAATTGTTGTAAGTCCTCCAGCATGGGAATGGTTCCCGAGGCAGTTAAGAGAGTCGAACCCAGACTCGTATATTTGTGGAAGCCCCTAAATATCGTCGTTGTATTGAATTATTCTTACCCATCAACGATGACACTTCATAATTAATAAATGCCAAGGTTACGAAAATGGTCTATGAATCTATCAAATGTTGTTAAAGATTATATGAAAGAAACGCCAGGTCTATTCAAAGAAACTGTGGAAAGGAAATAGCTGGTTTAAAAGCATGAATGTAGTGGTCTCGAGGCGAGACATAGAGCCTTCCCTCCCTGGCTATAAATCAAGTCAAGTGTACGGACAGACCCCTTGTTGTGGTAGGGTCGGAGAGAACCGTCTGGAAGAAGTAATAATATACACCGTGAGTGTTTAGGAGTTGTTAATGACCCGGGATTTGAACCGAGGTCCTTGTAAATGAAAGTACCGCTTGCCAGTTCAGACCGTAGCTTTCTTATGTGAAAATGGTATTTTAAGACAAATAAATAAAAATCCCTAAGGTAATGTTGTATTGATGTAGGATTTCATGAGTTCACTGAGGACAATTAGATTCCGGTAGTAATCATAATTTTGACTTTGTTCGAGTAGTCTTCGGTAACTCTGGAGTACACAGGTATTTTCCCGATCACTGTAGTGAATTTGTTGTCTTGAGAGAGATGGTAACGTGGAGAACATTGTTGAATGCCCAAACATTTAAGTAGAGAAGTAATATGTAATTTAAATATGATTATATATTTGTTTGATGAGAAGAAACTCATAAAATAGTTATTGAGGTGTGTGAAAGAAGGACACCGTCACTATTGTAAAGTATCGAGCCATTAGAGCTCGTGATTATATTGGACTTTAAGATAGATACTTTATGGAAGTGAAAATAATTATGAGTTGTTGGTTTGAATGAAACCATGTATTTTAATATAATAATTGTTTGATTTTGATATAGTCCTTGTTCACTTTGAACAAGTAGAAGGATTGGTCAATAGTTTATTTATTTTATTTGTTTGTAGCGCCATAATTTTGGTTAATTAAATGTGTTAAAATAGGAGTTGAATTTGTTTTTATTTTGAAAGTGTATCCTCTATTTGATCCAAAATGTGTAAGTCACAGAGTGGGAGAACATACCATAACCCCGAAAATCCCGATTTGAGCATTGCTGGCATACTGTGATTTGCATATTTCTTGCTGGAAGGGCACAGTATAAAACTGAACGTTGGTCTGTTCATCTTTTATGCGTTCATATACCATTCACCCAATTGAGATGAAACTTTGGTGAGTGGTTGTGCACGCTCCCGGGATGGTGATAGGCATAGTAAATCCATTTTTTCAATAGATGACACGTCAGTAGTTTCAACAAGTGTGTGTTGGCACGCGAATCGTTTCGACAAAGTCCCGTATGCGTTCAATATCATTCTTCCGTTTGCGATGAAAGTATGGTGAGTTGTGCACACTCCTGCGAAGGTTTCAGAATTAGTAAATCCATTTTACAATAGACGGCGCACGAGCCGTTTCAACAAACTATCATTTGCGACTTGCTGTGCGCATTCCCACAAAGGTTTCTGAGATAATAAATCCATTCTTCAATAGGTGGTTCTTGAGTCGTTTCAACAAAAGGCATTGGAATAGGCAGCGCTCGAGTCATTTCAACAAAAACGAATTGGCCACGATCCTGTGGATAAATTGATGGATCTACCACCAGAGGACTAATTTAGCATACTTTCTTAATTATAGTGACGCATTTCAAACAACTACCATCAAGGGTGTCGTGAGATTCGTCGTACTTATAAATTCAGGATAGAAAACTAATAAAGATCCTGTGAGGAAATAGTAAACTTCCTTCCCCTCGTTAGGCATATTACCCCGGATGGATATTTTCAACTCTAAACGTAAACCAATGTGATGCATCCTCCAGCTCTTGTCAACTTCAACTTATCGAAGGGGAGGAACTGGCAGAACTTAAAAATAACCAGACTGTAATATGCCAGCCTCTCACTACTTCTATATGTACGGGGTGCGTGGGGGTTAAACACCTGTACGATAATACCAACAGCAACAGACATTCACACCTAACTACTTCTAAGTGACCTAATAAATAAAACCCTTCAGATTCTGGTAAAATTGATAATATATTGCTATACCAGACATAAAACACACATTTCGCAGGATCCTCCTCGTAAAGAATAATTGCACTCCCCATCGTATTTACACAGATACACATGTGACATGATATAGATGACCCTCAGGAATAAAGTTGACCGGTACTGACAGATGTTGGCTTCAGTAATGGTGACCTAACTCTACTAATTCTGGGGTTAGTGCTCCCAAAGAATTAGCCCTATTTACTCGCAGCACAATTAATTTTGTTTCATACGCCATTTCTACTTTTATGATGACTATTATGTTTGTTACTTTTGTAACCAGCATCCAACGATTTAATTTGCGTCGTGGATCTAGTACCATACAAATGTTTGGAATCCATTTTCGATCGTCGCATTAACCCCACTCGTGAATTTAATAATGCATAGCATATGTGACTAGCATTCCTGGACGAATAATTTGCTGCTATAGTTGAAATGCAGATGTACAGATATCATATTACAATACTTCGTGCTGTTCGAAATAAGTAATCTTGGCGATATACTTAAGACTAGGCTCATCATTCAATCAAGAACTTATAGCCAGCAACTTGGTTATTGTTTCAAGAACACGACTAGTGTTATACTGTAATACCTCTTCCTCAATACAGAAAACCAAAAAGACAAGTCCTACTCCCATGGAGTACCGAAGAATAATTCCTCCTCACACGCGGTCTGAAAACTGAGACTACATCGCCCCACGGTCTGAAAATGAGTCTAATCCCCACGGGATCCTAAAGTTGAGTGTCTTCCACTTGCCTCCACAAAATCTAAGTAACCGTCATCATCACCTTCCACAATCACTGGTATTCCTGGGTCCATCCACGGCTCCCACCAATCACCAGGCCCGATTCTCAACATCACCAAATATGGAAACAGTCCATCGTCCTCGCTCGTACATAGATGCCAAGTCTCACCCCTGACTCATCCTCCCCATGCGCTCGGGTTTAACCCCGTCTCTCAACAACAACTCGTACTTCCTTGTACGTGTACATTTTCCAGATACAAAACTGTATATTACTCCAATGTTAAAATATTCCTCACTCCCTAGATTCGGATCCTGCTAAATTACAATACTTAAAAGCTAAACAAATTACTTGTAAATCAAGCACGTCATAATATACATTCGGATAGATAATTATAAGACATAAAAAGACCTGAAATAAAAATATACACATCACAATAATAATTCGTAACTCCCCAGAACACGGGTTCGGTTCCTTGTAACCGGGGCGGTTACAAGACTTTAAAACTTAAGTACCAAGAGTCAGAATTAGGCAGCTGCTGGGTTTCTATTCAACAAGATTTTCCTCGCCTGAATAAGAGAGCCCTCAATGTTTAATGGCAGTTTTCTACGACATATTCGTGTGAAAGTGCGTTTTCTGTTATGTTTAACAGAAAAATAGTCAAACGTGAAAGTTTGAGAATGTTCGATGAGGAAATGAGTGTGCATTTGTCCTGCATCCGACCCGATATAAAGCAGATTTGTAATGATCGCCAAGCCCATAGCAGTCATTTAGTTGGAGAGAAAGGGGCTTATTATACTTGGAAAATAATATAAGTTATATACTATGAAAAAATTAAATTTCTTTAAAATGAATCTCCTTTGTTAAAATAGTCTGTGTTTATAATTAAAACGATTAAATGGGTGTCGCCATGAGAAAAAGTTTGGAGAGCTCTGTTCTAGACTATTGCAATGTCCTTGAGCAATTCACCGTGCTGCCAACACAAGCGTGCCTGAGAGTAGAAACGGCACTGTCTTTCCTTACCTCAGAGTTGGACCGGAGTTGTCTCTCCCACTGGAAGGAGATTCGGTGGGCGTCCTGGGTGCTCATATTGAATGACCCTGTTTGGTTCAGGATTTCGAGACCCCTCTTCAAATTCACTACAGTCTTCGCCATCTTGTCAGTCTTAAAAGAAAATTGTAATTTAGTAATCAATATTGACATAACAGCAGGCTCGATAGTTAAAGCCTAACTGGACATGAAGAAAACCCATCAACTATACACATATTTAATATTTTCTCTTTATATAAGGTGCGTTCAAAAAGTAACGAGCCGGAGGCTGGAATACACAAACCGGTGACGACATCGGCTGATCGTGGCGTGTGTAACGAGGTGTGGATCTGACAGAGCGTGGAAGGTCACAGCCCGTCGCTAGAGGGCACGCGTGCACGTCACGTGACGATACAAAGCGAGCAGCAGCATGCATCAATCGTGCAACGTTGCCTGTAATGCTGACGTTGTTCTTTGACCAAGATGGCCCCCTTCTGATACACTTCATGCCGCACGGGACAACAGTGAATGCCCAGCGGTACTCGCAAACATTGGCCACCCTTCGCCAAGCCATCAAAACAATACGACCAGGCAATCTCACCCGTGGGGTCAGTCTGCTCCACGACAATGCACGACCTCATGCGGCCAACACAGTCGCGGCACTCCTGCAGACAGTCCAGACCTCTCTCCCTGTGATTACGCCATGTTTGGTCCCATGAAAAGGGCTCTGCGGGGCCAACGATTCACCTCGGACGCCGACGTCCAGCTGTACGTGCGGAACTTGTTCACATCGCAGCCCAGGGAATTTTATGAGACAGCCATTCACCGCCTCGTGTCACAGTGGGACAAGTGCCTCAACAGCCAGGGCCAATACTTTTAACATACAGGTACTGGTTTCTGTAATTATGCATCCAGCTCGTTACTTTTTGAACGCACCTTATATGTTTATTAATGAAACATATCACATTACTGTATTTATAGTGTATTGTCTTCTCCAACAGTCTGGTCCCTATACTTAATGTATTATATTTTCTCGCTTTTAGAACAACGCTAAACCACTCAACACCACTCGAGAGTAACTCACGCAACAAGTTCTCATCGCAGGGCAGGCAAGCTCAGAGCTGGCCTAGACACTGGGCTTCAGTGTGCTAGGCCCTAGAATGAGCATAGTCCTTGGCCATACCGTACTCAACGCATGCGCACAACACTTTGTCCGACATGTTTAAATGTTGCCTGCCCTTCCGTTCGGTTACGATAATTACCGACAACTAACTAACCTTGAAAAAGTTGTCCCACGTTGAGTTTTAATTTCCTTGTCCAGTACTGTCAACTGGCGTCAGCAGACGAATTACTTCTAAATTGTTATGTATTTTGTGGCTTGTGTTTCAAAGGTGTATTATTTGTGATAATTGAGTCTCAAACAGAGTCTCCCCATAGTCCTATTTTAAGAATGTTTGGACTATAATGAGCCGACATAAGAATCTAAACACGAGCCACTCTCCTATTTATTTCAGATGCATGTAACCGATAGTATCGCTGTTAAATAAGCTATAAAATTGCTCAATATCTTTTTAGAAAATCTGAATCATTATTTTAACATAAAATTAAGAACGGTTCGTAGTTGATCGCCGTTGAATGGAAAAGGTAACACGAAGTCTTATAGAGAACAGTACTCTAGAAGACCTCTGTTGAATGGACAAGGAAGATGGTAATAAGAAGACTTATACAGAACAGTATTCTAGATGACCGTTGTTGAATGAACAAAGGAGATGGTAAGACGAAGCCTTATAGAGACAGTATTCTAGATCACCACTGAAGAATGGACATTGAAAATGGTAACATGAAGACTTGTAGAGAACAGTAGTCTAGAAGACCGCCGTTGAGTGAACAAGGAAGATTGTAACATGAGCTTTATAAAGAACAGTATTTTAAATGACCACTGTTGAGTGAACTGATGTACACAATTGTTATCGGCAAGGAAGAAGGTAACATGAAACCTTATAAAGAACAGTATTCTAGAAAACCACTATTGAGTGGACAATGAAGATGGTAACACGAAGCCTTATAAAGAACTACACAAATTGAAAAGAAGTCGAACAAGAGAGAGAAACAATGCGACACGGTTTCTAAACACTATTGAAAGTTTTACTGAAAACACAAGTATTGAAGACTACAAGTATTATGGAGACCGACTTCAGGAAACATTAACTAGACTAATCCAATTACATGACTCAATTCACGATCTTCTTCCAGACACAGAATACAACACCGATATTCAAAGTTGCGAAGAATACATAGATAAAGCAAAACGTGGTTTACAGAAAGCCACACGAGGGGCAGAAATTAAACTTTCTTCTGCTACCTCAAACATGACCATAAACGAGAGTCCCATCACTCCCATTTCAACGTTCACCCATTCTGTTAAATTACCGCCAGTGAAACTGGAACCATTCTCCGGCAATATCGAAAGCTGGATGAGATTTTGGGAACAGTTTGAAGCATCCATTGATAAAGACAAGTCACTATCGACAATAAATAAACATGTCTTTTTACGCGGATATCTCGAAGGTGAACCGAAACATCTGGTTGACGGAATTGCCGTGACTGCTTCTACTTACGAGGACACTAAGAAAATTTTAAAGGCCAAATACGGAGATCGGAATCGGATAATACAGGCGCATATCGATTATCTAGAAGATATCCGACCTATCAACACTGTTTGTCCGGAATCGCTAAACACGACATACATTGAATGCAACTGCCGTATCCAGGCATTACAGGCCCTAGGCGAAGATGTAAACGCATATGGGCGGGTACTTGCTCCCAAGATACTCCGAACCTTCCCTGACGATATCTGTGGACGCTGGATAATACACACCAAACGGAATAATATATCGGAAGGTGACATTCTGAAACTGATGGAATTTCTTGGTGAAGAAGTCGATGGAGCGCTAGTCGCCCAGAAGATCAGAGGTGACCCAGTGCTTTCAACCAGTCTCGTCCCCACGACAGCCGCATTTCAATTAAACGCTAAGTTTAAAAAACCATTGCTGCAAACAAAGAAGCAAACAGAACCATTCTGTGCATTTTGCGACCAACGAGGCCACTGGGCGCAAGATTGTAGGAAGGCGAAAACTGTTCATGACCGAATTGAGAAGCTAAAGACGAATAATCGCTGTTTCCTCTGCCTGAATCGAGGGCATAATTCGAAGAATTGCAATAGACGGGGGAGAGCATCTTGTTCAAAATGTAAGCAGTCCCATCACTACTCCATTTGCTCAAGCAATGATGTAACCTCCACTTCAGTCAACAAAATCCACTCTCAGACTCCTGACTATACTCACTTACAAACTGCGTGTATTCGAATTGTTGGACCAACTGGCTTAAGTAAAACGACTCGTTGCATCTTCGATGGAGGCAGCCAGTCTACATTCATAAGCAAGTCTCTTGTAGACATATTGAAGCTTCCTACTGTCACGGAACGAGACATATCTATAGCAGCGTTCGAATCTGACACAACTATCCCTCAAAAGCGTCGTCTGGTTAGTTTCCAGTTACAGGGCACCCAGACAAACACGTCAATAGGCATCACCGCACTCGAAAGTGCAAACACTTACTCAATGCACCCTACAGTGCCACAAGACGTCTCTTCCCTGAAGTCAGTATGCAAGTTAATACTAGCTGACCCTAAGGATGACTTACACGATCTCCCATTTGAACTTCTAGTTGGAGGAGATCACTACTGGAAGTTGATCAAGGACACACAACCTGTTCGCATATCTCCGTCTTTGGTACTCATTCCTTCACTTTTCGGATGGGTACTCAGTGGCAATAGATCCGGAGTAACCGTCAACCAGCTAACCGTTAACAAAATAACACTGCAGGATGACCCTTCACTTCTCGAGCACCAAGTCCGTAACTTCTGGAACCTTGAAGCAATTGGAATCAAGGAAGAAGAATCAAGATCCCACACGATGAGCTCCAAGGATCTCGATATCCTCAAAAACTTTCATGAATCTCACTGCATTCAAGATGGACGGAGAGTTGTTTCTTTGCCAAAGAAAAACCAGGAATTTGAATCGGATAATCGCACTAACGCTGAGAGACGATTCCAAGCCTTGACGAAGAAACTGCAACGAAATAGAGACTATAACGCCATGTACAACGAAAGAATGCTCGACTACATCATCCAAGGCCAAGTAGAGATGTTGAACCCAGACAACCGAGCAATTTCTGTGTACTATCTACCACATCATGCAGTCAAGAAGACGAAACAGAACGTAACTAAGTGGCGCGTTGTATTCGACGCTTCGTCTCATGAAAATGGATCTCTATCGCTGAATGACGTCCTAGAAATCGGACCTACTCTTTTCCCCGACGTAATGAGTATCCTGCTTCGGTTTAGATTGTACCAATATGCTATTCTTGGAGATATAAAGCAAGCCTTTCTGCAGCTCTCACATGACTCCAGCGACAGGGATCTAACACGGTTCTTTTGGTTTCGAGTAATCAAGGACGAAAACGGCCAATACCACGTCACCGACGAAGTGGTCACCTACCGCTTCACCCGATTACCTTTCGGACTAACCAGTAGCCCTTTCCTCTTGTCAGCTACCCTGCGAGAATTGGCTACGAGGCACATTGATGACTACGCAGTTGCTGCTAGCCTCGTGGACCAGCACATGTACATGGACGATTTTGCAGCATCTACCAACGACGTTGAGGAACTCCAAACAATAGACTCTCAGCTCACGGATTTGATGAGTATTATCAACATGCCTATGTCGAAGTGGGCCACGAATTCAATCACACTGCAAAACGAGTGGCAAAATCAAAATCTACCCATTCAAGAGGTTACACAGATCTTGGGAATCAACTGGAACACGGGCCATGACACACTGCATCTTTCAGCTATCGATGACTACAAGATGTCTCCAGATGACACTGCCACAAAACGCCACGTTCTTCAGATAACATCACGACTATACGATCCTCTCGGACTGTTCTCTCCGGTGACAATAATTGGAAAGATGTTGTTTCAAGAAACGTGGACCAGAGGTATATCATGGCACGAGACTTTACCTTCTGATATTGGCCACGAGTGGTTAGTTTGGTGTTCAAATCTTCAATACGTGTCGGACATTCACACCCCACGATGGATAGTTGCTCTCAACAAAGACTTGGACAACTATTCTCTACACGTATTCTGTGACGCTTCCGAACGGGCATATGGTGCTGCTGTATACCTTCGATCTCACGCTCACGATACCACTACCGTTCAGTTAGTATGTAGCAAAGCTAGACTGGCCCCTATAAAGAAGGTCACGCTACCACGTTTGGAATTACTCGCTGCACTCGTGGGCACAAGACTTCTTCGTTACTTCTGCCGTGCTACATCCTGTGACATCAGTAAAGCAATGCTGTGGACAGATTCAAATATCACTCTAGGCTGGATACAAAACGACCCGAACCGCTGGAAAACTTTCATCTGCAATCGTGTTACAGAAATCACCGGCTGCACTTCACCATCACAATGGTTCCATTGTCCAGGAACGGATAACCCTGCAGATCTTTTATCACGAGGACTACAAGCTGAAGATCTAAAATCAGCAGATATTTGGTGGCACGGGCCGGCCTGGTTGAGGGATCCTCCAAGAAGTTGGCCTCCCAAATACAGCACCGAACATCTAACACTTCCAGAGGCTAAGAAGAAACCCTGCCAGGCCCTTGTTGTTACCACACATGAAGCACTCTGTGACTTCACAAGATTCAGCACCTACAACAAATTACTTCGGACTACAGCTTGGATCCTCCGGTTCATTAAGAACCTTCGGTCAGCGGATAAGCAAACTGGTGACTTGACAGTGTTGGAACTCGAAGCAAGTCGGCGATATTTGATAGCTTCTGTACAACGAGAGACCTTCGGAACAGAATACGAAGCTTTGTTGCACAACACGCCCATCCCCAAAACATCGAAGATCGCCTCTTTTCAACCGTTCCTGCAAGACACATTGATCCGCCTTGGTGGCCGCCTCCACTTCACAACGATGTCGTATGACGAAAAACACCCAATAATTTTAGACGGCGGACATCCCTTCACTTGTCTTCTAATCCGCCATACCCATATCAGACTGCACCACTTGGGATCACGGATTGTGCTCTCCGAGCTGCGAAGCCAATTTTGGATTCTACGAGCAAGGCAAAGCATTAGGAAGGTATTGAATTCGTGTCTGCCTTGTAAGTTATCACGAAACCCTCCTGGACAGGAGAACGAAGCTCCATTACTGACCGATCGTGTACGATACTCCAGACCGTTCACTGTAACGGGACTCGATTTTGCGGGCCCACTATACGTCCACCACGATAACACCGTTCGCAAAAGTTACATCCTTTTGCTTACATGTGCTACTACCAGAGCTGTCCACTTGGAGCTAGCGTCGGATATGACAGTAAATAAGTTTCTGATGGCCTTCCAAAGATTCGTCAGCCGCCGAGGCCTACCTTATACCATATATTCCGACAATGCCACCACTTTTCACGCAGCTCATAGAGAACTTAGAGAGCTTTCTGTGATCTTCCACGACCACGACGCATCGAGCTACCTTTCCACAAATGGCATCCGCTGGAAATTCATCGCACCACGGGCGGCTTGGTGGGGAGGATGGTGGGAACGAATGGTCGGCACTACGAAACGCTGCTTGCGCAAAGTTTTAGGCCGGCGGCAAGTGAATGAGGAAACCCTGTACACCATTCTCGTTAGCATTGAAGCCGCCATAAATTCCCGTCCTCTCCTTCAGGATGAAGGAACTACAGCCTTGACTCCAAGCCATTTCATCCACGGCGACAAGCTGACGACAATCCCTACAGGACCTGAGCCTGCTATTAAGAAGGACTTGAAAAGGGAATACAGGCTCCAGCAACAAGCGGCAGAAGATTTCCGGAAACGCTGGATGAAGGAATATCTTCTGGAACTACGCAACCATCACCACGTACGACAGACATGCGGCAAAACCCCGAACTTCCGGGTAGGTGACCTGGTCCTGCTGCAAGAAGACAACCGTCCTCGCCACGTATGGGGCAGAGGCGTAATCGAGGAACTACGACCTGGACGAGACGGAATACTCAGGACCGTCATCCTTCGCACGCCAGACAGGAAACAGATAATGCGTCCAATTCAGCTGGTCATACCTCTAGAGGTCGACCAGGGTGGGGAGGATGTGAAGGACTGACATATCTTTGTGTGTGTTGTACTTTGTGTATATAGTGTGAAGTGTTCATATCTGTACATAAGTTCTTTGGAGTTAAATAAGATGGCGTTATGTTAGTAAGCTGTGTGTTTCCCTGTGCTCCTTTTCACTCATTCTCCACATACTGTATGTATCTGTGGGTACTACATTGAGTTCCTGGTGTGTCTTGGGGACGTTTGGGATTTTAGACCACTCACTCAAAGCCGTTGATGAGCATTCCCTCTAAAGCTGGGTTTTCCTAGGCGCGGAAACGGAGAGCGGAACGCGGAGAGCGGAGTCGGCTCTCCGCTCGTGAGTCATCAGCTAGCTGAATTGTGTTTTCCTAGACACGGACTTGTCCTCTGGCGTAGAGCGGAACGGTTGCTCATTTGTATACTAGGAGTGATAAGGTGAGGTCGATATGGACGTGGAATCTAGACTTTTTATTTTATTACACTTGGAAGACGAGGAGGAGGAAGGAATGGAGGAGGAGGATGAGTTACTACTGCATTTAGTGAAGGATCGAAAATTTGCAAGTGACATATGACATATTTCTTCACAACATTCTTATATTCTTTCTCTATTAGATTCCTTATTATAGGATGACCATGAACCAACTCAATGAGTTGTTCATCTTCGGAAGCAGTAAACCGACACACACTTCATACTAAACACACAGAGACACAATTGAATTAAACTACACACAACTTGTACAGACGTCCAGCCACTCCGCCAGCCGACAGCCGACTCGTCTGCTCTCGGAGCAGAGGAATGCGGAGGAGCGAGTTCCACTCGGCAAGCGGCGGTCCGCTCCGCTTCTAGGAAAAAACAGTAGCATTATGACCAGAGGAGAGCCGACTCCGCTCTCCGCGTTCCGCTCACCTCTTCCGCGCCTAGGAAAACCCAGCTTTAGATTCATGTTCAGAGCACAATGCTTAGATTATGCATATGGCCTAAGGCACTACTCAGACTCGCTATACAGCGTGGCCGGCTTCGATGAATAATAAACAAAAATTATCGGTATTAATGAATAATAATACAACTAAATCATGTACTGGTATGTTGTTGTTTGAGTCTTCAGTCTTTTGACTGGTTTGATGCAGCTCTCCATGCCTCCCTGTCCTGAGCTAATCGTTTCATTTCTACATAGCTACCACACCCTACATCCGAGGCAATCTGTTTAACATATTCTAAACTTGGTCTACCCCTACAGTTCTTATCCTCGACCCTTCCTTCCATAACTAAGCTTGCTATTCCTGGGTGTCTTAGTATGTGTCCTACCAACCTATCTCTTCTCTTCATTAGCAGTCGCCAGAAACATCTCTCCTCTCCCACTCGCCTTAATACCTCTTCGTTTGTAACCCTATCTACCCATCTGATCTTCATCATTCTCCTGTAACACCACATTTCAAATGCTTCAATTCTCCTCTTTTCTGCTGCACCAATAGTCCAAGTTTCACTTCCATAGAGCGCCACGCTCCAGACAAAGGCTTTCAAAAATGACTTCCTAATACCTAAATCTATATTCGATGTCAACAGATTCCTTTTTTGTAGAAAGGCTTTCCTTGCCTGAGCCAACCTACTTTTTATATCCTCTTTGCTTCGTCCATCACTGGTTATTCTGCTTCCTAAGTAACAGACGTCTCCTACTTCCTTCAGCTTTTCACCGGCCAATTTGATCTCCATAGAGGTTTCTGATTTATTTCGGCTGCATTCCAGTATTTTTGTTTTACATTTATTAATTTTCATCATGAATTCCTTCCGAAAGACGGAATCCACACCATTCAAAAACTCATTCAAATCCTCAGGCTTGTCGGCCAAGATGACGATGTCATCAGCAAATCTCAGAGTAGAAATTATTTCTCCTTGAATCTTCACTCCCACTTTAAATTTTTCTCCTATTTCCTTCATTGCTTGTTCAATGTAAAGATTGAAAAGTATGGGTGATAAGTTGCAGCCTTGCCTTACACCTTTCTGAATATCAGCTTCTTTCTCATGTCCTTCAGCTCGAATGACTGCTGTCTGGTTTCTGTATAGATTGTATATCACCCTCCTATCCCTGTACTTTATTCCAATAGATTTCAAAATGTCAAACAATTTAGTCCAATCAACGTTAGCAAAAGCCTTTTCTAAGTCTACAAATGCCATGAACGTTCTCTTATCTTTCCTTATTCTACCTTCCAAAATCAGCCTAAGACTTAGTACAGCTTCCCTTGTTCCTACATTTCTCCTGAAACCAAACTGGTCTTCACCCAACTCCGTTTCTATCTGGCTTTCAATCCTCTTGTAAATTATTCTAGACAGGATCTTTGAAGCATGAGTAATCAAGCTGATTGTACGGTAATCTTCACATCTGTCAGATCCCACTTTCTTTGGTATAGGGATGATAACATTCTTCTTGAAATCAGGGGGTACCTCACCTGTCTCATAAATCCTACACACCAAGTGAAATAACCTGATCAGACCTTCATCTCCTATGCAGCGTAGCAACTCAATCGGTATATCATCTATGCCTGGTGCTTTGTTGCTGCCCAAGTCCTCTAATGCTCTGTCAAATTCTGATCTCAATATTAAATCTCCTCTTGCATCCTCATCAATTTCCTCCTCCCTTTCCATTACATGATTCTCGATCTCCTTTCCCTTATACAAGCACTCTATGTAAGCTTTCCATCTCTCAACCTTATCCTCCCTATCTGTTAGAGGCTTTCCATTTGTGTCCCTAATATTACAGCACTTAGTCTTCTTTTCCCCAAAAGTATTCTTAATCCTTCGATAAGCTGTGTCTACTCTTCCTAATTTCAGGCAATTTTCTATACCTGCACATTTCTCTTTCAACCATTCTTCTTTCGCTTCCTTGCACTTCTTGTTAACCTCATTTCTCAGACGTCTGTATTCTGCTTTCCCCTTTTCATCTCTTAGATTCTTGTGTTTCCGCCTTTCATCCATCAATTCTAGTATATCCTGAGTGATCCACGGTTTTCTACCTATTCTTTCTTTCCTACCAATGTTTTCTTCTGCCGAATTTGTTATTTCATTCTTCAAAAGTGCCCATTCGTCTGCAATTGAAGTTTGTTTAGGGGTTTTGATTAGTCCTTCCTTTATACTCTTCTTGAATCTTTCGTTCACATCCTTTACTTTCAGTCTGTCTATTGCCCACCTTTTTGGCTTTTGACTTTTCTTCAGTTTTTTTTATTTAATCTGCATTTCATTACAACCAGATTGTGGTCAGAGTTTATGTCAGCACCAGGATATGTTTTACAATCCAAAATCTGGTTTCGAAACCTCTGCTTGACCATAATGAAGTCGATTTGGTAACGCCCTGTATCTCCTGGTCTCATCCATGTGTATATTCTTCTATTGTGGTTATTGAATAAGGTGTTAGCTATGACCAGCTCATGTTCGGTGCAGAATTCCATCAGCCTGCTTCCTCGATCATTCCTTTCACCTAATCCGAAATCTCCTACTATCTTCCCTTCTCTCCCTTTTCCTACCACAGCATTCCAATCTCCCATTACTATAACATTTTCATCACCTTTGATATACCTCAGAATGTCATCTATTTCTTCGTAGACCTTTTCAACATCCTCATCATCAGCTTGGCTGGTAGGCATATAGACTTGTACCACTGTGGTGCACGTAGGTTTAGTATTGATTTTTGCTACAATAATCCGTTCACTGTATTGCTCATAATATTCCACCCGCTGTCCAAGTTTCCTACTCAATATGAGACCAACCCCTGCTTGGCCATTGTTTGATTTAGTGCTAAGGACCCTATAGTCTCCTGACCAAAAGTCCTGCTCTTCCTGCCAGCGCATTTCACTAATCCCAACCAAATCCAACCTCAACCTATCCATTTCCCTTTCTAAGTTTTCTAACTTTCCACTTCCTAGCAGACTTCTAACATTCCACGCTCCGATCCGTAGAATGTCAGATTTCCTCTTTGTCACTTCTGTGATGTTAACCCCCTCTCGAGTAGTCCCCACCCGGAGATAGTAGTCTTTTTGGATTGACAAAGGTATTGTAGCAAATCACTTATGAGAGTGGTGATACATATCTTGGGAGGTTGACAGTGGTTGGTAGCAAGTCAGTTATGAAATTGCCGATACTTACCTTGCAGTGATTGAAGGACTGGTACAATTCAGACATATCAACTACTAGTCCTTCACTCACGTTGACCTCCGCTTGGCATTCACTGACTGTGTGGTCCTCCAAGATGAAAGGGCTTTCTCGCTCTGGAACGTTCATCTTCAGGACGAACTGGCTGCTGTTTGTGTCGTCTACATCCAGTCTGATATCGAACACCATAGGACTGTGGAAAACACAGCTTGGATTGAGGTAATGTTCTCAGGACAATCTTAAGGAATTCATTATAAAAACAAGAAGTTCCGTGACGAACTAAAGAGCCTACTTTTCTTAAAATTTAAGATTCATGCCAATGATTAATCTATATGGATCTATCTAGAATAATGACCAAATTAAGTTGCTAATATCGAAATTTCTAATTAGTTCGAAATACTGTAGGCTATACCTGGCATAATGTAGCCTAATAGAGCACTACAGTTGGCAGCCCTGGTGACTGAATATATTCTTAGTTCCATCTCTTAAGGTACAGAATACAAAATTTGGTTGAAGTCCAATGAATAGCATGGACGTTACATGCAGTTAAACATTGGATCTAACAGCGCGCGTAAAATCATGTTGGCAACAATGTCATGCATGTAATGGTCAGAAATAATCTGAAATAATATGATCTATTGTTGTGCCAATTTTGAATGAAATCCATTAGTTAGTATAGAAGTTGCATGTATTTTAAAATTGGACCTATCAGCAGGCTTAGAATCATTTTGGCAGCACTGACGTATATTAGTTACTCCAAATTCATCTAGAATGCCAGGTACTATACGTGTGCAAAGTTTAGAGCTATTGGCTTGCATACTTTCTGATATATTGATATTAGGGTAACAAAAATAGAGACAGCACATATTAAAAGTTGGCAGCCCTGGTTGCACTTAAGAATACGCATAGTCATATCTGTTATGGTACCCATAGCACATACGAAATTTCGTTGAAAACCAAATGATAGTATGGAAGTTACATGTATTTAAAGTTGGAACTCTCAGCAGGCTTAGAATCATGTTGGTAGCACTGACGTATATATGTTACTCCAAATTAATATAGAATGACAGGTACTATACGTGTGCATAGTTTAAAGCTGTCGGCTTGCATACTTTCTGATATATTGGTATTTTGGATAAAATAAATTAAGAGCATTTATTAACAGTTGGCAGCCCTGGTGGCTCTTAAGAATACGCTCAGCCATATATGGTTATGTACACATAGCACATACGAAATTTGGTTGAATTCCAATTGATAGTTTAGAAGTTATATGCATTTAAAAATTGGACCTATCAGCAGGCTTATAATCATTTTGGCAACACTACCATGCATGGCCTCCAGGAAATTAAACTGCAATATTATTATCTATACGTGTGCCAATTTTGAAATAGCTCCCATTCATACTTTACAAGATATCCAACAGGGAGCTCAAATTCCAATTGCGATTTTTTAGCAGTTGGTAGCACTGACATCATTTTCAAATATGGCCGTGAGATATTCAGGTATAAATCTTTACTCCTACCAAATTTTGTTTCGATTGCTCCAGCCGTTTAGGAGTTGATAGGGACACACACACACACAGCCAGACAGACAGACAGACACACATTTGCCCGATCTCATAAGACTACTTTTTCCTCATTTTTGAAAAATGTGAAAAGTAGGCTAATAAGTATTTCAGTGAAGAACTAAATAGCATATTTTCATCCACTTAAGTTGATTGCCTCTATTAACATACAACACTTCAGTTCGATTGCTGTAATAGATTCGTAGATATTGAGAACCGTCTAAATATTTCGGATGGTCACCATGCTGAATTCTTATGTATGTAGGCCATAGAGTTATCTACTATTAGATGACAATTATTGCGTAGGTTCGTTATTCAAACGTTGCCTTTGATCGCGTAATTAGGACACAAGAAATGAAAACCTAATTTCATAAATTCGTACAGCCGCCATCTTGAGGTTATGTAAACAATTGAACTAAGTTAGATATCTGAGCATTACAATGTGAACATTTGCTGTACCATGTTTCATTGCGCTCGGATGGTAAAATCACGTGAAAAGTCTATTTAAATGTTCCAACAGATTTTTGAAAGTCACATAACTGAACTTCTAGTAGTGCACTTGATCATCGTACAAAAGTTCAGAGTCATATCGGTAATAGTTTTGGAGATTTTGAATGCCGTTGAAATATTTCGCACAGCCGCCATGTTTGATTGGTGAGACGTAATAATATTTGGAGGCCACGGTCGGGGTATGACAAAATAGTAGTATGTTCTTACTGAGTTTCATTGAAATCTCTCCAGCCGTTTAGAATTTATTACGGGAGGACACATACACACAAGTTGATCTCATAAGACTATTTTTAGCCTACTATACACACTTGGTAAAAATGAGGAATAAAATAGACTTATGAGATCGATCCGGGCAAATGTGTGTCGGGCTGTCCTTCTGTATGTCCACCCGTATCAACTTCAAGGCATCCACTTTTCGGCCAACAACCAGCCCGACAGAGACTTAAGTCTAGAAACAACTTTTTGAGGGGAGTATCAGCTCTCGAAGGCTCACAACAAGCTGCCCGTGTGAAGATATGGAAGACAGAGATCACAGACCCAATTATTCCTCTATCAGAAAAAATGGCACCTGGTCACAACTTGCCATATGGAATTTGGAAATCATTGAACAGGCTGAGGACGGGGGTTTCACGCTGCAAAAACAATCTCAAGAAATGGAACATGCTCGTCAACAATGATGAGTTCTGTGACTGCAGCATTTTACAAGACCCAGAACACCTGCTGATCTGCCCCTTGATGGAGGACATATGTTCAAAAGACGATCTTTTGGCTGCAAATGCTAATGCTATAACTGTTGCTACTTACTGGCAAAATCTAATTTGATTTGGACACGGAAAATAAATAAATAAATAAATAAACTCCTAAACGGCTGCAGCTATCGAAACCAAATTTGGTATGAGTAAAGAAAGCTGAGTATCTCACGACCATATTTGAATATGACGTCTGTGCTACCAACTGCTAAAAAATCGCAATTTAAATTTGAGCTCCATGTTGGATATCTCGGAAGGTAAACGTGGGAGGTATTCCAAAATTGGCACACATATGGATAATAATATTTAAGTTTAATTTCCGGGAGGCCATACATGAGAGTGTTGCCAACATGACTCTACGGCTGCTAATATGTCATATCGTTATATGCATGTAACGTCCGTACTATCAAGTCGATTATCAACCAAATTTTGTATTTATTCTGCGAACCTTAACACATATGACTATGCGTATTTTTAAGAGTAACCATGGCTGCCAACTGTTAATAATATTGCTCTCTCTATTATTTTTATCCTAATGCCAATATATCAGAAAGTATGCAAGCCAACCACTTGAAACTTTGCACACGCATAGTACATGGCCTTTTACATTAATTTGCTGGAACAAATATACGTCAGTGCTGCCAAGATGATTCTAAGCCTGCTGATAGGTCCAGTTTTTAAATGCATGAAACGTCTATACTAACAAATCGATTTCAACCAAATTTCGTATGTGCTTTATGTACCATAACGTATATGAATAAGCGTATTTTTAAGAGCAACCAGGGCTGCTAACAATTTATAAATGCCCTCCACTTTTTTTTTTTAACCTAAAATCATATACCAGAAAGTATGCAAGCCAACAGCTCTAAACTTTGCACACGTATAGTACCTGGCATTCTAGATTTATTTGGAAGAACTAATATACGTCAGTGCTGCCAACATGATTCTAAGCCTGCTGATAGATCCAATTTTTAAATACATGTAACTTCCATGCTATCCATTGGATTTCACCAAATTTTGAAAGTACATCCTGTACCTTTAGAGATGGAACAAAGAGTATATTCAGTCACCAGGGTTGCCAACTGTAGTGCTCTATTAGGCTAGACTATTTCAGGTATATTTCGATTTACCGGACCCACTCACCTGTCATACTTGAGAAGTCCCAAGAAGAGTTTTGTAAAGTTCAAATCTTCCTTTGAGTCAATATTGAAGTTTCCAGTTCCGTTCAGTGCTGCCACCACTGTAAAAGTTAGAAGATGAAGTCTCAACAGACATTGTATATGATCATGGATGCAGGGGTCTTACCACGGGTGTGCGTTAGCTGAACACAAAGTGTAACACAGTAAAACAAAAGTTACCAAACATACAGTAAGTTTCATGATTTGGATGGTGTGGAGTGATGCTGAGCTGTCTCCTTGTGTATGGGAACATCTGAACAAATGTATCAAGGTGGGGGGACCTACACCTTCGACAGCAACAAACTAATGAGTTTTTATCAATTTAAATGATCTTGTTCGACTTCGTCGTTACGCTGGGGTCTGGCGTTACGTTACGGTGACGGGACGAAATGTATCCAGATGCACTGAGGTGTGTGACGCCATAGTACCGCTTGGTGCATGTGTTCCCCGACAATCTCTACTTCGTTACTATAAGACAAAAATCCCCGATTCTTGGTTGTCACGGGTAATCCTGAGAACCACTGGATGGATTTTGATGCGGTTTTCACCATTCTGTAAAGGATATCTCGAGGAAAGTTTCTGTAGAAAATAATTTATGTATAATCCAAGGAAGCCAAGCAGTAACGATTTCAGTGAAAAAGTCGAAAACAAACTTGCGTCCGTGCACTTCTTAAGCTTACGCTAGGCAAACCGTTAAAAATATCAGTATACTATGAGCGTAAGAATTGGTCAGCATGAAAAGTTCTGCAAAAAAGTCCGCGAGAGCATATCTCTATCTTCAATACATCGCCCACTATAAGTGTTTTTAGACTGGTTGGAAGGGGCACATCCCTGCGCGCTCTGGTGAGCGTGACGGCATCCCGCGCGCTTGACCTTGCTTTTCCCTTGGTTTGCACTTGTCGTTCGCGAGTAATTTGAAACCTGGTAAAGTATTATAAAGCAAGATAAGTATTTTGAAGATAATTTTCTAACATGTCAAGAGTCTTTGGCTTCGAGCGAAGCGAGAAGCCTCCAGCCTTTCTAGCATTTTTCAGCATTTGTAACATTTAAAATGATACAAAGTCTAGTCTTTCAGACTGACTGTCGCTTTTAACATTTATTTTCTCTGCAGTGATAAACTGTTTGGAGTTGTCACTTAACACAGTCTACGTACAATAAAATTAGAACACAGAACAACTATCAAATATTTAGAAAAGTGCATCATAGTAGTGGGATGATGGGGAAGCTGCCTCACTTCTTTTTGAACCCTCCTCGCATCGGCCCCGAACCTGATATCTCGCTAACCAAACATGGGATTAGAACATACAGAGTGTCCTAACACTCGTAGTGACGCCCCCTACTTTCCTATAGCCTCTTTATTTAATTAAAAGACCAAAACTAAAAGGTCATTCGCGAGTAGTGGGGTAGTGTTGGTTTCCTCAAGTGCTTAAATATGTATGCCTATGTTGGGAAAGGGTTAGATGGTGGGGGAGGAGTAGGATCGAGTGAGGGGTCGTTTAGATGGTATTTTTCCGCTCTAGGTGATAGTGAGGTTATTTTTTAAAATGGATGGAATTTGGAAAGGCCATTTGGGGTAAACATGTTGTTTTGACATTTTGGCGATGAGTGTTTTTTTGTATGCCTACGAACTTGGGGGGTTTTGTAAGACGGCGGGCTTTTTACATGATTATTTATAGATGAGTTTTTTTAATATTTATTAAGAATGATTAAAATTCATAGGTCATGCGCTTTTTTACTATCTCGGTAACCAATAATCGGATTTAAACCTATGAGGTGTCGTAGGACTCGTGGTGAATCCCCCCCCCCCCCTTTCCTATGGACGTTTTATGTCCACTCTAAAATAATGCTAGGTTGTAGGTTCTACGTTACCTAGGAAGTTGTGAGCCCCCCCCCCCCCCCCGCGACCTTGGAATGGAAGGAGCCATGCTAGGAGGGCGTGCTTGGATTCGTCTTTTTCGTCTCATCGTGCTCATTACGGGAATGTAGGTGTCGAAAAGGTGAACATAGGGTATTGGGTCTAAAAATGCGTTTTTCACATTTTTGCCGATTTTTGGAAAACGGAAAACGTGATGATGACGTGTGTGATAGTATTGTTTCGTCTCAATGTCCTCTTTACGGAGATGTAGGTACGGAAAAGGTAAAAAGCTGGAAACACGGTTTTTGATGTAAAAATGGGTTTTTGTGATTTTCCCTCATATTGAGAAAACCGAAGACGTGAGGATGACGTGTGTGATAGTATGTTTTCGTCTCATTGTCCTCTTTACGGAGATGTAGGTACGGAAAAGGTAAAAAGCTGGAAACACAGTTTTTGATGTAAAAATGGGTTTTTGTGATTTTCCCTCATATTGCGAAAACTGAAAACGTGAGGTTGACGTGTGTGATAGTATGTTTTTGTCTCGTTGTCCTCTTTACGGAGATGTAGGTATGGAATAGGTAAAAAGCTGGAAACATGGTTTTTTATGGAAAATGGGTTTTTGTGATTTTCCCTCATATTGCGAAAACTGAAAACGTGGGGATGTCGTGTGTGATAATATGTTTTCGTCTGATTGTTCTCTTTACGGAAATGTAGGTATGGAATAGGTTAAAAGCTGGAAACATGTTTTTTTTTGGAAAATGGGTTTTTGTGATTTTCCCTAATATTGCGAAAACTGAAAACGTGATGATGACGTGCGTGATAGTATTTTTCGTATCGTTGTGCTCTTTACGGGAATGCAGGTGTCGAAAAGGTAAAAAAGCTGGAAACACGGGTTTTTTTATGGAAAATGGGTTCTTGTGATTTTCCCTAATATTGGAAAAACTGAAAACGTGATGATGACGTGTGTGATAGTATTTTTTTGGTCTCTTTATTCTCTTTACGGGGATATAGATATGGAAACGGTTAAAAGCTGGAAACATGGTTTTCTTATGGAAAAGGTGTTTTTTTTGTTAATTTTCGCGTTATTTGGAAAACGAATGAGGCGATTTTTATGACGGGCATGTCGATGTATTTGTGTCGTTGTTCTGTTTACGGGAATGTAGGTATGGAAAAGCTGAAATCATGGTTTCTGTCATTTTTTTTTCGAGATCGTTGAGGAAAACTGGGGAAAAAGTAAGAAACCAGATTTGAAGTCACGTTATGTTAAGCGCTATGATGTTGGTAAAACACCTATGCATTATTATTATTATTTGTCATGACTTGTCAGGGCTCACACGCAGAGAGAGAACTTGCTTGATGAAATGAGAATTGAAAGCATTGAGGCTGACCCACGGCGAGCCAGACAAGACTTCTTATCATCGTACGTGCCTCGCAGCAGGGAGATAAGAGGCAGGTGTCATTATACAGTGTGCGGCTTTATACTGTGTATGTCATAGCCTAGGTTCATTATGGACTCATCATGCAACGCAAAGTTTGAAACGATGGGTGGGTGTATAACATGATGATAAAAGATTGGCATGGGCTTGAACAAAGAGGTTATTGAACATGTAATAAACAAAAGTTTGGGAATAATGAAAGGTCATGTGATACATCTTTTTGGAAATGTTTTTTTTTCTAAATAATTAAATAGGGTTTTATTACAAAAAATTATGTTTATTGACCCATGAATTATACGTGGAAGGAAAACCTAACCACTTTACAAAATATTTTGCTCCTTAGACTTTAATTACTCGTTCAATGAGATAATCGTTGGGATATAATGTTTTTTGCACTTCTTCATAATAGAATCGTCCCTGAATGGGTTGACCGCTATGATCTTCTAAGAGATACGTCACTGATTGACCTAGCTTGACTTGGCGAATTTTAAAAATTTCTGTCGACCATTGTGGAGTATACGATTTTGAAAACACACTTCTATGTTTACTAATGCGAACAAAATCAACAATTTTAAGGCGATGGCGCCTTGGGTCTACCCTTTTTATAGGGTTAAACAGTCTATTGAGTCTGGGTAGGTTCTTGGTGACGAGGCGAGGTTTCATGCCGATGGTGGAATGAATGGTGTTGTTGTAGCGAGACACAAGTTGAGGTAACCAGTCTATCCATCGATAGGAACCATGTATTGTAAACTCTTCCCACATATAACTTTTTAATGTTCGATTGAAGCGTTCAACTACACTAGCTTTGAGATTGCTATAGGTGGTATAATGGTGAATATCCTTAGATTTGAGAAAACTGGAGAAATCCTTGTTGAAAAATTCTTTCCCCTGGTCGGTTTGTAACAAGTGAGGTTGACGTTTTGATTGTTCAATAATATGTTGAAAGGCCTTTGTGACTAAGACACCAGTTTTATTTTTTACTGGTTGAACAAAAGCCATTTTGGAATAGACATCAATGACAGTCAACATATAGCGTACACCGTCGTTAACGTTAGAATAAGGTATCATTTCAACCAGGTCTGCCTGACAAAGTTCATCGATTCCTTTGGAAATGACACGACGACGTTCATAAATGCGTCGGGCCGGTTTATGCAATTCATTAGCAATGCCCACTTTGATGGGTGATGGCTTATAAGATAATTTTAGCATCTCGGAGTTGTTGTTCAGTGTGGGCGATTTCCGCCTCATGTCCAGTGTGACCAGCTTGTTTTGATGCATGAAGCAAGTATAAGCGCTCTACTAACTGATTGGGATTATTCCAAAAGGTTATATCTAGGTAGGGTTTTAATTTCTTAAACCTTACACCAGAGGCAGAGTGATGTTTTTGCTTACCAAAGATGTTTGCAATGATGGTTTTATATATTTGGGATATATTGGCATTGACCTGCTGAGAGGATTTATAGTTTCTTTTGTGAGCGTTGGTGTCTAATAAAATGGATTTATATTTAGCAAGGTCCTCGGACGTAAAATCTTGTGTCGAGGGTGTGCGAGAAAATAGCAGCTTTAACAGACCTGGTGTTAATTTATAGTTGATCTTTTTAATGACAGCTTTCGTACGAGCAAATTTAATGGATGAATCCCCAATTTTAAAACTATCATTCTCATAGCGAACACCATACGTGGTATCTGTCTTTCCAATAAATAGAAGGGTCAGATATGGTTCCCGTGTTGCCCCATAATGTTTGATTAAAATGTTTTTGAGTTGAGCTGTATTTTGAGGGGTTGCCAAGACTTGTGAAAACGGAGACGATGTGGAGGAGGATGGTGTTGCCACTATGAAAGGAGATTTTTGTTTTGTTTTTAGAAACTGTTGAAGGGGTGAGGATTTTTTTTTCTTTCAGGACTAAATACGCTTTCGCTTTCACTTTCACTTTGTTCATGTTGTTGTTGTTCTTCTTCTTCTTCTTCATGTTCTTGATGTTCTTGTTCACTAACATTAGAGGAGGAGGAGGATTTTACCTGTCGTGTGGAATCTGTTTGAGTAAATTTTGAACTTGTTAAGGGTTTGGTTTGAGAGGTAGCAGCAGCAGCAGTAGTAGCAGAAGCATTAGGTTTGAACCTCATGGAATCAACCGATGATGGAGCATGTTTTATCATGGGTAAAGGATTGACGTTTTATAAACGTTGCAATTCACGAAATTTATGTCGAATCGTATTTCGTGCCTCAATAATACGCTGCATGATTTGAACATGTTTCTTGTACCCTATGGCGTTCGCCATGGTGAAGGTAAAGACACACTAACAGGAAATGTCCAACCCTGGGTCTTTTTAAACAGAAATAAAATGATCAAAACCCAAGCGATAACGTCCCTCACATCGTTCACTCTGTTTATTTATGACCAAACAGGCATGGGGATGATGGTTACAACACGAAGCACACAATTGCGTGAAAGCTGTAAAGGACATATCTGGATTCACATGATCTTGAAAAATATGATAGAGATTTCTAGAGTCTTGGCGGAAGAGAACGATGAGATTGGCATTGTCACGAATCAACTGTTTGGGGATTTTGGAATAGGTCTGAGCCAGATAAAAACAATCCACTTGTTTATGGCGTCCCATACTAAAATACTCTTCAATAATGGCCTGTCGTTGAGTGGCAATATCATCAAAAATTATAATGGAATCCGGTTGAATGCGGTCTGGTTGAATGACATCTTGAGGTGAGGTGAATGTAAAGTAGCCCATGGCTTCTTTATTTAACGAAGACATAATTTGTTCCAGATACACGTACAGAGGCTGGTACAAGGATTTGGAAAAAATATAAATATTTTGAAATCGTAGGCCATGAGGCGCGGTAATAATGTTCAGCAAAACATTGGTCTTTCCGCAACCCGAAGGCCCTACCATAATACATCGAACGGTAGATGGTAATAGGGTGCCATGACGTTTAGGTTCGCACACGGACAGTGATAGCTCTGAAACCAAATCAGAGACGGGCAAAGCGTGGGGTTGTTTCATTAATTCCATTGTGTCGATGACTGAGTTTTTTTTCATGTGTGTAAAAGGTTTATATATATAGGCAAGCGGTGAGTAGGATAGGTTAGTTAACGTCTATCACCATGGACGTGTTTGGGCTAGCTCGTGTAACCATTGCCACGGCCGCCTCTTTGTCTAAACAGTCACGAGAATTGGCAACAAAAAGCTATGTCGATCGCAAAGTGCAAAGTGTCTATCACATGACCGCGAGACTAACCGCTGAGGGCTATTCAGCCAATCATCATCGTATTATTGATGTGCAAGAGCCTCGAGACGAAAATGATGTCTGCACGAAACGTTATGTGACCTATCAAATGAAAAGGCTTTATAAATTTGTTCCATCTGTATTTTTAGTGTACCTGTCAAATCAAAAACTGGACAATGACAGAAACCATTCCCCACCACCACTGGTGAATGATGATCTTACCTATATGCTTGCTTCCGGTTTAAGTCGTTATCGACTGCATTATGATGGTGTAATTCATATTAAATATGCCATGCCTAATGAGAAACATTTAAAAATACAACTAAACGTTGATAGAGTGTTGGCTCACAACCATCAAAGAGTAAATGTTGGAGATGAATTATCCTTTCATCTTATGCTTACGTTTGAGGAAAAGGAAGCTGGGAAAACGGTTAATGATTTTCCGCTTTATATAGAATTGTAATATACTGCTATGAAATAAGGTTCTCTACGTTAGTTGTTATCGAATGTTTGCTGTGAAAGGTTCACCAAGTAGCAGCATGGTGAAAAAAAGATATGCTATGAACATGAAAAAAACAAATCTCAAAAAGAGAAAAAAGCCAGGTCGGAAACCAAGTCGATCTGCCTCACACCCAGTGTTAAAACTAAAAAAAACTAAAAAAATCTAAAAAGAGTGGCTATAGAAAAAGCTTTACAAGCGGTGCGATTGTCTACAGCTCCGAAATCGCAGCATCATGTATCGATAAAAAGAAAAGGAAGAAAGAAAAAACGTGGGCGAGTCATTCCTGTTGCTAAGCGTGGGGGTTTTTTGCCGACTTTATTTGCAGGGTTGGCAGCTTTGGGGTCCCTTTTGGGTGGTGCCAGCGCTGTAGCGAAAACCATAAAAGCCGTCGAGCAAGGCAAGCAACAACTCAAAGAAAGCGAGCGACACAATAAAACGTTAGAAGCCATTGCGATGGGAGCTAGAAATGGCAATCCTTTAAAGCCAGTCTTTTATCCACAAGGTAGTGGCCTACCGTCTAAGAAAAAAAATGTCCATCATCGATAAGCGCTTAAGGCAACTGCCTCGTCATGCCATGACCCATGAAGAAGTGGAAAGCTATGCCAAACAACTAAAAAAGATTTCTAATTTTCGAGGTGTATTTATGCGAAATGAATTACCCAAAGCACCGTGGAAAGAAGAACGAGTCAAGATGAATTTAGATGATGATGCAGGCCCAGGAACCCATTTTGTAGCCTATGTGAAACAAGGTTCCACAGTATGGTACTTTGACAGTTATGGAAATTTACCACCCCCGATCGAGTTGCTACGTTATTTGGGAAACCGGGTAAAGATATTCTATAATGTGAATCGTCAACAAACCTTTGACAGTCAAGAGTGTGGCCGTTTGAGTTTACATTTTTTATATAAGAGGTCGCGTTAAGCCAACAGTTTCATCATTATGAATGTCAACGCCAAGACATTTACCGTGCACAGTCGCGGGCCTGAAGTGTCCCTGGATTCCCCCCCATTGAATTGCAACCAGAACAATCCTATGTGCTAGGGTTAATTTCTTTGGAAAGTTACAACAGAATTTACAATATTCAACTGGATATTAATGACAAATTTTATTATGATGATTATATGTTGACACTACCCCCTGGAGGTTATACCATAGACGATGTGCATGAGGCCATTAGCGTGTCGATGATAAAACAATTTGGTGTCAAACCATTTGCGGATGGGACACACAAATTTGAACTTACAGCCAATACAATAACTCATCGCTGTCGTATTTTCTCTACGTTTAACATTGACTTTGAAACACGAGTTCATTCTATTGGTCCTTTATTAGGATTTAAACCAACAGTGTTGGCAGCTCACCATCCCCATGAATCAGATTATCCAGTGAAATTTATCGAGGACCATCACATTTCTGTAACTTGCAATATTATTAGAGACGTATTTACGAATCAAGAACAAAGCCATTCCCTGTATGATTTTATTGTCACCTCTCCTTGCGGCTATATTATTCGTGAAAACCCTTCAGTGGTGCTCTATCATCCTGTGTGTGTCAGTGATATTAGTAATATTACCTTACGCTTAGTGAATAGAAACCAACAACTGATTGCTTTGGACGCCAACACCCCTGTGACCTACAAGTTGGTTTTAAAGACGCTATGAAATTTATCTATAAAGCAACAACAACGTCTACGAGGTCGGTTAGTTGCCCGCCGTGTATGAAACGGTTGACACGAGTAAACCGACAACGCTTACAACGCATTGGTTATACGCTACACCCCAATCATGAACAAAGAGCTGTTGCAAGTGTTAAATCCCATAAAAGTGGAAGATGGCGTCGTGCGCATTGATATGCATTCCTATCAACCTCAAGCAACAGGACTGAATAACAATGACGAGATTCAACTCGTTATTAACAATCAAGATATTTTTACTCTACCTCATGAAAGTGTCCTTCAAATTGAGGGTAAATTGATGAAAGCAGATGGCAGCACACCCACAAGGTCTGCGTTGGCGAATCATGGTTGACTTTTCTGTTTTCTGAAGTACGTTATGTGATAAATGATATTGTCATAGATATGACTCGAAATGTGGGCATGACTAGTCTTATGAAATTATATCCATCCTATAGCGAGGAGGAAAGTAAAACGCTTTCTATGGCAGGATGGTGTCCCAACAGTAGCAATAACTGGCTAGTTCATACCGATGGCACTTTTACAGGCTTCCTACCTTTAAAATTACTCCTTGGCTTTGCCGAAGATCACAAGCGTATTATTTTAAACGCAAGACAAAGTTTGTATCTGGTGAGAGACCGCAGTGATTATAATGCACTGAAAGGAGCCTCTGGCCAAGTGATAGACTCAAAAATTCAACTGCTTCGATTACTATGGAAAGTGCCCCATGTGACGCTATCGGATCGTAAAAAGCTAAGTATGTTAAATTTGGTGCAAAAAGATAAAGCCTTGCCTATCGCCTTTCGAATTTGGTGTCTACATGAATACCCCTTGCTACCTACCGCAGACACACATAGTTGGAGTGTCAAATCGACTCGCTCTACCGAGAGACCCCTCTATGTTATTATTGGTTTTCAAACCAATAGAAAATACCAACAAAGCAAAGATGTCACCTTGTTTGATCACATTCACTTGAGAAATATACGACTATTTTTAAATAATGTTTGCTTTCCCTATGAGGGGTTGGAACTCAATTTTTCAAAGAATAAGTTTGGCCCCCTTTATGACTTGTTCGCTAAATTTCAATCGTGTATTATGAAAAACAGGATTGTCCTATGTCGCCACAAGGGTTTAAAGCAAAAGCACCACTGATTGTTTTCGACTGTTCGTATCTAGAAGAATCTATGAAAATCACCACCATTGATTTAAGGGTAGATTTTGAAACACAAGAAAATGTCCCAGACCATACCAGTGCCTACTGTTTGATTATTCATGCTAGACAAGTGAAATATCATCCTTTGTCCAATTATGTCACCAGCATGTAAGCCATCTGTGGTCGAATGAAAAAAAAAAGATCATCATTCATAGGATTGATGATAAGCGTCTGCATGCACGGTATCAATTGCGCTCTGGCACTGTGTGCACATACGACAAGAACAAACATCATGTGTCCCTCAATAAGCAACAGCAACAACAACAACAACAACAACGTGACAGACAACCCATGGAATTTAAAATGTGAATTTAATCGTCTGAAAACTTTTGAAACATGGACAGTTCCCTTTATGGATTGTGGAGAATTGGCTGCGAGCGGATTTTATTACTTAAAACGTGGGGATGTGGTCAAGTGTATTTTTTGCAACATTGAAATTGGAAACTGGGAATTAGGGGATCGACCCTTTAGCGATCATCAGCGATGGAGTCCATCCTGCCCTTACCTCAATCGCTATGATGTGGGCAATATTCCATGGAGTTTGAATTATCCTGTTATTGTACCAGGCCCTGCAAAACTAGGAGATACCTGTGGACCGTATGTGCAAACTATTCATTTGAATGCTGTTCCAAATTAAGCCAACAAACTTTTGTAATAAAAGTGTAAGTGTTTTTTATGTTATGAATAAAACCTCAAAAATATTTAGCTGTTGTTCAATTCATTTGTTCCTTTTTTCCTCAAGTCCTTTGACTTTGCCATGTTAAACCATGGCATGGGTTAGTTGTTGATTAGACGTCAATAAGGTAACAAGTAAAAATAAAAGCATGATTCGTACACTCATCGTGGATTGTCAGGGGTTGAAAATTGCAGACAACAAATTTATATTTAAGGAAGTAGCTTTTATCGATTGTAGTACGTTTTGGGTGTCTAACCCTATTCATTTGGTGTTTAAACCTCCCTATGCTTTCGAGTTGCTTAGTGAAAAAGATAAAAAACAGAGCCAATGGATTGAAAATCATTTGCAATTAGCATGGAACAAGGGTGATATTTCTTACAAGTATCTTGACATCGTCATGAAAGCCCATTTGTCCTCGGCCAATGTCTTATTTGTTAAAGGGAGTGAAAAACGCCAGTGGCTTCAACCATTTTTACCCTCTCACTGTCAATGTATTGACCTTTTAGATCTGGGTTGTCCATCCCTGCAAACGCTCATGGACACTTGTCCTTGCGACAATATTCAGAATAAAGCCTTAGCGCATGCATGGCAATTGTTTCATTGGCTCACCACGAGTGCATGTTGGGAGTTGTTCAATAAAATTAAAACTGAAAGTGTATCGTCCAATGATAGCAGTGAGACGTGTACACGTGAAGTGATAACATCAACGTTATAGACATGGACGCCACTACAATCGACAAGGCTATTGGAAAGTTCTTTGTGTGCAAGAAAAAAAACTCATTAGCTTTACACAACATGAATTATTAGCACTACCTAAATCATTTCTTTTTTATGTTGCTGCCAACGCTGTCAAAGAAACTTGGGAAAAGGCGCCTGCCGAGTGGACTAACGACTCTGTATTGAGTGAACTACAACCATGCAGTCATGTTTCCCATCACAAGCAATTAACCATGGCAAAAATACCTTCCATTCGACAGTGTGCCACATGCCAATTAATGAAATTATATCATGGTCATAAAACTCAGTGTAAAGACATTGTTTCATCATTCCATGGCTGTCATGCGGAAAACAACCACCACCTACCATGCTCGTCAGCAGCCGCTGACAAACAACAACAACAACAACAACAGCATGAACAAAAAAGAAGAAGAAGAAGAACAAAAAAGTGTTTTTCACCGATTGAAACCTCTATGTCCCAGGTGTACTGGCCATGGAATTATTGTTAACATCATTAAAAACTTACCATTCGAAGCTCACTTACCTGCTTACAGCTTTTGCGGCCCTGGTACTCGTCTTGAAGATCGTTTGAGGAGAGGGGATATGGGAAACAATGCTTTGGATCATGCATGCCTTAATCACGATAAAGCCTATGAAAACAGTGATCCCACACTAAGACGCATTGCCGACAAAGTCTTGTTAAGCATTGCCAAGCAACGATTAACAGCTTCAGATGCCAGTCTAGCAGAACGAATGGCAGCATTTATAGTGATTGGTGCTATGAAGAGCAAATTACTTTTATCTAGATATGGACTTTAACGTAATGAATTTATTTAAAAAAATGTATAGTATCACTGTTATCATGACAAAAAATAAATAAAAAAGACAAGAGTCCATGTTGAGTTTTTTTTCATTATTATTATTCACTCATAGTTTCATCATTATAATTATAAATAAAATGAATAAAATGACATAAATGACAAACAATAAAAAAGGGACAGCAGTGCATCGTTATAAAAATTACTAATTGCAGTAAATCTATTTTTCAATCACAAACAATAAAAAAGGACAAAAGTCCATCATTTTAACTAATAGTTTCATCATTATTATTATAAAAATTATATACATGGTAATTGTACTAAACCTATTTTTTAAATCACAAACAATCAAAAAAAGGACAAAAGTCCATCATTATTCATCAGCTTCAAATGCCAGTCTAGCAGAACGAATGGCAGCATGAAATCTTTATCTACTCTAGAACCAGGTTTTTGTTAAACGCTTATTATTGAATAAAATGACATGTTACTAGAATTTGATCATTATAAATTATAATCATTATAATAATAATAATTAAAAATTGCTTAAAAATTGCTATAAATGCTATTTTAAATCACAAACAATAAAAAGGGCAAAAGTCCATCATTTTAACTAATAGTTTCATCATTATTATAAAAAATTATATACATGGTAATTGTACTAAACCTATAAACAAAAAATTCTACCATTAAGCATAAGTTTTGAAATTTTATTTTTATTATTATTTATTATTGTAAACGTTGAGCAACAATTAATACACGTCAAACTGTTGAGCACAAAAATATAATCTTATTTTATTATAGTTATTGAAGAGTAGGGCACGAATAAACAAAAAGTCACGGCTAGCGTACAATGATTGTTCATTTTCAATTTTTACAAAACGAACCATGCATCGATTTTTTTCACCCTCATAAATTAAATAGACAGGGTGAATACTGGAATTGACATCTTCCATGACATTATCAGGTAGGTTATTAAATCGTGTGGGAAGAAATGTCTCAAAGGCTTGACAAATGCAAAGAGCTCGTTCTCCAAATTTGGTTTTCAGTTTTTGAATTTTATGTATGCAAAAGGGTGTTTGCGTAGGCAATTCACTCATTTTCTTGCGTGCAAAGCCACAATCTTGACCAACGGAATTCAAGGCGTCCATGGTTGTCTATAACCACTCTCGTTCTTATATTACATCAACAATAACTTTGTACATCAAAGTGTGTTGGTTTTTTTTAAAGCCTGAGTGTTTATGACCTAAAGTTGTAGATAGATAGTATTGGATAAATTAACAAAAATATAATAATAATGTTTGTATCATTTTCAGTCAAAACATACATTTGAAAATTATTTAATAGGAAATGTTTTATCAAAATTAAGTGTGAATCATTTTCAAGATCTCTTGGAGGTAAATGCATGTCTCTGTTGTGAATGGGAATTAGCCTATCATTCCCTTGTCGAATGACTTGTATTCGTTTGCCCTGTTGTTGTGCAAATTCACACTGCATTCTGTTAAATAAATAGTATCAACAGATACTAAGAGCAAACATCTGAATGCTGTTGGTAACCTATAAAAGGCAAAGTTAACACGCTATGCATTTAATAACCATGTCAACATCCAACAAAACAAAATTCAAAACTACAAATTTAAACCAGTGTGTATGTGTTCATCAACGTGAATAAACGATAAACTAAAACAAACAAAAAATAGCCAAATGTATTCTAAACGTCAAGTATGCAGCTGAAAGCCGAATGTAAACAAAAAAAGCCATAATCATGATATGATGTTGTTAGTTTCTAACAAATCTCATTCTATGAGGCGAATATTGATTGATAGGTAAGCTAAGACAAAGGTGGCGAAATGCTTGTTGTCGATACGAAGTGCAGCTCAGCAGGAAATTTATAAAAATGAAAACAAAACATTTGAGATGTTATTGGAAAATAAACATTAAACAGGGGTTTTGTACATATTGTACACCAGAAATCTGCAAAATGATCCTCGTCAGCTAATTTAACAATCACTTGATTCATGGTCAAACCGTACCATGCTTTATGAATCACTTGCGTGGATACATTATTTTCAAAACCAAAATTTAGCATACAGGATTTACAAAAGTGATGCCCTGGGTCATGAAACAAATCATCATCATTATCATCACGATTAATGAAGCTGTCATAAAACGTGGTATAAATGCGTACTTTCGTGTTTCTATATTATGAAGGATAGGCCACACGTTGAGAATTATGAGACACCATCGTGGCATATTCATTGAACGTGGTGTGTTTTGTGACGATAAAACAATCTTCACCGTGGCTCATGCTTGCATCTGAAAAGTAGTCGTTGCCGTTTACCAAGTGAATAAATAAAAAATACTATGTACTATATACAAAAGCCTCCGTGGCTTAGGCGGCAGCACGCCAGCCTCTCACCGCTGGGTCCGTGGTTCAAATCCCGGTCACTCCATGTGAGATCTGTGCTGGACAAAACGGAGGCAGACAGGTTTTTCCCCGGGTACTCCGGTTTTCCTTGTCAAAATTTCATTCCAGCAAAACTCTCCACTATCATTTCATTTCATCTGTCATTCATTTAATCATTGCCCCAGAGGAGTGCGTCAGGCCTTGGCAGCCGGCACAGTTCATATCCTCGTCGCTAGATGGGGGCTTCATTCATTCCATTCCTGACCCGGTCGGAGACTGGAAGCAGGCTGTGGATTTTCATTCATGTACTATATACACTGTCTGTCCCCTAAGTCAATAGCAAAATAAAATAAAAAATAAGCAAAACACAAATAAAAAACCATCTGTCTGTTGACTTCATTAGCCGTAGGCGGAAAACATAACATGCAACAGATTAAAGAAAAAATTCTGTTCAGATATTGGACTGGAGTTGTTTTCAAATATATCACCACTCATAACTCTAGCCATAAAGTGAGAGTTTGTCCACAGTAAAAGCAGAAGATATTTGTTTTTTGTTCTTGCATGAGACCTACTAAGCCACAATTTAGTGTGGCCTATTAAGCTGTGCCTACTGAGAAAGTGCAAACTTTGCTGAAACATGAGTCCTACTAAGCGACATCAATAGTGAGGGTGGCTACTTGTTTGTTTTTTTCCTATCCTAACCTAAAAAAGCCAACATGTTTTTAATCTAGCCTGTGCGCAGTGAGCCATGCAAACGTTGATGCATGGCTCTCTTTATGCGTTGACAGGCAAATAGCACAAGACATACAGTTTATGTACAACTATTTACAGGCATTCACACATCCATGCATACATCCATGCACTCAGGTTTAAAAAACAAAAAAATATATGATACACTACATTTTTTTATTTTTATTCCTAGGCTCAAGATGGCATCTCGCATTTGATAGCAACCAAACCAAACACTTTCCGTGTTGTACAACAACAATAATAGCAACAACCATTAGTGGTTGTAACCAAATGGGACGCTTGTCATCATATCCTGACACCACTGTCTCTTGTCGTCCAACAAAGAGAGTGTTTGTTTTCGCTGTTTCATTAAAAATAAATCATGATTTTTCGAGAGAATCCGAAACTGACTATATGCCATGGCTGTGTGGGTCTGAAGGACATGTAAATAATCATCCACACAGAGTCGTTTAACCACATGCTGGCTAATCCCTTTGGCTCGCATAGATTCGCATCGATCCACCTGTCGAAAACTATACATTTTCGGAGCGAGACCTATAAACTCAGTCATCATGGTGTCTGAACACTCATCTTTCATTAAACCAATTTATTTTTTGTTCAGACGGGGGATATCGAACACGTTCTTCTCACTAAACGAGGACGTGTCAAACCATTTTGGGTTTTGTTTCATAACGACATACGGATCACAGTCACGGATATGGTAAATAAAACTATCCGTGTCTGTATATAACAAGGAAATGGTACCAAATCGCTGTATTGCAAAACCATAATGGAATTTATACATGTGCAATTTTGAAAAATCTAAAATGACTTGGCCTAAATAGATAGGCTTATTCATGACCACTTTAGTTTTGGCAAGTTCAATAGTCAGTAGATCATGATCAATAATGTTTAAAGATTTGAAATTTGGTTTTGCAATATATTTTTGAGCTCCCCATTGTCCATGCCATGTGTTGACCAACTTAATGTCCCTATACTGCCGTACATTTTCCAAACTCTTGCCATAGATACAATTATTCATCAGTTGAAATGGTTGAGTGGCACTTGGTCTGTGACTGGTATTTAAATCCATGTATGGTTTCTACCACGGTTTCTGACAAAAAGAAATACCTCTATGGATTTTTTCAGGGTTAAGCCCTGGGCTAAACATTCTACCAGCATGTCAATATGCAACACATAGTGATTTTTATCATACAAGGTACCCATCAATTTCTTATGTTTGCCCTTACTCTCGGGCGGCACCATTTTCTCTATGCAAAAGGGGAAATCACCATGTCGCTGTCTGAGATGGGGGGATAAGCTAAGTCAACGTCAAGAACATACCCTACGTCCTGTTGCTTGCTGGCGCTATGCACATTAAAATCTTTAATTTCATTCTCAGACAGCCAGACAAAGTTTCTGTACGGCAGTGGTCGACTCATAGCGTGACCGTGTAAATTGTTTACGTCGAAATACATTAGGTAGGATTCTGGTTCTTCGGGACAATAATCAGGCATGTAATGATTATTTGCCTTGGCATGTCGCTGATTGAGCGATACGAATCCCCCACGAATCCCTTTTTCCATCATGAGTACCATATCGGGATCCGTCAGTAAATGAAGCTCAATGTGGTTAAATTTGAGGGCGGCGTCCCAACTTAACCCTGGACTGGTATAGTAGTGGGCGGGGTCAAGGCCATAAATCGTGTGACATAGCTGACGAAACGTTTCAAAAACGTCGGTCAACAACAACACGTCTAATTTTAAGCAGTGCATAGCATACTGGCCCATGGTTTCTATGCCAAACACTCGCCAAACACTGTGTGCGTGGGCATAGTCTTCTTCACTAATGGTGCTTTGAGTTAACTGAGAAAAGAATTTTTCTCTTGGCGGCAAAGACGTTTCTTCAAGCACCTCGTAACTTCCCACATAATCATAAGGAAAATGGCCTTTACGAACACACAATTTAAATTGATTTATATCCGTAAAGTGGGAATGGGTATGTTTCAACTCATCTTCGCTTAAGCCTTTCACAAGACTATCCAGCGAACTAGACATAAATTTGAATGAGTCGAGAAAGCGAATGCTCATGTTTCCTATTCTCCATGAAAGTGAGGTAAAGCTCTCATGGTTCTTAGCCAAAATGCTGAATTTGCTCTTATCTACATGAGCAAATTGTTTTACATTGAAGTGAACGTCATACCTGGAGAAATTGTGTAAGAAGACAGGGAGGAAGCGAGGTGTAGAGTACTTCAAATTGCATTCGTTATGGGCAGCACCTCTAAAATGCCCTGTCCTGTGGCAGTGGTCTCTTACTTTTTTCTCCGCCTAAGATTGGCTTTTCACATATGTGGCAGGTGGTGGCTTGATCATATTCTCTTTGCTGTACATCATTCATCTGAATTGGTACAGGGTTGTTCAAAATAGTTTCTACTTTGCCTGCTAAAGCCGCCATTTGATCAACAAACCACCGCGCACAATCCTGACCTTCATGACTTACATACTCACATTGTGAATTATCATAGTGACAGACAACATAATAGGCTACAGCAAAAGGCTCATGTTTCTGCACTGGATAGATTGAGCTTGTATGGGGGCTTGGTTCACATCCCTGAATGGGAACAGTAAGGGCCTCAAAATCAGCGTAAACAGTAAATGGTACCATGTCTTGTTTATTAGTGGCCTTAAATTTTAAGACTGCGTCATTCCCTTCGGGCAAGACTAGCTTTACTGCCGTCTGCCCTTCACAGTCTTCCGTAAGTCATTTCAAAAGTTCATCAGTTCCAAAATACTGAAGACAGCGCTCACAAATGTGTTTTGCACACTTATGGTTAGACACTTGGCTGCTTACTAGTTTTCCTAAATTCTTTATCCAACAATAATGGCTTTTATCCCCATCAGATAGGAAAAGCAGGTGAATGTGATGTTGCTTTACCTGTTTGGTGCATACAAGGGGCCCACAATATTGATCCGTCGATGCCATACACCATGAAGGAGAAATTTGGATGATCTTTCTCAAATAAATGAATTTTATCTAGAGGCATGGGAAATGAAACACGCTCGAGATTGAGAGTTTGTTTCATGTGGTTAAACACATCTTTGTACTTCCCTGGTCTATAAACATGACTGTCTACACGGGGTTGCAGACAGCTAACTATATTCCACAAAAAGCAGTAATCGTCTTTATTGCATATGTTGATCACTGCCTTTCTGGAAGCGATAAAGCTCGGTGTGGCAATATAGCTACTTCCTGCATTCAATGGATTGTATTTACAAATATTGATTTGCAAATAGGCAATGCTATTGAGGGCCAAGCCACTGGGACCCTGTAGCAACTTATCAAATTTAGTGATAAGCGCTTGAATAGCTTTCTCCTGATACCACGTTTCCAAATTATCAGCTATCAGTACTTTCTCCATTTTTGTACAAAGGTTGAAGGTGTGTTTCTCTTCAACATTATTTTTTATCAACGTAAATTCACATAGTAGTTCGAAATTTATTTTTAAAGCCTGATGCAATCTTAAGCCTTGTTCACATTCACTCAAAAAATGGGAAAACATAATTCCACAAAATCTTTAGGCGACAGACAGTGATTCGCATTGTAAATTCGGCCTGAGCAAACTCGCGTTTTGAAACATTTGGCCAAAGGCTGCCACACTAACACTTCACTCTCTGATATAGACATGATTATAAAATGGACTAAAAACGTGCAAACCTTACCTTAGAATAGGTTAATCCAAAACCAGCAATTCCACACGGTCACGCTTATCGCTTTCACTGACTGGCACACAATCACACTCACAGGCACACAATGGTCGTAGCAATTTGATGATGATTCTTTACAATTGGCCCCAGCAGGAGATGATCACCAACAAAGGTTTCTGTTGATTTGTTTCCTACGATTTATCTGAAAAACAAACCAATACAATCCGTTATTAGTCATGGTTATATACATTAAACATGTGCATTCATTCATTAATTCATTCATCCATTCATTCATTCATTCAAAAGAGTTGCTAAAAACAAAAGGTTTCAAGTGTGCGCAGATAGATAAGACACTCACTCGAAAATAACAAGGTAATTTACAAAGAAAAGAATTAATCTACTGTATATTCATAGCTCACTTTTTTAAAAAAATATCGAAAGCGTCAAGGTAGTTAAAAACTGTTCACTCCATACACGTCTTCATTCTGAAACAATAATAAATACACGCCATAAGTTTATAAATTTCCGTGAAATAAATGGCATACATTTAACAACAAAAACAACAAAAAATGGAACAACATTTACTCACCATATAATGAATTATAATGCTTTCAGCAAATGTGCTCTTTACCGCCACTGTCACTGTCTCTCTGTCTGCTTTCCCAGACTTAATGACGTTTTTTTTTAAATCTGCAACAAACAATATCCCCAAAAAATACAATCAGTCACTAACTTACTTTTCACGCATACACAAAATAACAATAAAACCAATCATGTCATAATTAACAATAATGAACCTACCTTAGTACAAGTATGGCCGCGGTTCACGTAATTTTTTACAAAGAGCATAAGGCACTTGCATCCGTCGCCTTCAAAGATGATCACAAGAATGATGAGTCTCTCTTATCTCAGAACATATATGTCTCCTCAACAACATGCAAAGTTAACACATTATTATTTTTGTTCCTACGCCTAGGATGTCGTGGAGCGCACAAGTCAGACCGATTCTCACAAGTTTTTGCAATCTCTGCATGAGTGTGCGTGGGAATGCAATGATCAGCTTTTCGACAGACCTGTATGTCCTGCATTGCAAGATCGAGTTACACGTCTGGGTCAGATAACAGCCACCTGCATGCGAACAACAGGCTGTTATCTCTCTCTGCTGCGAGGCACGTACGATGATAAGACCACTGTCTGTCTGGCTCGCCATGGGTCAGCCTCAATGCTTTCAATTCTCATTTCATCAAGCAAGTTCTCTCTCTGCGTGTGAGCCCTGACAAGTCATGACAAATAATAATAATAATGCATAGGTGTTTTACCAACATCATAGCACTTAACATAACGTGACTTCAAATCTGGTTTCTTACTTTTACCCCAGTTTTCCTCAACGATCTCGAAAAAAAAATGACGGAAACCATGATTTCAGCTTTTCCATACCTACATTCCCGTAAACAGAACAACGACACAAATACATCGACATGCCCGTCATAAAAATCGCCTCATTCGTTTTCCAAATAACGCGAAAATTAACACAAAAAAAACACCTTTTCCATAAGAAAACCATGTTTCCAGCTTTTAACCGTTTCCATATCTATATCCCCGTAAAGAGAATAAAGAGACGAAAAAAATACTATCACACACGTCATCATCACGTTTTCAGTTTTTCCAATATTAGGGAAAATCACAAGAACCCATTTTCCATCAAAAAACCGTGTTTCCAGCTTTTTTACCTTTTCAACACCTGCATTCCCGTAAAGAACACAACGATACGAAAAAATACTATCACGCACGTCATCATCACGTTTTCAGTTTTCGCAATATTAGGGAAAATCACAAAAACCCATTTTCCATAAAAAAAACCTGTTTCCAGCTTTTTACCTATTCCATACCTACATCTCCGTAAAGAGAACAATCAGACGAAAACATACTATCACACACGTCATCCTCACGTTTTCAGTTTTCGCAATATGAGGGAAAATCACAAAAACCCATTTTCCATATAAAACCATGTTTCCAGCTTTTTACCTATTCCATAACTACATCTCCGTAAAGAGGACAATGAGACGAAAACATACTATCACACACGTCATCCTCACGTTTTCAGTTTTCGCAATATGAGGGAAAATCACAAAAACCCATTTTTACATCAAAAACCGTGTTTCCAGCTTTTTACCATTTCCCTACCTACATCTCCACAAAGAGGACAACGTGATGAAAACATACTATCATACACGTCATCCTCACGTTTTCGGTTTTCGCAATATGAGGGAAAATCACAAAAAACCATTTTTACATCAAAAACCGTGTTTCCAGCTTTTTACCTTTTCCGTACCTACATCTCCGTAAAGAGGACATTGAGACGAAACAATACTATCACACACGTCATCATCACGTTTTCCGTTTTCCAAAAATCGGCAAAAATGTGAAAAACGCATTTTTAGACCCAAAACCCTTTGTTCTCCTTTTCGACACCTACATTCCCGTAAAGAGCACGATGAGACGAAAAGAACGAATCCAAGCACGCCCTCCTAGCATGGCTCCTTCCATTCCAAGGTCGCGGGGGGGGGGGGGCTCACAACTTCCTAGGTAACGTAGAACCTACAACCTAGCATTATTTTAGAGTGGACATAAAACGTCCATAGGAAAGGGGGGGGGGGATTCACCACGAGTCCTACGACACCTCATAGGTTTAAATCCGATTATTGGTTACCGAGATAGTAAAAAAGCGCATGACCTATGAATTTTAATCATTCTTAATAAATATTAAAAAAACTCATCTACAAATAATCATGTAAAAAGCCCGCCCTCTTACAAAACCCCTCAAGTTCGTAGGCATACAAAAAAACACTCATCGCCAAAATGTCAAAACAACATGTTTACCCCAAATGGCCTTTCCAAATTCCATCCATTTTAAAAAATAACCCCACCATCACCTAGAGCGGAAAAATACCATCTAAACGACCCCTCACTCGACCCTACTCCTCCCCCACCATCTAACCCTTTCCCAACATAGGCATACATATTCAAGCACTTGAGGAAACCAACACTACCCCACTACTCGCGAATGACCTTTTAGTTTTGGTCTTTTAATTAAATAAAGAGGCTATAGGAAAGTAGGGGGCGTCACTACGAGTGTTAGGACACCCTGTATGTTCTAATCCCATGTTTGGTTAGCGCGATATCAGGTTCGGGGCCGATACGATGAGGGTTCAAAAGGAAGTGAGGCAGCTTCCCCATCATCCCACTCTTCATCATCATTGATATATATACACACAAAATGGCGGCTGTATATTATACACAAGAATGGGATTTCCCTAGTAACTCTTGGAAATATTGTTACATTTTATTTATTGTTTTTTAATGTGGTCCTGGATGTCATGGCAAAAAAGTGTACTAGACTGATTGAAACATTTCAAGAAGAAATATTATTTTGAGATTTTTAAAATAACGGATCTAAAAATCTCTTCAAATTTTCACAGTAAATAATTTATTATTAATAAACTATAATGGTTAGGGCAACAATTCTAGTACATTTTGTTGATAACTATTGTATAAATGTGACTACAAAATTCGCTGAAATATCTTTGTAAGTTCATGAGTTATTCGGGAAACGGAATGAAAAAAATGAACTTGCGGGAAATGAGCGATGAAAGTTTCACATGTTTGGGATGTTCTAAAATTCCCCTGCCGCATAAACTGGTCCTTCCTCGTTGAACTTCGCAGTGTTTCCCTCCAGTCGTAGTCTTTTCGTTCTTTTAAAACTTGTTTTCTTTGCTAATGCTAATGAAGAGAAGAGATAGGTTGGTAGGACACATACTAAGACACCCAGGAATAGCAAGCTTAGTTATGGAAGGAAGGGTTGAGGACATGAACTGTAGGGGTAGACCAAGGTTAGAATATCTTAAACGGATTGCCTCGGATGTATGGTGTGGTAGCTATGTAGAGATGAAATGATTAGCTCAGGACAGGGAAGCATGAAGGGCTGCATCAAACCAGTCAAAAGACTGAAGATTCAACAAGAACAACTATTAGACCAAAATATTCCAGCTATATTTTGAGCTATCAATATAATTTGGTAGATAAAGTGAATATGTTTAAGAAGGTCAATTTTGAGGAATGGAGATTGCTTATTAAAATGGGCGTTGACAGGACATTTAATTGTCACTGGTAGATGTCAGTCATGTCGTATTTTTACTATAACTTCCGTTCTATTCGAGATATTAAACCAATTCTTTCACTGGATGAAAGAGAAAGTGTTGTTCTATTAGATTATACGACTTTTGAAAAATGTCATTTTTGAAGCTTAAAGGTGTTGGTCCATCAAGCTACAGACACTTGGCACATTTAGTTTGGTTGGTTGGTTCCTCAGTTTAGGGACTGCGACAACGGGGTCATGTAGCCCCGTGTACTTTGGGTGTGTGTAGAATCTGTCAGATAACCGGTGTTAATTGTGATGACTGTATTAGTGTGTGTTATCTGTTTTAATTCAAGTAAGGACTGCAGACGATCAATTTTCAAGTAGTTCCTACTTTTGCCACCAAACGCCACCGTTAACGACCAACTAGTTCAGAAATTATTTACCAGATGCCACCGCAGTCGGCTCCTGACGACGAACGTAGGAACCTAAGAACGTTAGTCAAATGTTTAACCTATATTAATTTAGCTTCACACAGGTATAATTAGTGGAAGGTTCTTTAACATGCCATAAATTTATGACATGGGACCGCCGGCTTTACTTCCCCTCCGACGGAAGACATACTGAGGGATTGTTAACGTTCTTAAAAAATCCGACGACTTCGGCCGGGTTTGAACCCACAATATTGGGCATAGAAGCTCAGCATGCTACCGACTACGCCACCGAAGCCACTCACATTTAGTTTCTGCATAGCTCATTTTTGAGATTATTTTCCATATACTTTATCACAACCGTGCGCCATATTAGTAAACCAACAATTTATTTTTCACTAAATTTCTCTCGATTCATAGTTTTCTCTCTATTAGACAATAGGCATAATAAAATATTTTAAAGAAATCAAAACGAGTGAGTGATGTGATGTTGGACCATACCTCGTCCCCAAACCAAAAATGTCTCCGTTTCCTCCGCTAGTGGAAAAGTCTTTGATTCCACTTCTCTCTCTATAAAAATGAATGTTACGTGATTGTTTGTCTGTGTGTGTGTGTGTCTTTATTCGTTCATATACCATTCATCCGATTGCGATGAAACTTGGGCGAGTTGTTGTGTACACTCCAGGGAAAGTTTCTGACTTAGTAAATCAATTTTACAACAGGTAGCGCACGAGGAGTTTCAACAAATGACTAACGGCGCGCGAATAGTTTCAACAAAGTTCCATCTACGTTCATATACCATTCGTCCGATTGCGATGAAACTTAGGTGAGCCATTGTGTACAGTCCATGGAAGGTTTCTGACTTGGTAAATCCATTTTATAATAGGTAGCGCAAATGAGTGATGGTGCGCGAATCGCTTCAACAAAGCTCCGTCTACATTCATATACCATTCATCCGATTGGGATAAAACTTGGGTGAGTTGTTGTGCACGCACCCACAAATGTTTCTGAATTAGTAAATACATTTTACAATAGTTCAGAGGCAGTTAACGGAAAAAGAAATAAAATATTGTGTATCCAAAAGCACTTCAATAAACAAAATTACAATACATTGGCATTGCAATGCATGCTGGGTACAGCCTGTTATTGTATAAAATACATTTCTTAATATACAAATTCCCTATTTTACGCAACTTTCCAACTTGCAAAGCTGAACATTTTACAGGAAATTTCTCTTTACATGTGTTATATTTTAACAGCTTGTCCCGGTGTGTGAGTGGTTGTCGTGTCGGACAAAAATCACGACACGCATGTCATAAGTTGTTGGCATGTTAAAGAACCCATTTGAATTCAGTAGGCCGTGTTCATAATGGCAAAATTAATCTCGGGATTTTGGCCTGTTTGCCATCTCTTGATGAATGCAATACATTTGCATTTGTCTGTTGGCACAGGCTAGAGTAAAATGTGGCTTTTCACCGCTGTCTCAGTCTCACTCATGGCTGTGATTATATGGAAGCTACTGAGGTATGGGTGGGGCTTAGTTATGACATTCAGGGCACAGTCAGTGCCTGTGAATGCTGTGAAAGGTTCTACTCATAGGGTTAGTACTGCTGTACTGACTCAGCGAGGAAAGCAATGGCAAACTACCTCACTCCTCATCTTGCCTAGTACGCCTCAATATAGCGCTGCCTTGGGTTTTTGTGGGTATCTACCCACATAACCTAACGGCGGTACTTTTTGAGGATCCAACCAGCCTTCGGGCTGACTACCTAACAGGCAGATTTTCTGCCAACACAAAAAGTTCCTCCATTCTCTACTAGAAAGCGCTATAGCGTCCAGGAGCTTATGTATCTAACCTCCTTGACTTTCATAGCGCTCCAAGGAACAACAAAATTCGACATACAAGCTGCCCTCTGGGTGGCAAATAACAAAGCTAGAACCCGACACCCGAGGCTATACGATATTATTATTTTATATTTTAACACAGCCGTTTTTGACTTTCAAGTCGATGAACTAACCTAATTGTGGCGGAGGTCCGTTAATGCCACGCTTACCTCCTTCCCAATCCTCATCTGAATTTCTAATATAGTCACCGTAATAACTTGGGCTCGGATTTTTAGGTGCTAAAAATGGAGAAACTAGTTATTTTTTATGTATTCAAAATACCTGAAATATGTGTCAAAAAATAAAAATATTTAATTATAATTTAGTTTGTTAATATGCAGTATTCACGAATGCAATTTATGCTATGCCTCACTGACTGCTGAAGCATTACAATACACAAGGAGTGAATCCGCGAAACTGCGGCAATATGTGTCTTGCCCTTGAGGTGTTGTGTAACTTGAGATCGCTGTTCAGCCTTGATTGCTTTCCCATATGGTTGTCAGAACAGAACGTCACCATCAGAAGTAAAATTATCTTTAAATTCTGCAACAGACGATAACTTGTAGTTGTTTTTACTTAAGGCATTGTAGAACTGCCTTACACTTCACAGTGCCAGAAATGAAGTGCATGTGAGTAACACTAGTTCCAGGTAGCTGGGGGGGATGGGGAGGTCTGGCACGTGGTGCAATATGGCTATGGAGAAGGAAATCCCCGGCTTCCACCGTGAGTGGCACGGGGCGACAAGTTCAAAATAACACAGTTGCAAGCTGACATACGCTCTGCATGAAGATTAGATAGCTCGCAGGTTCTTCTCCGTTGAAGTAACACAGAAAACAATTGCAATAAACTGTGAAAGATCTAGCTAGCATACTGATTTTAAAAAAATGTAAATATTATGTCTTTTTATGTGCTAATAAGTAAAAAGCAGGAATTTATGTATTTATATATAAAGCTTAAAATATGTATTTACATAACAAAATATTTCTTTGACTAAAAATCCGAGCCCTAGTAATAACACAGCATCAGAAAAAAATCCACTTATACAAGGGGCTAAATGACCAAGCCCCTCCAATGAAGACATAACTACACGTTTCTGTTTCATTTAGAGGGTTTGCAACACTGTAGCCGCGTGTACTTGGTTGTATGTGTGGAAATAGTATGATAACCTGTATCATTGTGGTGACTGTGCTAGCGTGTGTTTTTTGTAATTGTAGCTAGGAATTGGGTAGTATGTCGGCGTGGCTAATTTAGGTACAATGCACCTTCTAGGTTGACTAAGGTTGGAATCATACCCTCCTCTTCTCAGTTTTACCCCGTTCCAGCCCTCAGACCAGATTTAAATTTCTTGGCAGACCTGGCAATCGAACTTGGACCTCCACTGTGAATGCTAGTCAGGAAAAGGACTGAGGGAAAGACACATCATGGCACAGTGAGCAAAACGTAGGATTAACTTACAGCTGAGTATTAGTGATCCTCCCTGACGGTAATCCTAAATACGCCACTGGCGTGTAGAGATTTACCACTTACCCTCTTGCACCCAGTCCTTCTCATCTTGGACAGCGCTCTTCATGAAGACGCAGCTGTCGTAGAAAGTCTTGAGCTGCTGGAACGCGGGCAAACTGCTGTCGTCCGTCTTCTTTAGCACACCTGAGAGACGCATCTTATCAGCGACAGAGTTACACTAAGATATCCTGAGATATTTGGTCGAGTAATGTCCAAATTTAGGTATTCGAAAGTCATTTTTAAAAGTCTTTTTGTGGAACATTGCACTATATGGAAGTGAAACGTGGACTTTTGGCACAGCAGAAAAGTGAAATGTGGTGTTTTAGGATAATTATGAAGATCAGATGGGTAGAAGAGGTATTAAGATATGTGGGAGAGGAGATATGTATGTGGCGACTGCTAATGAAGAGGAGACATACTGTAGGTTGGTAGGTCACATACTAAGACACTCAGGAATAGTAAACATGAACATATTTAAAGAATGGACAATGAAAGAGTTCCTAAAGGAAATTTAATCAAGCCTCTTCACTAAAAGTCAAGAATAACTGTGTAATCAAAATTGAAAACGGCCAAGAAATCAAATTAACAGACGAAACCTTATGGACAGGCCTAGCTTCAGATCGTTGGTAAACATCTATTTGTTGCAAACCCCCGGATGAGGGCCACCACTGCATGGTTAGCAGCAATCGTAGGGCATAACGTTGTAAATCCCTCCCTAAAATAAGGTCCCATTAACACCAACCTACACATATGGGGTACCTACAGGTTCAGCATAACCCAATGCGTAAGCGAAACGCACTCACTTACTCTTTAAATGCCTCACAATTAAATAAATACCTTAAAACATGTATATTTACAATGATATAATGAAAGAATGCAACACGGAAACCATGGCAACAGAATCTCACAGGCCCATCTATTTCTGTAAGACGCAATGCAATTCCAATTATTGCATTACTGTGAAAGTTACCAGACGGTTTTATAGGGTTATCACTGAACCAAATTAAGCTGTAACATTCATCAATACATACAGTATAATGCGCTTAAGGGGGTCAAGGCGCACTCTAGAATTTTTTCACGTGTGAGTGTGGTACGAAAGGTCTTTTTCACCCGACTATAAAGGGTCTCCGAAAACCACATTTAAAGGCCCTTAAATTAACAGTGTCTGTGATATTCTCAGAAAACTAACTTCGCTCTGATATACCTATGAAGGAATGACAATCCCCTAACCGCTGCACCAGTAGCTGAATTGATAGTTTGATTATTCATACCAAGGATAAATCAGTTATAGCATTCATGATTGAGATTTTGCTAAGTGTACTATTTACAACTAGAATATTTGCGGGCGAAGCCGCGACGGGTAATGCTAGTAATAATAATAATAATAATAATAACAATCTTCAAGCTGATAATCCACAGAAGATAACGCACCTAGCTGAGTAAATGAAGACCATGTGGATGTTGAAACAAGTGGCTGTGAAGCCCATCAACATATCGGCAACTGGCACTCTCTAGTGTCAACTGAATTTTTCCGGTCACGAAGGGAGTGTAGGCTAAGGATAGGTCATGCAAAATCCACCCCCCGTACCTGATGAGAAGGGAAAACCCCCCACTTTGCACCTGTGGAGCCGTTTTCACCGTGACCCACATTTTAACCGAGTGTGTGGATCTTGCTGACTAACGAAGAAACCTTGGTTTGTAGATGACACTCAAACTTACTGTATATTAGCCGATGACGCGGTGGCCGCTGTTCTCGTCATCCGCATTATAAGTGAGAGTGGGTTAGAGCCAGCAATGTAAATTTTCCAGTGAACATTGACTCAAAGACTTGTTCTTTTTTGTAATTCTGATTGTTGTGTTTCCGGAATTTTGTTCATTGTTATAATTATTCTTTTATCGGGTGAGTTAGCCGTGATCGTTACGGCATGGCTGCTGGCAGTCGCTCACATCCGGGAGGCGAGGAGGTTCGAATTCCCCCACCAGCAACCTTGAAGATGGTCTTCTGTGGTTACCCATCTTCCTTCCAGGCAAATGCCGGGGTTGGTCCCTAACTATAGGCCACAGCCGCTACCTTCCAACTCCTCGTCCTTACATTCAAACTTTCCTCCCCAACGGTACTTGTAGCTCACCCATTGGGTGTCCGCCAAGAAGCAGCTACAAACTGGCGAGCCGAACATGTCCTCGAACACTCCCGGCACCTGAAAGCCATACGCTAAAACTTTTTTTTGTTTTATTAATTTTCGATCTTTTCATATTTAGGTGTCCACCTCTAAATTTTTAATTCCATTCTAAAGTTGTATAGCCTACTATAATCTATGTTAAATTGGGCAGATGACCTCGTAGTTCCATTAAAACAACAATAAATAACTAACAACTCGAGCTTGAACACCTGGTCGCTGCTATACAGAAAGCTGTGATCCTGATCACAAAGTGCAAGAATTCATGAACATCAACTGAAGTATTCTGGATGTTAAAAGAATTGTCCGCATCTGACACTTCGTCGAGAGATTGCTTGTTTTGTAAATAAAAATAATAATAATAATAATAATAATAATAATAATCAATATAGGCCTACACGGAAGAGCCTCCGTGGCTTAGGTGGCAGCACGCCGGCCTCTCACCGCTGGGTCCGTGGTTCAAATCCCGGTCACTCCATGTGAGATCTGTGCTGGACAAAATGGAGGCAGACGGTTTTTCTCCGGGTACTCCGGTTTTCCCTGTCAAAATTTCATTCCAGCAACACTCTCCACTATCATTTCATTTGTCATGCATTTAATTATTGCCCCAGAGGAGTGCGTCAGGCCTCGGCAGCCGGCACAGTTCATATCCTCGCCGCTAGATGGGGGCTTCATTCATTCCATTCCTGACCCGGTCGGAGACTGGAAGCAGGCTGTGGATTTTCATTTTCATAGGCCTACACGGAACAAGTGGTAGCGATAAGCCCGGTGGAGGAACTTGATCCGATATCAGAGGGGATATCCGACACGGGTCAGAACACCACAAGCATGGCGCATGGTATAATATTACGACAGGAAAGAGGAAATGCAGCGTGGTGTGTAGGAAATCCTAACCAGAGGGATTTCTTGTAAATATGTGGCAATTACGTTTACCGTGCTCTTGGGTCCTATGTTTCACAAGACAAGATTTAGAGAACCATATTTAAAATGATCATAATCGTTTTCAAGGTGCTTTCTTTTAACCTTTACAGTCCCAGAGGACCAATTTATCGGCTCTGTTTTTATAAGAATTTGTATTACTAGCATTACCCGTCGCGGCTTCGCCCGCGAATATTCTAGTTGTAAAGAGTAGCCTACACTTAGCAAAATCTCAATCATGAATGCTATGACTGATTTATCCTTGGTATGAATAATCAGACTTTATCAATCCAGCTACTAGTGCAGTGGTTAGGGTTTTGTCATTCCTTCATAGGTATATCAGAGCGAAGTTAGTTTCCTGGGAATATCACAGACACTGTTAATTTAAGGGCCTTTAAATGTGGTTTTCGGAGACCCTTTATAGTCCGGTGAAAAAGACCTTTCGTATCACACTCACAAGTGAAAATTGCGCGAAAAAAATCTAGAGTGCCCCTTGACCCCCTAAAGCGCATTATACTGTATGTATTGATGAATTTTACAGCTTAATTTGGTTCCGTGATAACCTTATAACCGTCTGGAAACTTTCACAGTAATGTAATAATTGGAATTGCATTGCGTCTTACAGAAATAGATGGACCTGTGAGATTCTGTTACCATGGTTACCGTGTTGCATTCTTTCATTATGTCATTGTAAATATACATGTTTTAAGGTATTTATTTAATTGTGAGGCCTTTAAAGAGTAAGTGAGTGCGTTTCGCTTACGCATTGGGTTATGCTGAACCTGTAGGTACCCCATATGTGTACGTTGGTGTTAATGGGACCTTATTTTCGGTACCGGTACAAAACTGGAATGGGACTTTAGCAGAATAATATAGGGAGGGATTATTTACAACAATCAAAATCACTGTTGTAACCAAGACAATGCAGGCATCATTCTCTCTCTGGATATATTTAAGTTCCGAGGATAACTGGATTTATAATGGGTATTCTTACAATGGAAGTATCAGGTTAGACAGCTCGAAATCTATCTTCAAACTTTTTGAGCGCAATCACTGTATTATAAGACGACAACGTGCGGAAAATCAGCTGCCAGATTGAATGCAAGACTCCGAAATCATGTGGCGAATGTCTCATATAAATCAGTAGCGAGTACCGTGCATGTTGGAATGGACAGCCCTGACCGCCCAAGCACTCAAGGCCGGTGGGAAGGAGCCACACGCTCCAGTCAGCATATACGCCCCGCCTCGCTACTACTCCGAGCGCCTCATGGATGTCCAGCTCCTCCAGCTGCGAGCCAGGATGCGATTAAAATGCCTCAGCTCTCGCCGTCTTTCAGTACCGTTGTTGAGAATTAATTCAAAGTTTTTGATAGAGACGCATAAGTATGAGATTTAATTATAAAGTGGTAATGATATTAGACTATTATAAGGTGGTAAAGTCAACATGAAAAGCAAGGATTTATTGGATTAATATGTAATCATAACTCTAAACAGATTAGATATGTATATGATTCCGAATCCATTGGATCCAAAGAGGTACTCACTGTCGATGCGGCGCAGGACGTCCACGCTGAAGTCGTATTCCCTGATGAACGGGTCGCTGTAGAGTCCTCCACAGGCATAGCTGTAGAAGTTATCGCAAGGTCTGTTATCATGGCTCATCTGGACGAGCATTCGACTGGCCAGCCTCTTACATTCCACCGTCCCACACACCTCTGAGTGAATGGACACCCCTGAAACAGTGCGTCACATTAGCGGCGTCTCCGAGCGTGCACAGTCAAGATTGCAAGATGGAGCTGGAAGTCCGCAGATAGGAGGATTATTAGTACACCAGCGTCCAAAAGTTAAGCATAAGTTACGAATAAGCAGGGCAACAGGAAATAAACCGCAAATCGCACGACATATGCACCTACCAACCTTACTTGTTCGCTCTGTATAGGAAAGGAGTATTCCCTGCTTTGACCAGTGGCGTAACCGCAAGGTAAACACAGCCAGTGCCTGCGCCCCATATTCCCTCAGTCGTGTTTGCCCTGTTCTAGTGTGCGGAGTGTAGCCTCGTGGTGAATGTGACAACATAATGCCACAACGACGCCCTTTGGACCCCGTTTTACAGGGTAGATTACTCGGCCGCCTGGAAGCAGGCCAGACACAGACCGTAGTCGCCGTATCCTTGAATGTGCCACAAAGTGTCATTTCCAGGTGATTTCGAGACGCAGGAGATATTAGTCGTAGGCCAGTACCAGGTCGACCAAGAGTAACCACCCCACAGCAGGACCGATATCTGGCCTTAACCGACCGACGAAATCGGAGTGCCATTGCAAGACTATTATCGGCGGAGCTTGCAGCCGTCTGAAGGGTTGCCGTTTACCGGCAAGCTGTGTACTGGAGGCTCAGAACAACAGCGCCGTTAGCCAGAAGTCCAGCGGTGTGCGTCCCGCTCACTCCAAAACAGAGACGGGCCCGTTTACTATGGAGCCGTCAACGACGAAACTGGACCATCAATGAATGGAGGCATTTGGTCTTCACAGATGAATCCCGCTTCAGTTTGCAGAACGATTACCGTTGCACGTTAATCTGGAGAGAACCGGGTGGCCGTTACAATTACAGGAACATCGTGGAACGGGACCAGTATGTTGGTGGTGACGTCATGGCATCATGTACGGACCTGCACATCTTCATGGGTGGTCCGATGAACACACAGAACGCTCGGAGATACAGGGTACTGAGGCCACATGATCGACTCTCCAGAGGTGCGGTTGGTCCAGACTTCCTCTTAATGGACGATAATGCCCGACCGCACCGTGCTGCTCTGAAGGATGCATTTCTGGCTGGGGAAGACATTCATCGCATGGACTGGCCAGCGAGGTCTGCGGATCTGAATCCTATAGAACATGCCTGGGATGCATTGGGGAGGCGAATTGCATCCCGTCAACCTCCACCAAGGACCCTCCAAGACCTACGCATTGCCCTTTTGGAGGAATGGCATCGACTGCCCCAAGAGCTCTGGGACCATCTGATAGAGAGCATGCCACGTCGCTGCGAAGCTTGTGTGGCCGTTAGGAGTAATCATACACCCAATTAACAGCATATTTTTTTGTGGAAGACATTGCCAAGTTTTTTTAGTTGTCAAAGTTGTACCCTAGCTATCAGAACATTTCTGACACTGTTTTTTTTTTTTTTTTTTTTTTTTTTTTTACAAGTTGTGTGACATATGGTGTGTGATTCAGCTTCTGTTTGTTCAGCAATCCGTCTGACTTTCCTATCAGGTGGTGTGGTCTCGTTTAGTGATTATGCCTAACTTTTGGACACTAGTGTAGAATTACTTAACAGTCGGTCAACTCGACTGTACCCAATGAGATTGGACGGGAAGTTATAATTAACTTCCTAGTGCCTGGAAGGAATACAAGTGTTATTTATACTCTAAATAAAACACTTCTCACACAAATCGAGGGTTTCGTTCATCAAGCAAGCATAATCAGAACATGCTCATTTTAGCCCTCAATAAACTGTTGAGCTAATGTTTAAAATAGGCTATAAGATAAAAAAACGAAGGGACATAACCGTTGCAGTAGGATTTAAAGGCCCCACTTCCCACTGTAGACTGATATCTGTCAGAGGCTAATCATCGTCGCTTGAAATACGACATTGGAAGAGTCCATGGGCAGTGTTGCCAATTTGGTGTTTTTAGCACCAGATCTGGTGTTTCTGAAGTTCGTCTGGAGCCAGAAATGTTCTAATAGCGCCATAGTAAAATACTGGTGTTATTTCAATAAAACCAGTGCCAAATCTGGTGCTTAACGGATTTTCCCATGAAATTGTCTCCTATGACAAATAAGTAAATCCTGGAAGCCATGTAATAGTTTTAATAAAGTTAATCCATTAAGATAGGCAATGTTCAGCCTTACACGTGTCAAGGGCAACACTCGAGCAGGGGAAGTCCCTGAAATCCTCATTCTCGTGCATAAATGCTAAGTAAGCGCAACATGCAGGGTTCAGTGCTAGTGCACTTGTACAAAGAATCCACCTATCATCTATTTTCTTCCCAGCTCCCAGGGGATTTTCCAGTTTCATGCGAAGGCAGTTTATGTACTTACGCTCCCTCACTCTAATACAGATGTAGGGAGAGTGTTTAGCCAAGTTTAATTCGTGAAAAAAAAGCAAAGAATTCAAATGCAAGTTCAAAACAACAATCCATTCTGTGTGTGCGATTTGGGCTAAAAACAGACGGAAAATACTATCACGCCTACGCACTTCCGAAGGATATAATAGTGGCCAAAATTGGAAGTATGCAGAGCTACAGCAGTACTACACATTCCTGATCTAAAGATGCAATAGCGGTAGCAGACTCCGCAAGTGAAGAAGACGATTTTTAATTAAAGAAATGTAAGTAAAAAGGCCGTTTATATATTTATAATTGTTGGTGTTTTTCTAGTGTTTTGAATCATAGAGTCCAGCTGGTGCTTTTCTGGTGTTTTAAAGCGTAGGGTTTAGTTCTTTCCCATTTCAAGATTTGGCAACACTGTGCATGGGTTGACTTGGTGACGATCGCTCTGATCTTAAGTCCCATGGTACTTGTGAAGTACGCCCTTCCTGGGAGATTTTCCTTTTCACTTTCTTGTTCCAATGCGGGCCGATGTTTCCTGGGCGAGCTGCGGTCCGGACTTCCTCAGATGGAGGCCACATTCTGGAGCTGCTGTGTCCTATATGACGCAAGTGTTATTTTATCAGTCTTCCGCTAATGACTCATGGACATATACTGTACAGCTGTGTCGCCGAATGCCCTACTGAAGAACCTTTATTTGCGGGTTTTGTTGTAATATCAGAAATTTAGCACATTGATTTTAATATAGCGTATTTCGTAGCATTTAGCAGGCCAGTAGTATAGTGTCCATGATCGCAGGTTCGTCACTCGGCTGAGGAAGTGAAAGGAAAAGAAAGATTGTAGCTTTACGTGACCGTGAATCTTGTGATTATGAGCCACGGGACCTCCTTTTTACGTGGAATCCGAACCACAGGACATGGTAATTCACTTCGAAAATCTCACGTGCATTGACCGGGAATCGAACCCAGTCGACTGAGGAAGTAAAATTGTTGAAGGACGATTGGACTCATCAAAGATCTCTCGTATCTTATTGTTACGGCTGTGAGTTTGTTTCGTCGCCTCGCCACATGAGTCACAATTGCCCCCGGGCTGTGCTCTGCCTCAGTGTATTACGTGCGCCTTACGCAACAGGGCTACTAGGACAAAGGGATGGTCCAGAATATTCGTAACCCAGCCAGTGATGGAAATCTCGAGAAGCCGTGAATCCTGGACGGGTCTAGATGCATTTATTTAGTCTCCAGCCTGCTATATAAGAGTGATCTGGCAAACGGGGTGGACAGTGTTTTTCGAGCTGTGCGAGCTTTTACCTGAGCGACAGAGGTTAGTGTGGTGAATTGCGAAAGCACCGGGGGCTGTTTCCCTAGCCAGCGGACAGCGAAGCAGAGTGTAGTGGTGAGTGACCGCCTATCGTAAATAACTGTAGCTTGCGTATTCAAGGAAGTGTTGCAGGTAGTTCTGTCCAAGGCCAACGATACAGCTGCTTTGGTCTGTCACACTGTCACACGCCCGAAAGTCTCCTGCCGGTCCGCGGCGGTACGTAACAATATTCTAGGATGATGATAATTGTTATTTTAAGGGGCCTAACATCTAGGTTATCGGCCCCTAATGGTTTGGGTGATCGTGAAGATGAAAATGAAATGGAACTAAACCTACAACTAACTACATACTTACAAACTACAAGAGGAAATGGAAAACAGAAAAGAAGAATAAGGGAAACAAAAGGCAGGAGGAAATGAAATGCCCTCAACCCTCGAAGAATGAGAATTAAGGGACTTGGAAGAAAGGAGAGCCACGACCGGTACAGAGGAAAGCGAATGTGGAGAGGGACCGCACCAAAGGCAATGAAAAAGGAGACAAACCGGACCCAGGTCAGGAATCCCTCGGGGTTGCCAACTCCCGATTTTACCAGACGTGAGCCCCTGAGGGTGTAGTACTATCCAGGGTGCACCGGAAGTGGTGGGGCCACATACACCCTGCCTCCTTAAGGGCCTTGTGCAGAAGGCAGGAGGTAACATGAAAATAAAAAGAAGGCTGACCCTTCGCTGAAGGAGGGTATCAGGAAAGATGAGACAAGGGCCAATTAAGGCAGGAAAGGAAAAGACTCCCTAGGCCTCGGATACCATAATACCGTCGGGGTTGGAAGATAACAAGAGTTGACCAAGAGAGATCGACTGGAAAGAAGACAGAGAGGAGAGAAACGTAAAAAAATAATCAAAATCCAAAATGAATACAATTAGCGGAGACCAGCTCAAAAATTCTGTAGAAATAAATAAACAAGAAGTTCCATGACGAACTAAAGAGCCTACTTTTCTTAAAATTTAAGATCCATGCCAATGATTAATCTACATGGATCTATCTAGAATAATGACGAAATTAAGTTGGTAATATCGAAATTTCTAATTAGTTCGAAATATGTATCCTAATAGAGAACTACAGTTGGCAGCCCTGGTGACTAAATATATTCTTAGTTCCATCTCTTATGGTACAGAATACAAAATTTGGTTGAAGTCCAATGGATAGCATGGACGTTACGTGCAGTTAAACATTGGATCTAACAGCGCGCGTAAAATCATGTTGGCAACAATGACATAATCTGATCTATTGTTGTGTCAATTTTGAATGAAATCCATTAGTTAGTATAGAAGTTACATGCATTTTAAAATAGGACCTATCAGCAGGCTTAGAATCATGTTGGCAGCACTGGCGTAGGCCTATATTAGTTACTCCAAATGAATCTAGAATGCCAGGTACGTGTGCAAAGTTTATAGCTATTGGCTTGCATACTTTCTGATATATTGATATTAGGTTAAAAAAATAGAGACACAACTTATTAACAGATGGCAGCCCTGGTTACTCTTAACAATCGGCATAGTCATATCTATTATGGTACACATAGCACACGAAATTTGGTTGAAATCCAAATGATAGTATAGAAGTTACATGTATTTAAAGTTGGACCTCTCAGCAGGCTTAGAATCATGTTGGTAGCACTGACGTATATAAGTTACTCCAAATTAATATACACACATCAAAAAAAGTTTTGCATCACCTCGGTTCCCAGATCTCCGGCATATAGACGTTGACTGTGTATATTGTATCCAAGATACAGTCCCTTTGACTGTTCATAGATGTCACTAAAACTGCTCAAAGATGTAAACAACCATGCATGAGCAGGGCCTATTAGACGGAGGGGGTACGACAGCCGATCAGTTCCAGTCATTCCACCAGGACGAAGGTACGCTGCTCATGTTGTCTGTAGTTCTACCATGCCTAGAAGGTCAATACCGCAGTTCGATCGCGTCCGCATTGTTACTTTGTGTCAAGAAGGGCTCTCAACAAGGGAAGTTTCCAGGCGTCTCAGAGTGAACCTAAGCGATGTTGTTCGGACATGGAGGAGGTACAGAGATACAGGAACTGTCGATGACAGGCCTCGCTCAGGCCGCCCAAGGGCTACTACTGTAGTGGATGACCGCTACTTACGGATTGCCGCTCGGAGGAACCCTGACAGCAATGCCACCATGTTGAATAATGCGTTTCGTTCAGCCACAGGACGTCGTGTTTCAACTCAAACTGTGCGCAATAGGCTGCATGATGCGCAACTTCACTCCCGACGTCCATGGCGAGGTCCAGCTTTGCAACCCCGACACCATGCAGCGCGGTACAGATGGGCCCAACAACATGCTGAATGGACCCCACGGAATTGGCATCACGTTCTCTTCACCGATGAGTGTCGCATATGCCTTCAACCAGACAATCGTCGGAGACGTGTTTGGAGGCACCCTGGTCTGGCTGAACGTCTTAGACACACTGTCCAGCGAGTGCAGCAAGGTGGTGGTTCCCTGATGTTTTGGGGTGGCATTATGTGGGGCCGACGTACGCCACTGGTGGTCATGGAAGGCTCCGAAACGGCTTTACGATACCTGAATGACATCCTCCGACCCATAGTGCAACCATATCGGCAGAATATTGGAGAGGCATTTGTCTTCATGGACGACAATTCTCGACCTCATCGTGCACATCGTGTGAATGCGTTCCTTCAAGATAACGACATCGCTCGACTACAGTGGCCAGCATGTTCGCCAGACATGAACCCTATCGAACATGCCTGGGATATGTTGAAAAGGGCTGTTTATGGACGTCTTGACCCACCAACCACTCTGAGAGATTTACGCCGAATTGTCGTTGAGGAGTGGGACAATTTGGACCAACAGTGTCTTGATGAACTTGTGGATAGTATGCCACGACGAATACAGGCATGCATCAATGCAAGAGGACGTGCTACTGGGTATTAGAGGTAGTGGTGTGTACTGCAATCTGGACCACAAATGCTGAAAGTCTAGCTGTATGATGGTACAACATGCAATGTGTGGGTCTCATGAGCAATAAAACGAGCTGAAATGTTGTTTGTGTTGATCTCTATTCCCTTTGTATTTAAAGGTTCCGGAACTCTTGGAACCGAGGTGATGCAAAACTTTTTTTGATGTGTGTAGAATGCCAGGTACTATACGTGTGCATAGTTTAAAGCTGTCAGCTTGCATACTTTCTGATATATGGGTATTTGGATTCAAAAAAATTGAGAGCATTTATTAACAGTTGGCAGCCCTGTTGACTCTTAAGAATACGCTCAGTCATATCTGTTTATGTACACGAAATTTGGTTGAAATCCATTTGATAGTGTAGAAGTTATATGTATTTAAAATTTGGACCTATCAGCAGGCGTATAATCATTTTGGTAACACTGCCATGTATGGCCTCATGGAAATTAAACTGCAATATTAGTATATATACGTGTGCCAATTTTGAAATAGCTCCCATTCATACCTTCCAAGATATCCAACATGGAGCTTAAATTTCAATTGCGAATTTTCAGCAGATGGTAACACTGACATCATTTTCAAATATGGCCGTGAGATATTCAGGTATTTACTCCTACCAAATTTTGTTTCAATTGCTGCAGCCGTTTAGGAGTTGATAGGGGAGGGGGACACACACACACACAGACAGACAGACAGACAGACACGCATTTGCCCGATCTCATGTCTACTTTTTCCTAATTTTTGCAAAATGTGAAAAGTAGGCTAAAAATTAGTCAAAATACAAAAGAAAATCAAACAAAATTATTCAAAAACAGTCTCTAACCATTCTGCTAGCATGGAGAGTGAAATAAAAGTTGACGTAAGAGGTATTTATTGTCAGTTTCTAGAATCGTAGATGCAAAGCGCTACCAATAACAACGTTGCAATTATTGCTACCATTTTAGGGTTAAGGTAAATAAACGAGGGGGGTGATGTTGGGTTTTAATTTCGACGGAGAATAGAAGCATTCCGGGAATACTACGCACCCTGAAATGTGGTTGCTCCTGAACATGTTTCTGCAGAAATTGTAACAAAAGGAAACTGTCAGAAAGACAAAAACACTTCCAAAACACAACGGACTAAGAATTTGAAAGGACTATGTCAAATGCAAGAAAGTTGTAGTTAAAGCAGAAGGTGGTGTACAGGGAAATTATGTTGCCTATTAAATTAAACTAAAATAGGAAGAATACGTTTATTCCACTTCAATCAATATTACATTTAAACTGATGATGGATGCTTGTAGTTTAACGTGACCGTTAATATTGAGATCATGAGCCACGGGACCTCCTTTTTACGTGGAATCCGAACCACAGGACATGGCATTTCACTTCGAAAATCTCACATGCATTGACCGGAAATCGAACCCGGAACGCCTTGGTGAGAGGCAGACAGCTAGACCGCTGAGCCACCACGCCCCATATTTAAACTGAATAACATATAGTTGGTTGGTTGGTTGGTTCCTCGGTTTAGGGGCTGCGACAACGCGGTCATGTAGCCCCGTGTACTTTGGGTGTGTGTAGAATCTATCTGATAACCGGTGTTAATTGTAATGGCTGTATTAGTGGGTGTATCTGTTTTTTTATTCAAGTAAGGACTGCTACTTTGAATTTTTCAAATAGTTCCTACTTTTGCCGCAAAACGCCACCGTCAACGACTACTAGGCATAGTTCAGAACTTAGCTACTAGACGCCACCGCAGTCGGCTCTTGGCATCGAACGTAGGAACCTAAGAGCGTTGTTTACATTCTTAACCTATACAATTTAGCTTCACACAGGTGTAATTAGTGCAAGGATCTTTAACATGCCATAAATCTATGACATGGGATCGTCGGCTTTACTTCCCCTCCGAAGGAAGGCATACTGAGGGATTTTAACGCTCTTAAAAAAATCCGACGGCTTCGGCCTGGTTTGAACCCGCTATCTTGGGCATAGAAGCTCAGCATGCTACCGACTACGCCACCGAAGTCGCCCGAATAAAATATACAGGGTGTTACTAAATTCCCATTACAGACTTTGAGGGATTGTAGTGGGGACAAAAACAGTTAAGTTTAGCACAGGAACTTGTGTCTGGAAACGTACCGTCTTCCCGCTATCCGCAAAAAAAAAAACACCACAACATACATTCAAATCTCCCTCATATTGGGCACTCTGACTAGGGTACGTAAGTCATTGAACCACCACCTGATGTCCCATATCCTCTACAGGTTTGTAGACATTCCCTACCTTCTTCCACGAAATCTCACGGGTGCCGCGTACTCGGTATTCCTTGAAGACGTACTGCATGAGTTCTTAGACGATGTGCCACTGCATGTACGTCAAAACACGTGGTTTCAGTAAGATCGCGCACTACCTCATTTTTCACTTACGGTCCGAGATCATCTACACCACAGATTTGGTGGCCCGATTGCTTGGCTTGAACGTTCCACCGACTTGACCAGTGGGATCTTATGGAAACCTTGATTTACGAGACCCCTGAGGAATCCGAGGAGGACCTATTGGCACGGGTTATAGTTCCGGCGGACGTTGGAGAAATAGGGATTGGTGATCGTGTGTACCAGATCATGGTATGGAGGTATCGTGTCTGTGTTGTCGTCACATGGAGCCCCAGATGACAAGCAGCAGGAGTCGAATAGAACGCCGAAAATGTGGGAGCTATGAACTTGTGCTCTAGTGGTTTATTGTGGGTAGAGGAGTAGTGGAGTGAGGGGGGTTCTAAATAGTGTCATGGCCGCCGCGCGAAATTGAAACATTTAAATAGACTTTTCTCTCGAACCCATGGTCGGATGTTGACAAATGTGGTGTCCTAGGACTCGGGCTGACGTCCTCTTTCCTATGGACCATGTATTATATTTTTCAAAAATTTTTTAAACTTTTTCGTTTTGGAAAATAGGCGATAGTTTGAAAACCAACCATGATAGAACGTTGTGCCATGGCTCAAACGAACAGTCTTTATGACCTTTATTTTTTGTAATAAAACTTTTTTATTTTTTATATTTTTTGAAAACACTTTAATTTTGAAAATCCTATATTTTGGAAACTAGGAACTCTACAAAAAAAATTGTTTAACGTAAATCAATGGTCCCTACCCCCTCTACCCCCAAAATAAATTTCAAGTCTCTAGAATGAAAACCTGCAGTAGTGTGGTAAGGACAGAGCTGCCTCACTTAGCAAGTGGTGAGCCCCTGCGACCTTGGAATGGAAGGAGCCATGCTAGGAGGGCGTGCTTGGATTCGTTTTTTTCGTCTCGTTGTGCTCTTTACGGAATGTCGGTGTCGAAAAGGTGAAAATCTGGAAACACGGTCTTTTTGGGGTAAAACCGTGATTTTGAACTTTTTGCTATATCTCGCGAACTAATCATGCTAGAGGCGTGTACGACGGGTCCAAGGACTCGGGGTGACGTCCTCTTTGCTATATATCACTCGTTGCAATTTTAAAAAAAATTTGGAAACTCGATTTTGGGGTAAACACATGCTTTTTGTGATTTTGCCGATATCTAACGAACCAATAACGTTAGAGGCATGTACGACGGGTCCAAGGACTCGGGGTGACGTCCTCTTTGCTATGGACCACTCGTTGTAATTTTTTTTAAATTGGGAAACGCGATTTTGGGGTAAACACGTGTTTTTATGATTTTTGCCGATATCTCACGAACCAATAACGCTAGAGACATGTACGAGGTGTCCTAGGACTCGGGCTAACGCCCCCTTTCAAATGTGGTAGCTATTTGTCCAAAAATAATAATTCACAAAAGGCCTAACGCCGTACATGTTGAAATAACGTTTTCTTTTTCTTTACCTGTTTATAATGTTTATAAAGCGTGGTGGTTGAGAGAGACGATACGGCTGGGTGTGTGTGTTTCAACGAACCTGTCGCTAACCACAAGGACCATGCGTAATAGAACAATCGCTATTTCGGCTGGTCGGTGTATGACAGAGCGAGGGTGCGGTTTTTTTTTTACACTTTTTACCTTTAACGTGTAAACGGTGATGAGAACTTGGTTCTATGTTGGTCGAAGCGAGTACAGAAAACAAACTTACAGGAGGTGAAGGTCATTTGAGCTTATTGGAAGGCGTTGATCTGACTTGACAACAGGTGCAATGGAAAAAATGACCATGACGCTTCAAGGTGAAATAATCTGATCATCGTGGTGGCAGGGAAGTGCGAAAGGCGTGCACACATGTGTGAAACCACAGGCATGCTAAACCAGTGACATTCTGTCTTGCTTCGTACGTGACAAAATGCAAGTTGACGTGAAATTTGATCTACCGCAGGTGTTCGCTTGGGACGTTATCTATCTACATGCGCGATAACTGTTAACAAGTGACATCCTGTTTTGCTGCGTACGTGACAAAATGCTAGTTCAGGTGAAATTTGATCCGGCACAGGTGTTCGCTTGGGTGTTATCTGTCCACGTGCACGATAAGAGAATGTTCAAAGCGTGGGAATCGCTGAATCAGTAAAAAGTATGATGCAACTTGTGGGAATGATGTCACAACCAATAGATAGGCAAGAGCTGCAAACAGCAGTGGTGGGAGGTGAAGGGAGGGAGAGGGGAGGGGGTGATGTATGAGAGAACACAGGAGGAAAGGGAAAGACAAACATGTATGAACATGCATGAAGCGCGGAGCGCTGTATACATAGAGCTATAGGTGGTGTACAACATGTGTGAATAAATAAAAAGTACACAGGTTCACACAACATGTAATTTATTGATCCAAGAATTAAACGTAGAGTTAAACCCTAACCATTTGACGTAGAGTTTATTTCGTTTTTGTTTCAACACTTTTTCCACAAGATAATGCTGAGGAAATGCTGTTTCCTGAAGTTCATGGAGATAAAATCTACCTTTTATGGGTTGATGGTTGAGGTCCTCGAGTAAATAGGTGACTGGACTGTCCAAGTAGACTCGACGAATTCGAAATAGTTCAGTCCCCCACTGAGGCGTGTAACCCTTATTGAAGGCAGACTTAAATTTGCTCACACGAACAAAATCCCCAATGTTCAGTCGGTGACGTTTAGGATCGGCTGTTTTTATGGGGTTAAACAGTTTATCCAATCGCTGAATATTTTTAGTCACGAGGCGTGGCTTGGTCCCAATCGTTCTATGTTTGGTGTCATTGTAACGTGATACTAGCTCAGGTAACATGTCCAACCAGCGATAACTGCCCTGAGCGGTAAACGCTTTCCACATATGGGTTTTCAATGTTCGGTTGAACCGCTCGACCACACTGGCTTTCAGATTGCTGTACGTGGTGTAATGGTGAATATCCTTAGATTTGAGAAAACGGGAGAAGTCCTTGTTGAAAAATTCTTTCCCCTGGTCGGTTTGTAGCAGCTGAGGTTGACGTTTGGAGTGTTGAATAATATGTTGAAAGGCCTTGGTAACTAGTGGGCCAGACTTGCGACGCACAGGTTCAACAAAGGCCATTTTGGAATAGACATCAATGACGGTCAACATATAGCGTACACCGTCGTTAACGCCAGCATAGGGTATCATTTCAACCAAGTCAGCCTGCCAAAGTTCATCCACACCTCGTGAAATCACCTTGAGTCGCGGATAGTGACGCCTAGCTGGGCGATGCAACTCGTGAGCAATACCCATTTTAATGGGTGAGGGCTTAAACAATAATTTTGGCATTTCGAAGTTCTTGTTCAATTTCTTGAATTTCCCAATCGTGACCGGTATGGCCAGCTTGACGTGAAGCATGCAACAACTGTAGCCGCTGGACGAGCTTATTGGGATTGTGCCAGTAGGTAATATCCACAAGGGGTTTTAATGGTTTAAATGTCACTCCCGAAGCGGACACTTTACGACGAGTACTTTGACTAGTGGGAAACATTTTTGCAATGATGGTTTTATATTTTTGAGATATATTGGCATTCACTTGTTGAGCAGGATCATACTGTCTCTTATGGGCATGGGTATCCAATAAAATGGATTTATATTTGTCAAGATCCTCTGACGTATAATCATGGGAAGAGGGGGTCCGAGAAAAGAGCAGCTTTAACAGTCCTGGCGTTAATTTATAGTTGATGTTTTTAATGACAGCTTTAGTACGAGCAAATTTAATGGATGAATCGCCAATTTTAAAACTATCATCCTCATAGCGAACACCATACGTGGTATCTGTGTTTCCAATAAATAGATCGGTGAAATAGGGTTCCAATGTTGATCCATAATATTTTATTAAAATGGTTTTCAGTTGAGCTTTATGTTGAGGGGTGGCCAAGAGTTGTGAAAACGGAGACGCTCTGGAAGGGCAAGGTGTTTCGACCATGGCCAAGGATTTCTTTTTTCTCAAAAACTCTGCAAGGGGTGCGGCCTTTTTTTGAGGTGTAAACACTTGTTCCTCCTCATCCTCAACTTCACTAACACTTGTCAAATCTTCCTGTTCCTCTTCCTCTTCCTCAGGGTCCTCGTGCAGCGTCTGCGTGGCTTGTGAAACGGTGGGTAGCGTTTCAGATGGCTTGAAAGAGGGTTTCAACATGGCTTTTAGCGGAGGTGCTAAATGTTGTTGAATAAACAAAGCATGATTGGCACGTGATTGTTTCAATTGACGAAACTTTTGGCGAATAGTATTTTTTGCTCTAATAATATGCTTTTTTAATTGACTCTCTGCTAACGCCATGGTGTCTTGGCAAATGACTTGCCGGGGAATGAGACAAGGCCTTAAATAGCAATAAAATGATCAAACCCTAAGCGATACCGTCCTTGGTTGAGTTCACTTTGTTTGTCAATCACTAAACAGGCATGACGTTGAGTGTTCCAGCACTTGGCACACAATTCTGTAAACATTTGAAAGGTCATATCCGGATTCACATGTTCATTATAAATGTGACGACTGTTCCTCTCGTCCTGACGAAATAAAACAATGACATTGGCATTGTCACGAATCAACTGTTTGGACATTTTAGAATACGTTTGCCCAAGATAGAAGCAATCGATATGTTTGTGTCGACCCATGCTGAAATAGCTTTGAATGATGCCTTGACGTTCAGTGGATACATCATCGAAAATCATGAGTGAATCAGGCTTTACTTCATCCGGTGAAATCACATTTTCTTGCATGGAAAATGTAAAATAACCCATATTCTCTTTTTGTAATCCAGACATGACTTGATCCAGAAACACGTAAAGGGGTTGGTAGAGAGATTTTGCAAAAATATAAATATTTTGAAAACGCAGACCATTTGGCGCTGTAATGAGCGTTAGCAAAAGATTAGTCTTTCCACAGCCGGATGGCCCCACAATGATGCAGCGAATGGAAGATGGAAACAGTGAACCATGGCGTTGTTCACGTGATGTGGGACAGAGATGGGAAACCATGTCCCCCACGGGGAATGACTCTTGCTGCTTAATAATCTTCATGTCAACTAAGGCTTAGACAGGCTAGCCGGCTGTCTATATACAGGACACCGAACCTTGTCATAGAAACAGTAGACTGCTACTACAGGTTGACGATGGATGTCTTTGGACGTGCGTTGATGGCCAAAGCTAGGCCTGTCCCCATACATGATCCTAAACAGGAAACAGATCCTGCTAATAAACACTATGTGGATAGGTCAGTAGTGCCACGCACAAAACAGGGAGATTATGACTTTAAGGGAAAGCGGTTAACCCATGTAAAACATCCTCAAGTGTCTACAGACGTTACTACGAAAAAGTATGTGGATAACAAAGTGTATGAGTTTTATGACAAAGTGCCCCAGCTTATGGTGAATGGCTATAGCGCTAATCACCATCGGATTATTCACGTGAAAGACCCACAAGACGAAGACGATGTTTGTACCAAGCGTTACGTGACCCATGAAATGAAAAGGCTTTATAAATTTATCCCATCTGTGTTTTTAGTGTATCTGACAAATGAAAAACCTTTGAATGAGAGAAACCATTTACCGCTAGTCCATGATCAGCACTTGACCTATGTGCTTGCTTCAGGATTAAGCCACTATCGATTACACTATGATGGAACCATTCACATCAAATATGCCATACCTGATGAGAACCATTTACAAATAAAGATAAATGGTCATAGGATGTTGGTCCATGACCATGAAATGGTCAATGCAGGTGACGAATTATCCTTTTATCTCATGTTGACATGGGATGAAAAGCAAGCGGGGAAAACCATAAACGATTTCCCACTTTATGTGGAATTGGAATATACAGCCATGAAATAACCATCTGACGTTAGTTGTGATTTAAACTTTCGTGTGAAAGGTTGTTGGTCATTATCATCATGGTGAAACAAAGGTATACAGTGAGAAAGACTAAAAAAAGGACTTTGTCCTTGGCAAAGCCAGGGTTTTCAACATTCGAGGACAAGCCCTTGCGAAAGAAAAAAAGAAAAAATAATGTATTGACCATAAGGAAAGCCCTTCGAGCAGCACAGAGACAGGTTATTCCAAAACGTCGGCGACAGGTTTCAAACCAAGGGCGAGTGATTCCCGTCCCCAAACGAGCGGGATTTTTACCTGCATTATTTGCCGGGTTGGCTGCTCTGGACTCACTTTTGGGCGGTGCCAGTGCAGTGGCGAAAACCATTAAAGCCGCGCAGCAGGGCAAGCAACAACTCAAAGAAAGTCAGCGACACAATGAAACGATGGAAGCGATTGCCATGGGGGCTAGAAATGCCAATTTAAAGCCAGCCTTTTATCAACAAGGATTTGGGATTTCACCATTTCGAAATATTAAAAAAAAAAAATTAACCTCAGCCATAGCAAGACATGCCCTGACGCATCAACAAGTGGAAAGCTATGCTAAACAACTAAAGCTTTCTCATTTTCGAGGTGTGTTTATGCGAAACCAATTACCCCCACGACCCTGGAAACAGGAATGTGCTGTTGTCAATTTGGATGATCACCGAGCACCAGGGACGCATTATGTAGCTTATGTCAAAGAGGGATCCATGGTATGGTACTTTGACAGTTTTGGGAATTTGCCCCCGCCCATGGAACTAGTGACCTATTTTGGAAACAGGATCAAGATATATTATAATGTGAAACGTGAGCAAACGTTTAACAGCCAACAGTGTGGACGTTTGTGTTTAATTTTTTTATATAAGACGCAGCATAAGCTAAAACGCCACCAGTATGTCGGCAGAAAGTAAAACGTTTACACTGCATGGACGTGGACCTGAAGCCAGCCTAGACTTCTACCCGCCTATCGAATTGAGTGAAAAACCCTATGGTTTAGGACTTGTTTCTCTTGAAACGTACAATCGAATATACAACATACGTGAAAATGTGAACAACAAGTTTTACTATGATGATTCTGTGCTCACCCTGAACTCTGGTGGATACACGATCGATGATATTTATGAACACATTTATGTGGTGTTGATCAATGAATATGGTTTAAAGTCATTTCTTGACGGAACGCACAAGTTTGAACTTGTAGGCAATACTAACACTCATCGCTGCAGTATTTTCTCCTCATTCAACATTGACTTTAAAACACACCCCGATTCCATTGGTCCATTACTAGGATTTAAACCACGTGTGTTGGAGCCCAACAAAAAACATGAATCAGACCATGAAGTGAAATTCATTGAGGACCATCATGTGTCGGTGACGTGTAATATTATTAGCCAAGTGTACACCAATCAAGAACCATCGCATTCACTTTATGACTTTATTGTGACATCGCCCAATGGCTATATTATTCGTGAAAACCCTCCAGTGGTGCTTTTTCATGCTGTGGCTGTTGATAGTATTAGTAATATAACATTAAGACTGATCAATAGAGATCAACAACTCATTGATCTAGATTCTACCACACCAGTGACTTACAAGTTGGTGCTAAAGCCACTATGAAGTTTGTGTATAAAGCAACAACACCGTCTAGGAATGGTGTTAGTTGTTTGCCACGTGAATACATGTTAACATCTCAGAACAAGCAGATTTTACAGCATTTGGGTTACCACGTCAACCCTCATGATGAATTCTATCCTAGAGATAGCGAACCGCATCGAGGAGCAACCAGGAGTGGTAAGAATTGATCTCCATTCCTATCAAGCTCAAACACCTGGACTCAATAACAATGATGAAATTCAATTTGTTATCAACAACCAAGATATTTACACCCTACCGCATGAAAGTGTCATTCAGATTGAAGGTCGGCTCACGAAAGCCGATGGCTCTACACCTACCACATCCAAGTTGGCCAACCATGGTTTAGCCTTTCTGTTTTCTGAAGTACGTTATGTCATTAACGATATCGTGGTGGATAGCACTCGAAATGTGGGCATTTCCAGTGTCATGAAACTATACCCCTCTTATAGTGAGGAAGAAGGTAAAACACTTTGCATGGCAGGTTGGTGTCCTGACTCGACCAATGACTGGATGGTACACACCGATGGGACCTTTACTGGATATTTACCTCTTAAACTGATTCTAGGCTTTGCTGAAGATCACCAACGCATTGTGGTCAACGCAAGGCAAGTGCTTTATCTAATGAGAGACAGGAGTGATAATAATGCACTCAAGGAGGCCGACAATGCCCCCATCGATTCAAAAATTCAACTACAACGCTTGCTATGGAAAGTGCCTCATGTGACCCTTAACGATAGCAAAAAACTGGACATACTCAAAATGGTAAAGAGAGATATGCCGCTACCCATGGAATTTAGAAGCTGGGCACTCCATGAGTATCCGCTATTGCCCACTACCAACACACACAGTTGGTCTGTAAAAACAGCTCGCTATACAGAGAGACCTCTCTACCTGATCGTGGGTTTTCAAACGAATCGCAAGTATCAACAAACCAAAGATGCCACGCAATTTGATCACCTGCAATTGAGAAATGCACGTCTTTTCCTCAACGGAGCTGTGTTTCCCTATGAAGGACTGGATTTGGATTTTTCAAAAAATAAGTTTGGCCCCCTGTACGACTTGTTTTCTAAATTTCGATGGTCGTATTATCAAAAAGAGAACGGCCCCATGCTACTACCCCAAGCGTTTAAGGCAAGAGCACCACTGATTGTTTTTGACTGTTCTTACCTGGAAGAGTCGGTCAAGCCATCCAATATCGACATTCGACTAGATTTTGAAACGCATGACAATGTACCAGCCAATACCACGGCCTACTGTTTGATTATTCATCACAAACAAGTCAACTATTATCCACTATCCAACCAAGTGACGAGTGTATAAATAACAGGTCATCCCACGTCAAGCCGCTCAGTCATGTCTTGCTTTAAAGCCTCAAGAGACGTTACATCCATGAATTTAAACTCTGAGGAACAACGTTTCAAGACGTTTGCCACATGGCCAGTGCCTTTCATAAACCCTCAAGATTTGGCGGCCGCTGGATTCTACTATTTAAAAACAAGAGATGAAGTGAAATGTGCCTTTTGTCCCATCATTATAGACCAATGGCAGGAGGGCGATGAACCCATGCAGGAACATCAGCGCTGGTCACCCACCTGCCCCTACCTGTGTAGAATGAAAGTGGGAAATATACCCTGTCATTCAAGCTATCCCTCACTTGTGTCTCTGGGTGATGAAAAAAATACAAGTTACGATACATGTGGGCCGTATGGTATCCATGGTGCTTCGGTGAGCAGCTCACCATCAAAAACGTCTAGTTTAGAGACATTGGGACATCATCGGTGTTATGGACGTTACAAACACAAGAGACTATATTGTTGTATCAGTTGCTATCGTCCTTATCCTAAAATGAGAAAAGCCTGTAAGACGTGTTATGATAATAAAATGATGTAATTCTTAAATTCTTATTTTTGCATGTCCCTCTGTCCTACCCTAACTTTAATTTTGAAACTAGCATGGCAGGTAAGTCTATGTCATGATCACACCTGATCGTCAGTCAGTCGTCAGTTGACCTTGGTCCAGGCAAGCGTCAACATGTTGCGCACACTCATTGTGGATTGCCAAGGGTTTAAAATTAGTGACAACAAATTTATATTTAAACAAGTGGCCATGATCGATTGTACCACGTTTTGGATATCAAAAGCTACGCATTTGCTATTTAAACCACCCCATGCTTTTGATTTATTGTGTGAAAAAGACCGTAAACAAACCCAGTGGATTGAAAATCATAGGCAACTAGACTGGAATCAGGGAACCATTTCCTATAAATATTTGGACGTGGTCATGAAAGCACACTTGTCCTCGGCCAATGTGGTATTTGTGAAAGGTAATGAAAAACGTCAATGGTTGCAACCATTTTTGGCGTCTTACTGTCAATGTATCGACCTCATGGAGTTGGGCTGCCCCTCCCTGCAAACGCTCATGGATACTTGTTCCTATGGCAACATTACCCATACAGCTCTATCACATGCGTGGCATCTCTTTCATTGGTTAACCACCCATGCCTGCTGGGAGTTGTTGAACAAAATTATAACTCAAGATTTACCTGTGAATGACGTCAGTGAGATTTCTACAAGCGACGTGTAAACATCTACAGCACGTGATACCATGGAGAAAGGCAATGCTACAGACAAAGCCATCGGCAAGTTCTTTGTGTGCAAAAAGAAACTAGACAGTTTTACCAAAGAGGAACTCTTGGCGCTGCCCAAGTCGTTCATTTATTATGTGGCCGCCAATGCAGTGAAAGAAATCTGGCAACATGTACCAAAATCATGGACTCAAGACCCTGTGTTGAGTGAATTGCAACCCTGTACGGATTACGATCACCATAAGCAAGTGGCCATGGCAAAAATACCGTCTATGCGTCAGTGTGCGACTTGCCAGCTAGTGAAACTGTATCACGGTCATAAAAGTCCATGTAAAGACTTTGTTGAATCATTCCACGGGTGTCATGGCGAGAAAAAGCAACAACAACAACAACAACAACAAACACAAACATCGTCCACAGAGGAGGAGGAAGACCAAACCTTTTTACAATCGATGGAAAAGGATATGCCAGACCTGTACTGGCAATGGCGTCATTGACAAAGTGATTCAATACTTACCTTTCGAAATCCATCTTCCAGGTTATCGTTTTTGTGGCCCTGGAACTCGTCTCGAAAAACGTTTACAACGTGGTGATGTACCCATTAATCTTTTGGATCAAGCATGCAAGGAACATGACCTTTCTTATCGCCATAGTCATCCTGGTTTAAGACATGTGGCAGATAAATTGTTATTGAAGAAAGCTAAACAACGTTTCACATCCAATGATGCCTCAGTGGGTGAAAGAATGGCAGCCCTGATTGTCATGAGTGCTATGAAAGGAAAGTTGATGATGCATGGACATAAACATTGAGGAGTGAGGAATTGGGATTTGTTTGTATTCTATTTTTCTTTTGTCAATTCACTATGACTATGAAATAAAAACAAAAGTTTTCCAGAGCACGATGTTTTGTTATTTTTAATTTTAAGAAATCGTGATGTTGATGGCTGATTTTTTCATTTTACACATTTCACACATGATGAATTCCACACACTGTCATTTATCATTTTGCAATTTACAGTTTTTGAAAACGTTCGTTTCAAGTTTAACGTTTTTGATGATATGGATTTTTCCATTTTGCTGATGACACATTTTAAACAATGTCCGTTTGAAGTTTTTGAATTTTCAAATTTCACACATGGCCATTTCCAGTTTTTAAAAATGTCCGTTTTAAGTTTTGCTGTTTTGGTGATATGGAAACATGGAATTTCCATTTTGCTGTTTTCATATTTTTTCCATTTGGTGTATGTCGAAAGTTGAGATTTGACAATGATGTTGATGCGAGTGCTTGACCTTGATAATACTGCAATGTGTTCATGTGTGTTTTGAGAAACGTCGAGGTCTACGACTACTGCAGGTAAGACTGTTTTTACAAAAATAATGTCTTTTGACTGCCACATTTCAATGAAAAAACGAAACTATTTAAAACAAAATGAGTATATAAGTGACCATTTACCCCCTCCCCACCCACCCACCCTACCTCACCGTGTTTGCTCTGGTCAACCATATACATCAGCTTTTTCTCTCCACTCATACATTCACACCTGTCTTTGGGAACAAACACAACCACTTTATTTATTCCCAAAAGCACATTCTCGACATGCTCACTCATCCCAAAAGAACTTTTTAGTTTATCATTTACATTACGAAAAATAATTAAATACTAGTTATTAAAGTTACTAAAAATCTTACTTATTTCATATTTACAAAAAAAACTCAACTTTGTACAGCGTTAAAAGAATCAGACTATTTACCAATCAAAAAATTTAAAAAAAATAAGGTTGCATAGAACTTTTTAAAGAGCAAAGGGTCCAAGTGGGTTGTCACTATTTACAAAATCTACTATTTACAATGACAGAAACCAATATTTACAACATACTAAATCTACAAGTTACATAAAGCTATGTCCCATAAACGATTAAACAGTGAAATCACACCTCCTCCTCCTTGAGATCATAACCCCAGGGTAGGCTGGTGAGCAGGTCATCAGCCCACACACGCTTGTTATCCATGGAAGCTAGGGTGCGTTTTCTCTGTTCCACAAGATACAAATGATGGTTGCTTGATTGTATCCTGCACTGTGTATGAGACATAGCTTTGCCAGTACGTAAAACCGCTAAGTAATCGTCTACACGTAGCGATTTTACCACTGCTCTACCTACACCTTTTGCTCTTTTGGCTTCCTTAGAGTCGAGTGTGCGATAAGCATACATTTTCGAAGCCAAACCTACGAATTCCGTCATAATGGAATCACCGCATTCATCTTTTAAAACGCCCATTTCCTTCTTGTTTTTTATGGGCAGCTGAAACACGTTGTCAGCACTATAGCAAGAAGTGTCGAACCAGTCACTATGTTGCCTCATGACGTCATAGGGGTTGCAGTAGCGAATGTGGTAAATGAATGAGTCTGTGTCCATATACAAAAGAGAGACGTCCTCAAAATGGCGTTTGGCAAACTCGTAGTGGAATCGATACATGACCGATTTAGAAAAGTCTAAAATGACTTGACCCAAGTAAATGGGCTTATCCATGGTCACGCTGGTCTTACTCATTTCAATAGTAGCCAAATCCTCATCGATAATTTTGATCGATTTGAAATTTGGCTTGGCAATGTACCGCCGGGCACCCCACTGCCCCTCCCAGACATTCACCAATTTAATGTCACGGTATTTGCGGACATTCTCCATGGATTTGCCATAGATGCAGTTGTTCATTAATTTAAAAAAATTAATTTCAAACTGCTGTGTTGCCATTTGTCGGTGCTCTGTGTTGAGTCGCATGTATGGCTCAAGCCATGCTTTTTGAGCAAAAGAAATACCCCTGTGGATTTTCTTCAACACCAAGCCTTGGGCGAGGCATTGCACCAACATTTGGATATGTAGCACATACCGATTTTTGTTGTAAAGTGTGCCCATGAGTTTTTCAATTTTCACTTTACTGTCAGGGGGAACCATTTGCTCAAGACAGAATGGGAAATCGGCATGTTCATCATACAAGGATGAGGGATATTCAATATCCACTTCTAGCACATATCCACGGCCTGTTTCTTGGCTAGCCTTGATCACATCAAATTCTGACACTTGTTTGTCTGTCAGCCAAGCAAACTTCCCATAGGGCAAAGGCTGACTCATGGCGTAACCGTACAAATTATTCACGTCATAGTACATTAAGTACGATTCTGGTTTGTCTGGTGAATAATCAGGCATGTAGACATTGTTCGCTTTGGCATGGCGCTGGTTAAGTGACACAAATCCGCCACGAATGCCCTTTTCAAAAAATAGAACCATGTCTACATCAGTGAGTAAATCCAATTCCACTTGAGTGTATTTCAAAGCGGCATCAAACGAGAGTCCAGGACTCGTATAATAGTGAGCCGGGTCAAGACCGTAAATGTGTTGACACAAGTTACGGAATTTTTCAAACACATCAGTGAGCAGCAATACATCCAGTTTTAGGTAATGTAAAGCATATTCACTTAGCGTGTTCATGCCAAACACTCGCCAAACTTGACATGCATGTGCATAGTCTTCATCGGAAACGGTACTGCGTGTTAGTTTCGAGTAAAATTTCTCTTGTGGTGGGAGTTTTTTTTGCTTTAACACGTCCCAGCTATTGCAGAAATCATACGGGAATATACCTTTCCGAATGCACAATTGAAATTGCTCAGGATCATTAAAATGCATTCTAGTATTTTTTAATTCCTCCTCATTCAAGCCATTCACAAGGCTGTCTAGCGAGGATGCCATAAACTTAAAGGAATCCAAAAATCGAATGCTAATGTCGCTCAACCACCATGTCAGGGCCGTAAAACGCTCATGGTTTTGAGGAATAATGGTAAACGAGCCCTTGTTGACATGGCCCAATTCACGAATCAAAAACTGAATGTCATAATTTGCCAGATTGTGGAAAAAGACACTGATGAAGCGAGGAGCTGGAAAGTTCAAATTGCATTTACTATGCGCAGCTCCACGAAACTCCCCTGTAAAATGCGAGTGGTCTCTGACTTTTTCCTCTCCACTTAAAATAGGCTTTTTGCAAATATGGCATGTCGTGGCATGCTCATACTGCTGCTGCTGTTCTGGAGATAGGCTCATGGGTACTGGGTGGTCCAGTAATTCCTGTACATGGTCGGCCAACTTGACAAGTTCATCCAAAAACCATTTGGCACAATCTGCCCCCTCACGGTATTTGTAAACGGATTGCGTGGGGTCATAGGCACACACCACATTAAATCCTATGGCAAAGGGTTCATGTTTTTGAATGGGTGTGGTTGAGCTCATGGAGGGATCTGGTTCACATCCCGCCATGGGTGTGGTGAGAGCTTCAAAATCTGCGTATACCACATAGGGGACAGTGTCACGCTTGTGAATGTCCTTAAACTTTAACACAGCCTTGTCCCCTTGTGGCAATATCAATCTCACCGCTTCCTGAGAAACACAATCTACCTTATGACGTTCCAAAAGCGTAAGAGTGGTAAAATATTGCAGGCATCGATCACAAATATGTTTTGCACACTTTTTCATAGACATTTGTCTGCTTAGCAATCTACTCAAGCTTTTAATGAGGCAATAGTGATTCACCTCTCCTACAGATAAATATAAAAGATGAATGTGGTGTCGTTTCGGTTCTTTTGTGGCATAAAGAGGACCCACAATCTCATCACCATTAAGGCCATACACCATGAACGAAAAGTCCTGGTTATCTTGTTCAAACCTATGGATCTCGGTTAAGTCCATAGGGAACGATACTCGAGTTAAATTTAAAGTTTGTTTTAATTCATCAAACTTGGCCTTGTACTTTCCCGGCCAACAACCATTATGTTGCACCGGCTGCAAAAAGGCAGCCACAGACCACAGAAAGCAATCATTGTCACGATTCTTAATATTCACCACAGCCTTTTTCGAAGCTATGGCTAGTGGTGTTTTAATATAGCTAGACCCAGCATTCAACGGGTTGAATTGACAAATGTTGATTTGTAGATTATGAATTTTGTCTAAGGCTAGACCACTCGGTCCTTGTTGCAGTTTATCAAATTTTGATAGCAAGGGATTCACCACGTGGGTTTCATACCACTGTTCCAAATTATGGGCTATGAATAGCTCTTGCATTTTACTGCAAATATAAAATGTCTCTTTATGCTCTACGTCCTTCTTTTTATATATGAAATCGCACACCAGTTCTGTATTCACCTTTAAAGCCGTATGCAACCTTTGCGCTGTGCAAATTTCAATTTTGAAAATTTCAAAACAAGATTGTAAAAATTCTTTGGGAATCAAACTTTTTCTAACATTGACCACACGACCGGAGCACACACGTGATTTAAAACAACTATTTAGGGGTTCCCAAATTAACGTATCGGTAGCAGTGGCAAAAGACATTATTTTGAAAGAACACACTCACCTGAGTTTAGAAATGTATACTGTCTGACAATGATCCCAAACACACACGTTCCTGGTTATTCACAGAGGTCAAGCGTTTTCCAACACTCTAAAAAGAAATAAAATAAACCACCATAAGTATATCCATTCCATATAGTTTATGCCTTTCATAAACAAAACAAAATCAAACAAGTTATATATATATAAACAAATCTCACCTTGACGTATAATGCTTTGCTATATTCCCGTCTCACGGACTAGTGTGAAAATGGTTTCCTTCTCTAGCTGTCTGTCTTTCTCTCTTTCTTTAATATCGTTCACACACACACACACACGACAAGTAGGCTATACCGGTTATCTGCAAACAAATAAATAAATAAAATCATTAATTACCTAATCAATAAATAATTGCATGTATTTATATATAAATCAATAAATGTATAAATGAATAAATATATACCTACCTCACAACAAGAATAAGTATTTTCCACCAACACCAAAACTGTTAAACAAGGCCAAGTGTTTCACACAACGCTGTAGCGTGTTCAAAAGTAGTCACATAAGTGCGAGTGGAAATGTCAGCGACGTGTCTTTATATATCACATTGCATGTATAATCTTTTTTTTCCCACGCTTTGACCATTCTGTTATCAGGCACGTGGACAGCTAACGTCCAACCTGAACACCTGTGCCGGATCAAATTTCACATGAACTTGCATTTTGTCACGTACGAAGCAAGACAGGATGTCACTTGTTAACAGTTATCGCGCATGTGGACAGATAACCTCCCAAGCGAACACCTGCGGTAGATCAAATTTCACATGGACTTGCATTTTGTCACGTACGAAGCAAAACAGGATGTCACTGGTTTAGCGTACATGTGGTTTCACACATGTGTGCACGCCTTTCGCACTTCCCTGCCACCACAATGGTCAGATTATTTCACCTTGAAGCGTCATGGTCATTTTTTCCATTGCACCTGTTGTCAAGTCAGATCAACGCCTTCCAATAAGCTCAAATGACCTTCACCTCCTGTAAGTTTGTTTTCTGTACTCGCTTCGACCAACATAGAACCAAGTTCTCATCACCGTTTACACGTTAAAGGTAAAAAGTGTAAAAAAAAAACTGCACCCTCGCTCTGTCATACACCGACCAGCCGAAATAGCGATTGTTCTATTACGCATGGTCCTTGTGGTTAGCGACAGGTTCGTTGAAACACACACACCCAGCCGTATCGTCTCTCTCAACCACCACGCTTTATAAACATTATAAACAGGTAAAGAAAAAGAAAACGTTATTTCAACATGTACGGCGTTAGGCCCTTTGTGAATTATTATTTTTGGACAAATAGCTACCACATTTGAAAGGGGGCGTTAGCCCGAGTCCTAGGACACCTCGTACATGTCTCTAGCGTTATTGGTTCGTGAGATATCGGCAAAAATCATAAAAAACACGTGTTTACCCCAAAATCGCGTTTCCCAATTTAAAAAAAATTACAACGAGTGGTCCATAGCAAAGAGGACGTCACCCCGAGTCCTTGGACCCGTCGTACATGCCTCTAACGTTATTGGTTCGTTAGATATCGGCAAAATCACAAAAAGCATGTGTTTACCCCAAAATCGAGTTTCCAAATTTTTTTTAAAATTGCAACGAGTGATATATAGCAAAGAGGACGTCACCCCGAGTCCTTGGACCCGTCGTACACGCCTCTAGCATGATTAGTTCGCGAGATATAGCAAAAAGTTCAAAATCACGGTTTTACCCCAAAAAGACCGTGTTTCCAGATTTTCACCTTTTCGACACCGACATTCCCGTAAAGAGCACAACGAGACGAAAAAAACGAATCCAAGCACGCCCTCCTAGCATGGCTCCTTCCATTCCAAGGTCGCAGGGGCTCACCACTTGCTAAGTGAGGCAGCTCTGTCCTTACCACACTACTGCAGGTTTTCATTCTAGAGACTTAAAATTTATTTTGGGGGTAGAGGGGGTAGGGACCATTGATTTACGTTAAACAATTTTTTTTGTAGAGTTCCTAGTTTCCAAAATATAGGATTTTCAAAATTAAAGTGTTTTCAAAAAAATATAAAAAATAAAAAAGTTTTATTACAAAAAATAAAGGTCATAAACACTGTTCGTTTGAGCCATGGCACAACGTTCTATCATGGTTGGTTTTCAAACTATCGCCTATTTTCAAAAACGAAAAAGTTTAAAAAATTTTTGAAAAATATAATACATGGTCCATAGGAAAGAGGACGTCAGCTCGAGTTCAACGACACCTTATATGTCAACATTCGACCATGGGTTCGCGAGATATTGGCTTGGACTAACGCGGCGGCCATGACACTATTTAGAACCCCCCTCACTCCACTACTTAGAGGGAAGACACAAGTTCCTATGCTAAACTTAACCGTCATGGTCGCCATTACAAGCCCTCAAAGTCTGTAATGGGGATTGAGAAACACACTGTACAGGACTAGTTTTAGTTAACGTGTAACCATCCTCAGCTAAAATCATATAATAATCACTCATCATATATCATATATAAGCATCATATACTCTAAGAGTTATCAATCTATTAAACAAGTAGTTCTGTGAAGAACTATACAGCCTATTTTCATATCCTACTCATGTTAATTGCCTCTATCAACATACAAAATTTCAGTTTGAAGGTTGTGATAGATTCGTAGATATTGAGAACCGTCTAAATATTTCAGATGGTCGCCAGTTTCGATTTATGTATTATTACATGAAGATTATTGTGTACGTGTGGTATTCAAACTTCAATCGCATGATTAGGACACAAGAAGTAAAAACGAGATTTTAAAATTTCGCACAGACGCCATCTTGTGGTTATGAAAACAATTGAAATAAATTAAATGCCAGTGGATTAACATTTGTATAAGCATTTAACGTGCAAAGTTTCACTGCACTCGGATGGTTAAATCGCGAGAAACGTCCATTTAAATATTTATAATTCGCGTCGCCACCATGTTGGATTTGTGATCACCAGGTTACTGAAAGTCCTATAGGTGAACTTATGTTCATAGCTTCTATGAACATAAAAAAATCAGTTTGATTGCTGTAAAAGATTCGTAGATATTGAGAACTGTCGAAATATTTCGGTTGGTCGCCATTTTGGATTGATATATGTATAGGCCATGGAGTTATGTATCATTAAAGGAAAACTATTGCGTAGCTTCATTATTCAATCTTTCACTTCGATCGCACGATTATGACACAAGAAATAAAAACCTAAATTTAAAATTTCGCACTGCTGCCATCTTGAGGTTATGTAAACAATTGAACTAAATTAGATGTCAGTGCATTACAATATGTATAATCATTAACTGCACCACATTTCACTGCGCTCAGAGAGTTAAATCTCGAGAAAAGTCTATTAAAATGTTTCAAATTCGCTTGGCCGCCATGTTCGTTTCGTACTTTACAGGTTTATGAAAGTTACATAGATAAACTTCTACCAGTGCCCTTTATCACCGTACACAATTTCAAGGTGATATCTGTAATAGTGTCGGAGATATAGAATGTCAGTGAAATATTTCGCATAGCCGCCATTTTGAGGTTATGTATACAATTGAATTAACTTAAGCGCCAGTGCATTACAATGTGTATAAACATTTGCTGTACCAAGTTTCAATATGTTTGGATGGTTAAATCGCGAGAAAAGTCTACGTAAAAGTCTCAAATTCGCTTGACCACCATATTGTTTTTGTAGTTACCAGGTTTTTGAAAGTCTCATAGGTGAGCTTCTAGTTGTGTCCTTTATCACCGTACATAATTCCAGGGCGATATCTGTAATAGTTTTGGAGATACTGAATGCTGGTGAAATAATTTGCACAGCCGCCATGTTGAATTGGTGAGACACAATAACATTTGAAGGGCACAGTCGGGGACGGTCAGAATGGTGCTATGATCTTACCGAGTTTCATTGAAATAGCTGCTGCCGTTTAGAAGTTATTAGAGGGGACACACACACACACACGCATGCACAGACACACGGACAAAAGGTGATCTCATAAGCCTTTTTTTTTTCATAAAATGAAAATAGGCTAAAAATTAGCACTAAAATAAAAATATTCACCATAAAAATGTTTAGTATCCGTTGAATAAAATACAAAATATTATTGGAATCAGAAACAAAAAACACTTCGTATCATACAAATGCTTATCTTAATTGTTCTATTGTATTTAACAGTTCTTGGTAATTTTGTTCATATAACAACGGGTAGAGAATGCTTAGAAATTATATATGTGCAAACGTTCCTCCATTCATTGTATTAAACTGGAAGGAACCTCAGTGTCATCTCGTATTGCTATCAGTAGGTCTACATAACAGAGCCCAAATTTACTGGAGCAGCCCTCTTAAATCATCGGGGGAGATACTGAAGAATGAGGGTGTTCTTTTTTGGCCACCAATAAACTAATGCTGATACGGCTAGAAGATATCAGTGGAAAAAGCAATGGTGAAAGTTACCTCTTATACCCAGTACCTGTGTGTACTGTGAAAGGTTCTATTCATATAGTTCTGCCTCAGTGAGGAAAGCAATAACAAACTACATCACTCCTCATCTTGCCTAGTACGACTCATTATACAGTAGTGCTGCATATTGCGGATCATTTTGAGGATCCAACCAACCTCTGGGCTGGCAACCTAACAGACGGACAGACAGACTATTTGGAGAACACTTATATTCATGGTAAAAAAAGGAAAATGTTTAACCAAGATAATCAGTAAAGAACATATAGCCTACTTTCTCCTAAATGCATGGGTATTGTTATAACTCTTTGTCCTTTTCAAGGAGTATAATTGAATGTTGGTTGTAGTAGCTTGTTGAAATACAACGTGCTATACGGATATTAAACATGAATATGAGGTGCCCTTTGCTAGCGCTACCTCCGTACCCAATTTCGTTCAGTTCGGTTTCACCGTGTTTGAATAGATAGGGGGAATCGATTTGCACACAAACATGGCCGCTATCCTCAAATTATTCGACTGATGACCTTGTAGTTTGGTCAAAAGTTTCTTCATACATAAAGGTATAACGTTGCAAAAATTGATAGAGATCAGATGATTAGGTTGGTCGTAATTTGATTCAAGCTTTAAACATTTGGGTGGCCGCCATTACGTTTCCGTCAAAATGGCGGTGATATAAAACATGACACTCAGGTGCCCTTTGCTAGTGCTACCTCTGTACCGAATTTCGTTCAATTCGGTTTCACCGTGTTTGAATTGATAGTGGGGGACAGACATTCAGAGTACACACACTCACAGAGACACATCTAACAGACACACAGACAGACACACAATTATTCGCCCTGTGTTGATCTCATAAGTCTACTTTCATTTTCTTGCAAAAATCGAAAGTAGGCTAAAAATAGTATCTGTTACGTTGGATATTCAATGAAACTTAAAAAAAACATTATATAATATTGCTAATTAAAACCGTGAAGTTCAAAACTAATGAAATACTATCTGCTAATATGGAGGCCGGGAGATAAGCGCTAGCATGAGCATAGATCACTTGCTGAGCAACAATAATAATGTAAACTAGCGAACCCGTGCGAGAACTCTCGCATAATGGGTTGTGTGCGCCCCATGTGTACAGACTACCTGCCATGCTCTAGTGCTATGCGAACTGTACGTCAGGGGCTAGCGTCTTGTTTATTTGTTTAAAAGCACTTTGTAAACAAATACATATATTTCCGTTGACTTATCAAGAAACGCAAGATTTTTCCTGTACTATTGAGACGATTTGGAAGATTTTGGTACAAACCACACCTTCTAACTCCCTCTGGTTTAGGAGCTTGAGTTTTGTGAAACATACACCTTAGCGTATTATATAATAAGATTATTTTAAACGACTTTGTGTCCAACTAAGAAGCGCAATTGAACCTATCTACCTGATTAGTCTTTCTTTTTTTTTCTTTCTTCCTTTCATTCATGAATTCTATTCTTATTTGAACAAGAAGTTCCGTGACGAACTAAAGAGCCTACTTTTATTAAAATTTAAGATTCATACCACTGATTAATCTATATGGACCTATCTAGAATAATGACGAAATTAAGTTGGTAATATCGAAATATACCTGAAATAATGTAGCCTATTAGAGCACTACAGTAGGCAGCCCTGGTGACTGAATATATTCTTAGTTCGATCTCTTAAGGTAGAGAATACAAAATTTGTTTGATGTCCAATGGATAGCATGGACGTCACATGCAGTTAGACATTGGATCCATCCGCAATCGTAAGATCATGTTGGCAACAATGTCATGCATGTGTTGGTAAGAAATAATCTGTAATATTATGATCTATTGTTGTGCCAATTTTGGAAGAAATCCATTAGTTAGTATAGAAAGTTACATGTATTTTAAAATTGGACCTATCAGCAGGCTTAGAATCATCTTGGTAGCACTGACGTATATTAGTTACTCCATATTAACCTAGAATGTCAGGTACTATACGTGTGCATAGTTTAAAGTTGTCGGCTTGCATACTTTCTGGTATATTGGTATTTGGATTAAAAATAGAGAGAGCATTTATTAACAGTTGGCAGCCCTGGTGGCTCTTACGAATACGCTCAATCATATCTGTTTATGTACACATAATACATACGAAATTTGGTTGAATTCCAATTGATATTGTAGAAGTTATATGATTTAAATATTGGACCTATCAGCATGCCTAGAATCATTTTGGCAACACTGTCATATATGGCCTCCGGGAAATTAAACTAAAATAGTATTATCTATATGTGTGCCAATTTCGGAATAGCTCTCATGCATACCGTACCTTCCAAGATATCCAAAATGAAGCTCAAATTTCAATTACGATTTTTCAGCAGTTGGTATCACTGACATCGTTTTCATATATGGCTCTGAGATATTCAGGTATAGATCTTTACTCATACCAAATTTGGTTTCGATTGGTGCAGCCGTTTAGGAGTTGATAGGGGAGGACACACAGATAGACAGACAGACATTTGCCCGGATCGATCTCATAAGTCTTCCTTTTTCCTCATTTTTGCAAAATGTGAAAAGTAGGCTAAAAATGTATTTATATATTTCAAAAGCGTACAATTGTTTCATATTAAACTAGCAACCCGGCGCGGTTTCGCCCGGGAACAGTTGTGAATGCATTACGTGATAAGCGCTTCTTTACGATGTCAATGAACTACGATCTACATCCGTTTTTCGTCTCGGCATGATGGGTTAAAATCACTGACTGGACTATTAACTATATTATCATGTAGATGCTTGTGCAACAAATTCTAGTCAGACGTAATTTAAGAATGGCGAGGTGCATGAAACATAAATCCCCTTTCCGACCAATCTAAAAACACCTATAATGGACGATATATTGAATATAGAGATGTGCTCTCGCGTACGTTTTCGTAGAACTTTTCATACTGAATACACTCATTGTATAATGATATTTTAAACGGTTTGCCCAGCGTAGGCTTAAAAAGCGCACGGACGCCAGGATTTCTTTTCGACTTTTTCTCTGAAATCGTTACTGCTTGGCTTCCTTTGATCATAAATAAATTATTTTCTACAAAAACCTTCCTGGAGATATCATTTACAGAATGGTGAATTTCGCATCAAAATCCATGCAGTGGTTTTCGAGATTACCCGTGACATCCATGAATCGGGGACTTTGTTTTATACTAAGTAGAGATTATACGCCAATCAGTATAATTTAATATAGTATAATCCCCCTTCCGTCCAATTTTAAATTGACTGTTAATTTTGCGGAACGAAAAGTTCACAGGCGAAATGAGAGTTGCACTTCCAGGGAATGGCGAGGTGAATGAAACTCAAATCCCCCTTCCGTCCAATCTTAACTTGACTGTGTTTCACAGGCGAAATGAAGAAAACCCGAGTTGCACTTCCAGAGAAACTCCAAACACAACCACCCTTCTCAGAAGTCTTAAATCAACACGACTCGACGGTTTGCTGCGGGCTGTATCTGGGGCAATAGGTTCGCCCGCTAGCTAGGCTGTAACAGGGATGATAGACTTGCCCTTAGCTAGCTCGTAAACTGTCGCCTAAGTAGTTGAATGGACATGGTTGGAAGAAATTAAAACGTAAAAACACTTATAGTGGGCGATGTATTGAAGATAGACATATGCTCTCGCGGACGTTTTTGTAGAACTTTTCATGCTGAACAATTCGTACACTCATAGTATTTAGATATTTTTAACGGTTTGCCCAGCGTAAGCTTACAAAGCACTCGGACGCCAGTTTTTTTTTTCGACTTTTCCATTGAAATCGTTACTGATCGCCTTCCTTTGATCATAAATAAATTATTTTCTACAGAAATCTTCCTCGAGATATCCTTTACAGAATGGTGAAAACCGCATCAAAATCCACCCAGTGGTTCTCGAGTTTACCCGTAACATCCAAGAATCGGGGACTTTGTTTTATACTAAGTAGAGATACCCTTGCGTCGGAATACAGCCTCTTAGTGGAATATAATAATGAACTAATAACCAGTGATGGACGAAGCAAAGAGGATATAAAAAGTAGGTGAGCACAGGCAAGAAAAGCATTTCTACAAAAGATGAATCTGCTGTCATCGAATATAGATTTAGGTATTAGGAAGTCATTTTTGAAGGTCTTTGTCTGGAGCGTGGCACTCCGTGGAAGTGAATCTTGGACTATTGGTGCAGCAGAAAAGAGGAGAATTGAAGCGTTTGAAATGTGGTGTTACAGGAGAATGATGAAGATCAGATGGGTAGATAGTGTTACGAATGAAGAGGTATGAAGACTAGTGGGAGAGGAGAGATGTTTTTGGCGACTGCTAATGAAGAGAAGAAATAGGTTGATTGGACACACACTAAGACACCCAGGAATAGCAAGCTTAGTTATGGAAAGAAGGGTCGGGGGCAAGAACTGTAGGGGTAGACCAAGGTTAGAATAAGTTAAGCAGATTGCCTCGGATGTTGGGTGTGGTAGCTATGTAGAGATGAAACGATTAGCTCAGGACAGGGAAGCATGGGGTGCTGCATCAAACCAGTCAAAAGACTGAAGACTCAAACAACAACAATAGCAAGATATTATAAGCGACTTTTTAGTGAGGGTGTAGATGTGATCAATAAACTCAACTCTAAGAACATTCATTTTTATTAACCTACTAGCAGAAGTACCAGTTCTTCGAACGGTGTTCGTAGTTAACACCAGACACTATCAATTGGTTAGCGGTTTGTCATTCCATCAAGTTTATCGGAACGAAGTTAGTTTACGGGAATATCACACACACTGTTAATTTAAGGCCCTTAAAATGTAGTTTTCGGAGACCCTTTATAGATTCCCGAATTTTCTGTCTCACATTGAGAAGCGCAACATATGCTTTGGTCGTCCTTGTAGGATAATTTTTATATTTCGCATATTTTAGCTTATATTGAGAAGTTTTTCTCTATATCCACCTTTCTACTTTATGAAAAGTACGGTGAAGAGTTTTATAAATGATTGGTGTATTGACTCTCATTTTAAGATGCACCAAGCATCCGAACACGAGGTATAGGCGTACATAAAGATACACAGAAAGACAGACAGACAATTCTATTGTGTACAACATATTACTCAGATATCCAAATATGGGTATATCTACCACACGGTATCAAATAAAATCATCCTTATGATCAACCCTTATGTCGACAAAAAAAAAAGTTAAAATGTGCTCTCAGACTAAAATCACCTAACGTGTACTTCCTGACGTGAAATACAATTGAAAGTCTTGTAGACGAAACGCAATACACGTCACATAAAAACTGACCCTCTACGTTGTGCTAGGTGCCCATACACAGGAAGACCCCTTTCATAAATTATAAAGGCTTGTGGTGCATGAAAATTCAGGTTCTCTAGACTCAAATTGCCCAAATTCCTAAAAGCCGCAAAAAATGATAGTTCAATTCAGGAATTTTTGAAAATAATGTTGCTGTTTGGAGATATAATAGACCTTCTGTACTATATGTCGAACGTGAAAATTGCATGAAAAAATTCTAGGTTACCCCTTCACCCACTTAATTGCATTGATGAATTATACGGTCTACGTTAGTTCCGTGATAACCTTATAGCCATTTGCAAACTTTCACAGAAATGTAATAAATGGAGTGACATTGCTTCTTGAAAGTTGTATGCCACCCCTTGAGATAATGTTCTCATGGTTACCGATTTGCATTCCTTCATTAGTTTGTTAAATTAAATTAAATTAGTTTTATGAGAATATTTCAGAAACTGTTGGATTTAAAGCCTTATAATATTGTTTTCGAGGACACTTTAGGGCCCCCGAGTTTTGTTGCTGGCACCGAGGGGCTTTGTCTCGTCGTTGTACGCCATAATATAATACTAATAATAATATAATATAGGGAGAAATTATAACACCTATTTTTTATTATTTTTTATTCAGCCAATGGCTATGTACTTTTCTTTTCAGGACGGATCAGGGAAGGGATATTATCAGAGAAAGAAGCATTCACATCGCGCTTGAGCAAAATGGAAATGACCTACCATTTAACTAAGGACATCTATAAGAAAAGGTCAATATCCTTCAACGCAAAACTAAAACATTACTGCAGTGTCATCCGTCCGGAGGTCTTGCATGCTTCTGAATGCCTCACGATGAACAAAAAAGGCTTGGTCGAGAAACTGGAGACGAAAGAAAGAAAAATTTTGAGAAAGATATTGGGTTCCATCAAAGACAATGGGGAATACAGAAGACGGCTTTACCATGACCTATATACTCATGTGGAGAAGATAAGCAATGTCATCCGGAAGAGAAGGTTACCATTAGTTGGGCATGTGAAACGAATGAGCCCAGCGAGACTGACCAACCGCAACATAACTTACTTTCAGGAGAGGAAAACAAAATGGGCCTGGTTCATTGAACTGGATAAAGATCTGAAAGAAGTGGGGATTACGCCAACAGACATTCAGGAGTGCGTCCCACTCAAAGGGAAACTTCAAGCTTGTAAAGGTTTCCAAGAAAAACCGAAGCTGAAAACGGGAAAGATTTGGACCCAGGAACGGAAGGAAGTCCACCGAGAACGAATGCGGGCGTACAGGACAAACTTCAAAGCCAGTAGGAGACAGTTGGAATGACGCGGTCCATAGATGGCCTATACGAAATGAATGAATGAATGAATAATATGAGGATAGGAATATAATATACCTGCCGTACCACACCCGCAGGTGTAAATCGCGTGAAAAAATTCTAGAGTACCCCGTGATCCCCTTAAGCGCATTATACGTATTGATGAATTTTACGGCTTAATTTGGTTCCGTGATAACCTTCTAGCCGTTTGCAAACTTTCACACTAATGTAATTAATGGAATTGCATTGCGTCTTACAGCAATAGATGGACCTCTGAGAATCCGTTGGCATGGTTACTGGCTTGCATTCGTTCATTAGTTTATTAAATTAAATTAGTTTTCTGGGAATATCTCAAAAACGGTTGGTCTTCGGTCCTGAAATGTGGTTTTCGGGGACCCGAGTTTTGTCTCTCACATTGAGGGGCTGAAAATGTGTTTTGTCTCGTCCTTCTACGCCTATTTCAGCATGTATTTTAAGGGGGTAGGCCCCCTTTTATGAGAGGTACGGAGAAGAGTTACATCAATGATTAGTGTCGTGCCTCTGATGGATATCTGTACCAAATTTTACGTTGATACACCCAGCTGTTTTCGAGTTATAAGGGAACAAATTTGTCCACAGACAAACAAAAAAACGAACAGACAGACAGACAAAAAAAAATTTCGCGCGCATCCATCATAAAACAGTCTGAAACGTGTAAACAACTCAAATTTCCGTAGAAATTCAGAGAAAAACACACAAATTTTCATTTTTATATATAGAGAGATATACTGCACCGCTCGGTGTTGACCGTGTTTTATTGCACAGATTCTGGTTTTACTCGCTAACCGTTGGAGATATACGAAAAGTGATAAGGACCTTTCGGATAGAAAATTAAATGATAAAGCTCATGTATACCATCAAAAGTTTGCTATTTATTAGCGTTCTCTTTTTATTTGAAAAGGAAATATGAAATTTTGAAACCAAAGGGTGTGACGTGACAAATGTCGGTTTTAGTCGCTAACTGTTGGAGATACACGAAAAGTGATAAGGACCTTTCGGATAGGAAATTAAATTTCAAAGCTCATATGTGCCATCAAAAGTTTGCTATTTCCTACCGTTCTCTTTTTATTTGATATGGAAATATGAAATTTTGAAACCAAAAGGTCTAATGACGTCACTAAAATGGTCGCCATTTTTTAATAGTGCAAAATTTCGAAATCAATAGTATCCTATATGTAAACCTGGTAAATCAGCTACATCCATGCAAAATTTCATTTAAATCGGACCAGTGGTTCTTGAGTTATTGAGTAACAGACAGACAGACAGACACACACCATCTCATTTTTATATATTAGTACTAGCAGAAGTACCCGTCCTTCGAACGGTGTTATATACTGTATTAACACCAGACATTATCAATTGAGCTACTGTTGCAATGGTTAGCGGTTTTTCATTCCTTCATAAGTTTATCAGAACGAAGTTAGTTTTCAGGGAATACCACACACACTGTTAATTTAAGGGCCTTATAATGTGGTTTTCGGAGACCCCTTATAGACTCGCGAATTGTGTGTCTCACATTGAGAAGCGCAACATATGCTTTGATCGTCCTTCTAGGATAATTTTTTATATTTCGCCTATTTTAGCATGTATTTTGAGAAGTTTTTCCCTATGTCCACCCTTCTACTGTTTGAAAAGTACGGTGAGGAGTTTTATAAATGATTGGTGTATTGGCTCATGTTTACCATACCTAATTTTACGATGCACCATGCCTACGAACACGATTTATAGGCGTACATAAAGATACACAGAAAGACAGACAGACAGACAATTCTATTGTCTACAACATATCGCCCAGATATCCAAATATGGGTATATCTGCCATACAGTATCAAACAAAATCATCCTTACGATGAACCCGTATGTCGACAAAAGAAAGATTAGTTAAAATTTGCTCTCAAACTAAATTCACCTAACTTGTACTTCTTGACATGAAATAGAAATTGAAAGACTTGTAGACGAAACGCAATTCACCTCACATAAAAAATGACCCTCTACGTTGTGTTAGGTCCACATACACAGGAAGACCTCTTTCATAAATTATAAAGGCTTGTGGTGCATGAAAATTCTGGTTCTTTAGTCTCAAATGGCCCAAATTCCTAAAAGCCGCAAAAAAAAGCTGATTCAATTCAGGAATTTTTGAAAATAATGTTGCTGTTTGGAGATATAATAGACCTTCTGTACTATATGTCGCACGTGAAAATTGCATGAAAAAAATCTAGGTTACCCCTTGACCCCCTTCATTGCATTGATGAATTATACAGTCTACGTTGGTTCCGTGATAACCGTATAGCCATTTGCAAACTTTCACAGAAATGTAATAAATAGAGTGACATTACTTCTTACAGAAATAGATGGAAAGTTGGATGCCACCCTTTGAGATAATGTTGTCATGGTTAGCGATTTCCATTCCTTCATTAGTTTGTTAAATTAAATTAGTTTTCTGGGAATATTTCAGATACTTTTGATTTTAGGACCTTATAATGTAGTTTTCGAGGACCCTTTAGGGCCCCCAAGTTTTGTTTCTGGCACCGAGGGGGCTTTGTCTCCTCGTTGTACGCCATAATATAATAATAATAATAATAATATATAGGGGTAGGAATATAATAGACCTGCCGTACCACACCCGGAGGTGTAAAGGGCGTGAAAAAATTCTACTGTACCCCTTGACCCCCTTAAGCGCATTATACGTATTGATGAATTCTACAGCTTAATTTGGTTCCGTGATAACCTTCTAGCGGTTTGCAAACTTTCACACCAATGTAATTAATGGAATTGCATTGCGTCTTACAGCAATAGATGGACCTCTGAGAATCTGTTGCCATGTTTACCGGCTTGTATTCGTTCATTAGTTTATTAAATGAAATTAGTTTTCTGGAAATATCTCAAAAACGGTTGGTTTTATGGCCTTAGAATGTGGATTTCGGGGACCCTTCCGGGCCCCCGAGTTTTGTCTCTCACATCGAGGGGCTGAAAATGATTTTTGGCTCGTCCTTCTACTCCTATTTCAGCATGCATTTTAAGGGGGTAGGCCCCCTTTTATGAGAGGTACGGAGAAGGGTTACATCAATGATTAGTGTCGTGCCTCTGATGGATATCTGTACCAAATTTTACGTTGATACACCCAGCCGTTCTCGAGTTATAAGGGAACAAATTTGTCCACAGACAATCAAACAAACAGACAGACCAAAACATTATTTTCGCGCGCATCTATCATAAAACAGTCTGAAACGTGTAAATAACTCAAATTTCCGTAGAAATTCAGAAAAAAAACAGGCAAATTTTCTATTTATATATATAGAGATATACTGCACCGCTCGGTGTTGAACGTGTTTTATTGCACAAATTTAGGTTTTACTCGCTAACCGTCGGAGATACACGAAAAGTGATAAGAACCTTTTGGATAGAAAATTAAATGCTGAAGCTCGTGTATACCATCAAAAGTTTGCTATTTCTTAGCGTTCTCTTTTTATTTGAAATGGAAATATAAATTTTGAAACCAAAGGGTGTAGTGACGTCACAAAAGTAGGTTTTACTCGCTAACCGTTGGAGATACACGAAAAGTGATAAGGACCTTTCGGATAGGAAATTAAATTTCAAAGCCAAAGGGTGTAGTGACGTCACTATAATGGTCGCCATTTCTTAATAGTGCAAAATATCGATATTAAAAGTATCCTATATGTAAACCTGGTATTTCAGCTACATCCATACAAAATTTCATTTAAATCGGACCAGTGGTTCTTGCGTTATTAGGTAACAGACAGACAGACAGACAGACACACACCATCTCATTTTTATATATTAGTATGATGATGATATTTTGTTATCAATAAAATCTAGCGTAATCATCATCGCAATTTCCTTCAACAGAATTTTGCGTTTCATTTAACTATCGCTTACAACAAAAGAAGCTTGTAGTTTCACTCAACTGTTAATCTCACGATCATGACACATAGGACCTCCGTTTTATTACGTGAAGTCCGAACCACCAGACTTGACATTTCACATCGGAAATTAACCGGGAATGGAACTCTGTCTGCCTTGGTGAGAGGCAAGCAGCGTAAGCTTTAAGCTATTACGCCCTCTCGCTTACAACTTCCAGGGACGATATTATTCTGAAAGAAACTCACCTGCAGACAGGAGCAGAACTGCTACCAAATGAACAGCGCCCATGCTGGACGTGAAGTGGAAGACAGTTCAGGAAATGTGTTTCCTCCTCCACGGACAGCCACAGAATTACCTCATGCGTCACAAATAGTCACAGCAGATAACCCTCCAGAGCTCTATCGGCGTTATCAACGGATTGCATACAACCCTCCAGGAAAAGTCCCCAAATACTTTTTAGCCTATTTTCATTTATGAAAAAATAGGCTTATGAGGTCACCTTTTGTCCGTGTGTTTCGTGTGTGTGTGTGTGTGTGTCCCTAATAACTTCTAAACGGCTGGAGCGATTTCAATGAAACTCGGTAAGTTCATAGCACTTTTTCGGGCGACCCCGACCGTGCCCTTTAAATTTTGTTACGTCTCACCGATTCAACATGGCGGCTGTGTGAAATATTTCACCTGCATTCAATATCTCCGAAACTATTACCGATATCACCCTGGAATGTTGTACAGTGATAAAGGGAACTACTAGAAGTTCACCTATGTGACGTTTGAAAACCTGGTAACTACAAAACCAACATGGCGGTCAAGCGAATTTTCGACTTTTAAATAGACGTTTCTCGCGATTTAACCAAACAAACGCAATGAATCTTGGTACAGTATGTTTATACACATTGTAATGCACCGACATCTAACTTCGTTCAATTGTTTACATAACCTCAAGATGGCGGCTATGCTAAATATTTCACTGGCATTCTATATCTCGGAGACTATTACCGGTATCAGCCTGACATTTTGTACGGAGATAAAGGGCACTTCTGGAAGTTCATCTATGAGACTTTCAAAAAACCGGTTAACTACAAAACGAACATGGCCGCCAAGCGAAGTTGAACATTTTAAATTACTCTTCTCGCGATTTAATGACCCAAACGCAATGAATCTTGGTACAGTAAATGTGTATACACAATGTTATGCACTGGTGTCTAATTTAGTTCAATTGCTTACATAACCTCAATATGCGAATTTCAAAATTAAGTTTTTATTTATTGCGTCGTATTCATGCGATCGAAGTGAAAGTTTGAAAAATGAACCTACGCAATAATTTTTATTTAATGGTACATGACTCGATGGCCAATACATATATAAATCCAACATGGCGACCATCCGAAATATTTAGACTGTTCTCAATATCTACTAATCTATTACAGCAATCAAACTGATTTTTTTATGTTCATAGGGGCTATCAATAACCTGGTGATCACAAATCCAACATGGCGGCGTCGCGAGGTATAAATATTCACATGGATGTTTCTCGCAATTTAACCATCCGAGTGCAGTGACACTTGGTACAGTAAATCCTTATACAAATGTTAATCCACTGGCATCAAATTTATTTCAATTGTTTTCGTAACCACAAGATGGCAGCTGTGCGAAATTTTAAAATCTCGTTTTTACTTCTTGTGTCATAATCATGCGATTGAAGTTTGAATACTACACGTACACAATAATCTTCATGTAACAGTACATAACTCTAAGACCTACATATATAAAATCCAACATGGCAACCATACGAAATATTTAGTCGGTTCTCAATATCTACGGATCTATTACAGCAATCAAACTGAAATTTTGTATGTAGATAGTGGCAGTTAACATAAGTAGGAGATATGAAAATAGGCTGTAGTTCTTCACGGAACCAATTGTTTTAAAATCCCTCGCGGCACGCCGGAAGGCGGACGCGGATTTCTCCGGGTGAATAAAAATGTTTCGAATTCCCAGAAAATCCACAGCCTGCTTCCTGACGACCAACCGGGTCAGGGATGGAATGAATGAGGCCCCCTTCTAGAGGCGAGGATATGAACTGTGCCGGCTGCCGAAGCCTGTCGCACTACCCTGGGCCAATGGTTAAATGAATGACGGATGAAATGAAATGACAATGGAGTGTGTTGCTGGAATGAAATTTGTGGCAGGGAAAACCGGAGTACCCGGAGAAAAACCTGTCTGCCTCCACTTTGTCCAGCACATATCTGACATGGAGTGACCGGGATTTGAACCACGGACCCCTGTCACCTAAGACACGGAGGCTCCTGGAATTCACTAAATTTGCCAATTGTTGTATACGGTACCTAAAGAAGTTTAACATGTTTAGTAAACGTGAAGCCTCATCTTCTTATAATTCCGGAAATATTTTGCTCATCCCTCAGCGTAAGCATTCTTCCTATCGCTCCTAAGTTTTAATATCCCTCGCTTAACCACAAGATCAATCATCATCATCAACTAGAGTAGTTTCCAACTGCAGGTTGGGTCTGCTTGGAACACAAGCCTCTCCATCGTTTTCTGTCCATCCACCACTTCCCTTCTGTCACTGTTGTCCAATTGACTCCTTTTCTCTCGACACTTTTCTTCACCCCCTTTATCCACCTATCCCTTAGTCTTCCTCTAGGTATCTTTTTCTTTCACTCCATTTTCAATATTTCCATGGTATTCTCTCTTCTCCCATTCTTTTCACCACAGTAGCCTTGATTTTTCAATCCTATCCTGTAGGGGTTCTTCCTTTAATATTTCTCTGACTCTATCATTTCTGACTCTGTGCATTCTCGTTACACTTATACGACTCCTCTGAAACTTCATTTCCACTGCTTGTATTCTGCTTTTATCTCTCTCCCTCATCACCCAAGTTTCTGATCCATACGTTAGGATTGGCACAAAGTAAGTCTTGTACATGATCCCTTTACATTTCTGTGGCATATCCTTGCTCCATATCAGGCCTCTAACACTCTTGAAGAATCCATCAGCACACCTTCCTCTTTCATCTAATTCCAAGGCATTTCCCCCATTTTCTTCAATGACACTTCCCAGATACTTCAAGCTCTGCACTCTCTTCAACTGTTCTCCGCCTAACTTTATCCCAGAGTATACTCTGTCCTTCTCACGTGTTGCTATCACCACTTCACTCTTTTGCGTCGAAAACTTCATTCCATAGGATGACACTACTTCCTCCCATGCATTGAGTTGGTCCTGTACATCCCTCTCCTTGCTTCCCCAGATCATCAAGTCATCTGCAAACACCATTGCCTTAATTTCTTCCTTCGCAATATGCTGTGTTACCTTTTGCATCACTTCATCCATCACCATTACAAAGAGCAAGAGCGAGAGGGCACTCCCTGCTTAAGACCATTTGTCAACTCAAACCATTCTGTTCTTTCCATATCGACTTTCACACAGCTTCTGCTTCCCTCATACATATCTCTCACTCTCATCACTATTTCTTCCGTTATTGCTTTGGCTCTCATCCCTTCCCATACTCTGTTTCTTACGACACTGTCGTATGCCTTCTCAATGTCCATAAAGGCCAATACCAAATCTTCCCCATACTCGCAATGACGCTCCTGTAACTGTCTCACTCCAAATATGAGGTCAGTAGTGGACCTCCCCTGCCTGAATGCACATTGCTCCTGCCTCAGTTGCTGTTCCGTTACCTTACGTATCTTGTTTCTCCAATACCTTTTCATAAATCTTAGCACAGTGGCACATCAGTGTAATTCCCCGGTAGTTTCTGGCATTTCTTCCTGTCTCCCTTCTTAAAGATGGACACTATCACCCCCTTTTTCCAATCTTCTGGGATTTTCTTCTCCTTCCAGATAGCTCGTATCACCCTATACAACCACTGTGTTCCCACTTCCCCTGCAGCTTTTATCATCTCCACGCTTATTTCATCTACACCTGGTGCTTTTCCCATTTTCAATCATAACAAATACCACTTCACATAACAATTCATCTGTATGGAGGCTTTGCAGTATTTGAACGATGCAGTTCGTGTAAACTGGAAACTAGATTTCAGTCTCTCAATCAGACCGTTCTTGAAATTATAATCCAGTCGCAGAGTTCATATTTGAAATGAAATTATCTACCACACGAAACGGAACCAACAATATATACACAGTGTGTGCATAGGCCCGCCCAAAAATCGCTATTGAAATTTGAGCTCTATGTTGGATATCTCAGAATTTGGCACACATATATAATAACATTCCAGATTAATTTTCTGAAGTTCATACATGCCAGTGTTGCCAACATGATTCTAAGCCTGCCGATAGGTCCAATTTGTAAATGCATGTAACTTCTATACTATCGATTGGATTTCAACCAAATTTCTTATGTACTATGTGTACTATAACAGGTATGACTGTGCGTATTCTAAAAAGCCACCAGAGCTGCCAACTGTAGTAAGTTATTCTATTAGGTTACACTATTACAGGTGTATTTCAAACTGCGGTACTTAGAAATGTTACCAACTTGATTTCGTCATTATTCTAGATAGGTCTATACAGATTGGCATGAATCTTAAATTGAAAGAAAAGTATGCTCTTTAGTTCGTCACGGAACTACTTGTTTTTGTCATTAGATCAGAGTTAGATTTAGAATTTATATTATACTAGCAGAAGTACCCATTCTTCGAACGGTCTTCGGTATTAATAATCAGACGTTTTCAATTGAGCTACTGTTGCAAAGGTTAGGGGCTTGGAACTGTTTGTTGACAAAGAAAAATGATTAGGTAAAATGTGCTCTCAAACTAAATTTACCTAACGTGTTCTTCCTGGCGTGAAAATAAAATTGAAAACCTCATAGACGAATCGCAATACACGTCACATACAAACTGACCCTAATCGTTGTGTCAAGTGCCCAACCACAGGAAGACCCCTTTTATAAAATATGAAAAAAATGAAAATTCAGGTTTTTTTAGCCTCCAATGGCCCAAATTCCTAAAAGCAGCAAAAAATAGTCTACTATTTCAAATCAGGAATTTTTTAAAATAATTTTGGTGTTTGGATATATAATAGACCTTCTGTACGACATATTGCACGTGTAAGTCGTGTGAAAATTATCTAGGGTACTCCTTGAACCCCTTAAGCGCATTGACGAATTTTACAGTTTTAGTTGGTTCCGTGATAACCCTATAGCCATTTGCAAACTTTCACAGAAATGTAATAAATGGAGTGGCATTACTTCTTGCAGAAATATATTTAAAGTTGGATGTCACCTCTTGAGATACAGTTGTCGTGGTTGCTGACTTGCATTCCTTCATTAGTTTATTAAATGAAATTAGTTTTCTGGGAATATCTAAGTAACTGTTGGTTTTAGAGCCTTAAAATGTATTTTTCGGGACCCTTAACGGCTCTTTAGGGGCCCCGAGTTTTGTTTCTGACACCAAGAGGTTGAAAATGGGCTTTGTCTCGTCGTTGTACGCCATAATAATAATAGTAATAATAATAATAATAACTAATAATAATATAGTATGGCCTCGGGTGCCCAGTGCAAGCTTTTGTAATTTGACACCCAGAGGGTAGCTTGCATGTCGAATTTCGTTGTTCCTTGAATCAGTATGAAAGTCAAGGAGGTTAGATATCTAAGCTCCTTGAACACTATAGCGCTTTCTAGTAGCGAAATGAGGAACATTGTGTTGGCGGAAACTTCCGAGATTAATTTTGCCATTATGAGCATGGCCTAATGAATTCAAATGGGTTCTTTGACATGCCAACATATAATAATAACATAACAATATAGGGATAGGGATATAATAGACCTTCCGTACCATACCCGCACGTGTAAATTACGTGAAAAAATGGTAGAGTACCCCTTGACCCCCTTAAGCGCATTATATGTATTGATGAATATTTCAGGTTAATTTGGATCCGTTATAACCTTATAGCCGTTTGCAAACCTTCACAGTAATGTAATAAATGGAATGGCATTGCGTCTTACAGCAATAGATGGACTTCTGAGATTGTGTTGCCATGGTTACCGGCTTGCTTTCTTTCATAGTTTATTAAGTGAAATTAGTTTTCTGGGAATATCACAAAAACTGTTGGTTTTACGGCCTTAAAATGTGTGATTTCGTTTCTCATATTGAGAGGCTGAAAATGAGCTTTGTCTCACCCTTCTACGCCTATTTCAGCATGTATTTTAAGGGGATAGGCCCCTTTTTATGAGAGGTACGGAATAGAGTTACATCAATGATTAGTGTCGTGCCTCTGATGGATATCTGTATCAAATTTTACGTTGATCCACCCAGCCGTTCTCGAGTTATAAGGACACAAAAATTTGTTCACAGACAGACAGACAGACAGACAAAAAAAAAAATTTGCGCGCATCCGTCATAAAACAGTCTGAAACGCGCAAATAACGCGAATTTCCGAGGAAATTCAGAAAAAAACAGACAAACTTTCATTTTTTGCTTATTTTCAATTTTGAAAAAAATAGGCTTATTAGATCTCCTTTTGTCCGTGTGTGTGTGCGTGTGTGTGTGTGTGTGTGGTGTGTGTGTGTGTGTGAGGTGTGTGTGTGCCATCCCCCCCCTAATACAATCTAAACGGCTGGAGCAATATCAATGAAACTCGGTAAGTTCATAGCACTATTCTGGACGACTCCGACCGTGCCCTTCAAATTTTGCTACATCTCACCAATCCAACATGGCGGCTGTGCGAAATATTTCACCAGCATTCAATATCTCCGAAACTATTCCCGATATCACCCTGGATTTTTTGCAGTGATAAAGGAAACTACTGGAAGTTCACCTATGTGACTTTTGAAAAACTGGTAACTACAAAACCAACATGGCGGCCACGCGAATTTTCGACTTTTAAATAGACGTTTCTCGCAATTTAACCAACCAAACGCAATAAATCTTGGTACAGTATATGTCTATGCACATTGTAATGCACCGGCATCTAACTTTGTTCAATTATTTACATAACCACAAGATGGCGGATGTGTGAAATATTTCACCGGCATTCTATATCTCTGAAACTATTAGCGGTATCACCCTGAAATTTTGCACGGAGATAAAGGGCACTACTGGAAATTCGCCTATAAGACTTTCAATAACTGGTTAACTACGGAACGAACATGGCGGCCAAGCGAATTTGAACATTTTAAATAGACCTTTTTCGCGATTTAATGTTCCAAACGCAATGAAATCTGGAACAGGAAATGTTTATACACATTGTAATGCACTGGTATCTAATTTAGTTCAATTGTTTGCATAACCTCAAGATGGCGGCTGTGCGAATTTTAAAATTAAGTTTTTATTTCTTGTGTCGTAACCATGCGATCAAAGTGAAAGTTTGAATAATGAACCTACGCAATAATTTTCCTTTAATGGTACATGACTCTATGGCCTATACATTTAACAGTCCAACATGGCGACCAACCGAAATATTTCGACGGCTCTGAATATCTACGAATCTATTATAGCAATCAAACTGTTTTTTAATGTTCATAGGGGTATGAACTTAAGTTCACCTATAGGACTTTCAATAACCTGGTGATCTCAAAACGAACATGGCGGCGACGCGAAATATAAATATTCACATGGACGTTTCTCGCAATTTAACCATCCGAGTGCAGTGAAACTTGGTGCAGTAAATCCTTATACGAATGTTAATCCACTGGCATCTAATTTATTTCAATTGTTTCCATAACCAGAAGATGGCAGCTGTGCGAAATTTTAAAATCTCCTTGTTACTTCTTGTGTCCTAATCATGTGATTGAAGTTTGAATGCTACACGTACACAATAATCTTCATGTAACAGTACATAACTCTAGGACCTACATATATATAATCCAACATCGCTACCATCCGAAATATTTAGTCGGTTCTCAATATCTACGAATCTATTACAGCAATCAAACTGGGAATTTGTATGTTGATAGAGCCAATCATTATTAGTAGGGTATATGAAAATAGGCTATTTAGTTCTTCACCGAACTACTTGTTATATTTATGGAGATATAGATTTTAGCTTTTCACTACAATGCATTTAGACATCACTAGGTGTCAGTGACATTTGGTTGTGAAAGTTGGAACTACTTGAAATTGAACAGAAATTGTAGCTCACCCCATGGGTGTCCGCATTGAAGCCGCTACAGCCTCTGGCGAGCCAAACATGTCCTCTGACACTCCCGGCACTTAGTATAAAACAAAGTCCCCGATTGTTGGATGTCAAGGGTAATCTCGAGAACCACTGGATGGATTTTGTTGCGGTGTTCACCATTCTGTAAAGGATATCTCGAGGAAGGTTTCTGTAGAAAATAATTTATTTAGGATCAAAGGAAGCCAAGCAGTAACGATTTCAGTGAAAAAGTCGAAAAAATCTTGCGTCTGTTCGCTTTTTAAGCTTACGCTGGGAAAACCGTCAAAATATCAATATACTATGAGTGTAAGAATTGTTCAGCATGAAAAGTTCTAAAAAATAAGGTCCGCGAGAGCATATGTCTATCTTCAATACATCGCCCACTATAAGTGTTTTTACGTTTTCCTATATTCCAACAATCTCCATTCAATTAATGAGGCGACAGTTTGCGAGCTAGCTAGAGGCGAGCCTATCATTTTAGTTACAGCCTAGCTAGCGGGCGAGCCTATTACCCCAGATACAGCCAGCAGCAGTCGTGTTGAGTTAAGAGTTCAGAGATGATTGGTTGTGTTTGGAGTATCCCTGGAAATGCAACTCGGCTTTTCTTCATTTCGCCTGTGAACTTTTCGTTCCGCAAAATACAGAGTCAAGTTAAGATTGGAAGGAAGGGGGATTTGTGTTTCATGCACCTCGCCATTCTTAAATTACGTCTGACAAGAATTCGTTGCACATGCATCTCCATGATAATATAATTAATAGTCCTACATCAAATTGGTAGAGGAGAAATTAAAGGAAGTAGGAGACTTCTGTTAATTAATTAGGAAGCAAAATAACCGGTGATGGACGAAGCAAAGAGGGTATAAAAAAGGTTGGCTCAGGCAAGGAAAGCATTTCTACAGAAAAGGAATCTGCTGTCATCGAATATAGATTTAGGTATTAGGAAGTCATTTTTGAAGGTCTTTGTCTGGAGCGTCTCGCTCTATGGAAGTGAAACTTGAACTATTGGTGCAGCAGAAAAGAGAAGAATTGAAGCGTTTGAAATGTGGTGTTACAGGAGAATGATGAAGATCAGATGGGTAGATAGGGTTAAAAACGAAGAGGTATTAAGACGAGTGGGAGAGAAGAGATGTTTCTGGCGAATGCTAATGCAGAGAAGAGATAGGTTGGTAGGACACATACTAAGACACCCAGGAATAGCAAGCTTAGTTATAGAAGGAAGAGTCGAGGACAAGAACTGTAGGGGTTGACCAAGGTTAGAATATGTTAAACAGATTGCCTCGGATGTAGGGTGTGGTAGGTATGTAGAGATGAAACGATTATCTCAGGACAGGGAGGCATGGAAAGCTGCATCAAACCAGTCAAAAGACTGAAGACTCAAACAGAAGTCCAGTCAGTGATAAAAACCCATCATGCCAAGACAAAAAAAAAGTATAATGGTCGTCGTTCATTAACATCGAAAGAAAGCGCTTATCACGTAATGCATTCGTAACTGTTCCCAGGCGAAGCCGGGGCGGGTTGATAGTGCTAAATAAGTAAGACATTTGTGTGAACTTCCTAGCGATAATAATTACTCATCTGGGGCTGTTAGGACAAGTGGAATTTCAAATGCCGTCGTTTCGAGACAACTGCTTATCCCTTTATCAAGGTTCGTAATGAAAGAAGGAATGAGTTGGTTGGTTGGTTCCTCAGTTTAGGGACTGCGAAAACGCGGTAATGTAGTCCCGTGTAGAATCTGTCTGATGACCGGTGTTAATTGTGATGGCTGTATTAGTGTGTGTTATCTGTGATTCAGGTAAGGACTGGACGCGATCAATTTTCAAGTAGTTCCCACTTTTGCCACCAAATGCTACCGTCAAAGACACCTAGCCATGAACTTGGTCACTAAATGCCATCGCTACCAACACCTGGCGACGAACGTTGGAACTTAGAGCGCTAATCAAATCTAACCTACAAATTTTAGCTTCACACAGATGTAGTTAATGGAAGGTTGGTTTGCATGCCATAAATCTATGACATGGGCCCGTTGGCTTTACTTCCCCTCCGGAGGAAGATATACTGAGGGATTCTTAACGCTCATAAAAAATCCGATGACTTCGGCCGGGTTTGAACCCGCGACCTTGAGCATAGAAGGTCAGCATGCTACCAACTACGCCACCGAAGCCGCTCTATGACTTGTGTACTAGACATGTAATGAAATGAAATTAAAATCCACAACCTGCTTCCAGTCTCCGACCGGGTCAGGAATGGAATGAATGAAGCCCCCATCTAGCGGCGAGGATATGAATTGTGCCGGCTGCCGAGGCCTGACGCACTCCTCTGGGGCAATGATTAAATGAATGACATATGAAATGAAATGGTAGTGGAGAGTGTTGCTGGAATGAAATTTTGACAGGGAAAACCGGAGTACCCGGAGAAAAACCTGTCTGCCTCCGTTTTGTCCAGCACAGATCTCACACGGAGTGACCGGGATTTGAACCACGGACCCAGCGGTGAGAGGCCGGCGTGCTGCCGCCTAAGCCACGGAGGCTTCTTACTGGACATGTAATATATAAGATAAACCACCACTAGGCAAAACCCATTCGCTTACATGGCTACGCTGTAACCATTGTCAAAAACCATTGATCTGGACGCGTTAGGCTGTAACATTGTCAAAAACCATTGATCTGGACGCGTTAGACTGTAACCATTGTCAGAAACCATTGATTCGGACGCGTTAGGCTGTAACCATTGTCAAAAACCATTGATCTGGACGCGTTAGGCTGTAACCATTGTCAGAAACCATTGATCTGGACGCGTTAGGCTGTAACCATTGTCAAAAACCATTGATCTGGACGCGTTAGGCTGTAACCATTGTCAAAAACCATTGATCTGGACGCCTTAGACTGTAACCATTGTCAGAAACCATTGATCTGGACGCGTTAGGCTGCAACCATTGTCAAAAACCATTGATCTGGACGCGTTAGGCTGTTACCATTGTCAGAAACCATTGATCTGGACGCGTTAGGCTGTAACCATTGTCAGAAACCATTGATTTGGACGCGTTAGGCTGTAACCATTGTCAGAAACCATTGATTTGGACGCGTTAGGCTGTAACCATTGTCAAAAACCATTGATCTGGACGCGTTAGGCTGTAACCATTGTCAAAACCATTGATCTGGACGCGTTAGAATGTAACCATTGCCAGAAACCATTCGATTGGACAAAACGAAGGTTAGAATAATAAGTACCGAATGCATGGGATAGGCAATATTGTACTTGTGCGTAATTAACGACGAAAATGGTCGACACAGCTGGAATATTTACTATATAAGTAGTGACATAATTTGGGAAGGCGGGTGGGTAGTAAAGAGCGGAGAAGTGAACTACATATTTCCCAGATCAATTTTGAATCATTATAAAAGTTATTTATCACAAATTTCAGTAGTTAAGAATTTCTTTCTCTAGGTTCCTGTGTCCTTCTCTGGTACTGACATAAATATCCATGGTTAAATTATAGTTCCTGGTATCGTCTACTCAAACATAAGGTGTTCACAAGGAGAAATGTGACATCCATGATCCTGCAATAATATTGTACATAAGAATACCATCTGGACTCCTGAGAAGTATCGATATGAGCCAGAGGCTCAATTACTCACGTAGTTTATATCTTTAGTAAGAAATTTAAATAGATAATTCTGTAGATTTACCTAATTAAGGCTCTAGAACAGTGGTTCCCAACCTTTGTCAGCTGTCGCCCCCCTTTTCAGATACGGGCGTTCATCGCGCCCTCCTCCTGCCCCCTCGCCACCACTCATCGCTTCTATAACCTCTTCGATTGACGCGGAGGATATAGACCTAACCTAAAAACACTACATAATGCAATAGGCCTATCTATTACATACTAACTTCATTTTAGCACAATACAAAGAACATTTTTACAGCAAATCCTTAAATTAGTCAACAAATGTCAGTGACAGTGTTGACACTGTTTTCTCTGGGTAAGATTCGGTGTGTTTGGTTTGATATTTGACAGAGCACAGCGGAGATCACTTGCAATATCAAGCCGACGACTCTGCTTTGTTTCTATGACACTCAGCGTTGAAAATCCTGACTCGCATAAATATGTCTTTGTAAATGGGACAATGACACGCAATGCCAATTTGGCTATTACAGGATACACTGCAAGACAGTTTACCCAAAGGTCACCCAGTCCTAATATTTTAGAATCATCTTTTAGCTTTGAATCACACTTTAAATCTATGGCTCCTTCTTGAACCTGTGCTGGCAGTGCTTCGATGTCAATGGCAAACGAATTTCTTGTTAACAACCCGAACCATTCTTCCGACAAGATATCAGGACAGTAGAAGTTGAATTCTTGTGCCAGGGAATCCAAATGTGACTGAATTTGCACCTAAGTTTATTACGATCATGATCATTTTCCGGCAAAATTTCATTAAGGCTGTGAAAGGATGAGAAGTTGTTCAACTGAAGCCAGCGTTTCCATAACTGTATTTTTTTTCAGGAATGCATAATATTGGAATTTTTACCTTGGAGCTCTAAATTCAAACTGTTCAAAGCTTCAGAGAAATCACAAAGATATGCCCACGAGACGATCAAATTGGCATGATTTTGCTCCTTTCAACACAGTAAATTCCTTATTTCACCACCAACCTCGCGGGTCCGCAGAGGTTTGTGCCGAAAGTTGGCAATTACCAGTGCTTTTGAACGTTTGACTAGGAGAGATTCGAAAAATGTTTATTTTACAAAATTGTAATATTCGAGTTTTTTTTTCGTGTGACCTCCTGAGAGGCCGAGTGCAGGTCTTTCTAGTCGACGCCCGTGGCCGACCTGCGCGTCGGGATGAGAGATGAAATGGATGAAGATGTATGAAACTGGGCAAGGATGTGGAAGGAATCGGCCGTGGCCTGTCAGAAGGTACCGTCCCAGCATTTTCCTGGTGTTGAAAATGGGAAACCACAGAAAACCATTTCAAGGACGGCCGACGGTGGAGCTCGAACCCACGCGTCTACCGAGTCAGCAGAGAGCTTGGCCCCATGACCTAACGCTGCGCTTTTAGCGAGCATAGCCACTGCTGTCGGTAATATTCGAGTTAAAAAAGCGTAATTCGGAAATCACTTCACGCCCCCCTTGATAAAGCCCAGCCCCACCCCCCAGGTTGGGAACCCCTGCTCTAGAACAATATTAAATCATCAGTTTTGTTCGTTAGAGGTTTGTTGTTTGTTGAGTAACAGAGTATAACATTTTATAGATTAAATATACAGGGTGTATGAAAATAAGTCGAAAGAGGATATAGTCTACTGCTATGATCCAAAATTCCATCTCCGGCGAACGCTTACAAAGAAAATGACAAATCATGGCAAATTTGTGGGTTAGCCAGTAGACCTACAGTCTTCCTGTTGGGTGGAGCTAACGTGTTGCTCACTTACATGCTACCAACCTTGTCACAGGGGCCTATCAGAGAGCAACATTAACGTGCGTTCGTCTCCGAAATAATGTTGGCAATTATTTTCTGTGCTGTTCACTGCGCGGTTTACTGCACACATTGATGTGATAAGAACCATATCAATAAAGAAAATCGGTTCCGTACTTATTGAATATGTCATTATTATCGCTATCCTTATAGGCCTAGATTACTCTAAGAATAACACGTCCGAAGAAATTTGATTTTAGTAACATTTCAGGATTTGTTTTGTTGACACTAAAATTTTACTTTAGTAGCACTGATTTAAAAAAAATATAATGAAACTCGGAAATTCCAGAACTAGACCGACTACAAGAGACCGTAATACGACAATCTATCCTGCAAAAATGGTGGTAATCGTAGGGGAAGCTTTCGAGTAACGGCGATTTGTTTACGTTTGTTGATAGTATATATCTCGAGCGATCTCGTACTGTTTATCATGTTAATAGTGTACCGTAGGTAGTGTAGTGCACTGCTAATAATAATAAATACCGGTACCATAATTATAATGTGAGAAGTGTTGTGATATGTCATGAAACGGGTCGCACATGCTATGTAACGAGCTGTAGATCGCAATATACTGTTGCAGTTTTTTCAATATTTACATTTCATAAAGACCAAACAGTAAAGGAGAAGTGGATAAGAAATATGCACAGGGATGATTTCGAAGTTTAAGCGCCAATAGTCGTGTGTGTTTTACCAGTTTGAACATGCAGTACATTTATGGTTAGGGAAGGTCTTTCTCCAACTGAAAATGGTGAACCAATTCGCATTCAAGGAAATTTCTTACAATAACACCTGGTGCCATTCCCACTAGTTTCCCTTATCAACCGTCTTAGCATACAATTACACTTCCCAGAGACAGAAAACATCCAGGAGATGTTTACAACATGTGTTATTTATTAGGTTATGGGGAAATTTTTGGAGAGTGGTGTGGACAGGATGGAGTTTCTACTTTCGTTATCTTCGGAATAAGCTTTATAATAGCTAGGTGGTTCTTTTTTCAGTTATAACGATAGATGATGATGGCAGGCATAATGACATACCGTCAGTGTGAGTTTTAAAGTGTCTAATTCTTTAGACGTAATTCTATAAGAATATCAATTGAACCCATGAACCATTGGCTCAAAGGGGGTCGAATCCATGTATTTTTGTAAAAGGAAGGAAAGAAATATACAGTCCAATGGAACATATGAAAGATTTCAGGCAAGGATGCTAGCCTAACGTTGTGCAAGAAGTTAACCCAGGTGACCAGGAAATGACATCATTCCTGACTCATTGATAACGAGCCAGTCACGAGTATAAATAGACTGAGTGGAAAGTTTCGGCTGTATGAGAGAGAAGCACGTCTCGGAAATCAACCTTACCTTGCATTAAAACGGCAACAGCGCAACTGTGCCAGAAGAAGAAGAATTAAATTTAACCCATTTGCAAGAATAAAAGTAAGTAAATAAATACAGCATTGTGAATCATTTCGGATTAGAGATTTTTGTGTGGAGAAAAAGCTTTTAATAATTGTCCAGGAAAGAAGTGCAAACGTAGCCATACGTCATAGGGGAATTACCGAAGCCCGAGGAGTGGGGAAATAAAAATCAACAGCAACACCCACACAGCTGAAGACTAAAAATTATTTAATATCTCGGAAATGCACGATCGATTTCCATGCGCAGTGAGGTCATTTTACGTTTGGAAGACGAGCTTTCGGGAGATATAATTTTTATAATGGTGCGACAATTATTTCAAAAGTTGGTCACGAAAAGGACTAGGATTTTATTTATTTTTGACTAAATAGTATAAAAGTCCAGGCCAAGCCAGACCAATCATGCAGTTTTAGTCCGTCCAGGGGGCGTGACGCTTCATCACATCGAATGCAGTTCACGACAGACTCCTTGAGGGGAGATGCTACAACACGTCATGCAGTTTCCGATAGCCCAGGGGGCGTTATAGTGCTACATCACGCCGAAGACTCTACAAGCATTCCTTGAGGGGAAACGCTGTATCACCGCATAGACATTATCCGACAGCCAAGAGCGTCGTGGTATCAATAACCAACGAGCATCCATAAGGAGTAGCTAATAAGTATTAATACAGTATCGCCGTGTGGAGAATTAGGAAAATCCTAGTTACAGGATTTAGTTCCGATAATATAAAGTCTACAGTGAAAAGTTCAGTAATTACAAGCAAGCTGCGAACTTAGAGCCTAGGGCGATAGGTCTTAAATTAAACGACCAAAAGTATCATAAATATTGAAGTAACGTAACAGCGAGATAAACATTCTATCAACTTTAAAGAACCCGAGTAGGGACGGACAGAACAAGGTTCGCAAAGTACTCCGGCAAGATAGGAATTCGAGAACCGAACAAGCGGAAAGGAGAAGGAAACTCTAGACATTGTTTCAAGGAAGCAGACGAACTATTCAAAAAGCACTAAGTTACGAGGAGTATTAGTTGCTAGAAATCAATAGGTCACCGATAGATTATCTGGGGGACCGTGGACAGAATAGACTTTCGCTAGACCAACAAATAGGGTCTAGAAAAGGAGCCGTTCGAGTCAAGAAAAATGGCACTTCGTCAAGAAACGGGATTTGAAGGAGTGTTATTCCAGGGAGGAAGTAGATGATTCGAGACTTTCACATTCTGGCAAGATAGGGAGCCGACATTTACCAAATTTCACCCTTGGAGACGGGAGGTCAAGAAATCACGTGTGAAGGCTTAATAGCAGCCTTAGTGATTAGAATCTGGGAAGTGTAAATATATATAAATTTGTGTTAAAAAGTAATAATTTCAGTGTTTTTGTCGTGTATTCTAAACGAATACACCAGTGTATTTTAAAATGTTATCAGTGTTAAATATATACGAGTTAAGTGTGTGTCAAGATATGTCTGTACATGAAATGAATTTGTACAAAATGGTGTAATTTCAAAATAGTGGGCAAAAATGAAACATCGCAAGAAAAAGGAAGGTCAGGGAGACCTATAACATGTGAGTAAAGATTTTCATTATGTTTTGTGTTGGGAAAGTGTTTGTGTACAATCCACCGGAGTTTGAGATAGAGGGATGTTTCTGGATAACAGAATAAGAGCGCGGTCTGAACAAACAAAATTTTTTCGAAGTTATAAATAATTATGTAAATCCTGTAGAGGAAATGTATGAAATAAAATGTCAGTGTATTTGACAAATGTTACAAAAGCAAGCGTAATAAATAATAATAATAAAAGAAATATAAATAAAGATTAAATTGAATTATATGAAAGAAATAGCGTTTGAGCCTTAATAAAAGTATAAGACATGGTGTTAATGCATGTTCTTAAAATATAGCGATTATTGTCAAGGGGAGGATTAATATAAAAATTGAGATATGGATCAATTGTTAATATGGAATTTATCAGTTCTTTGGAAGACGCTAGGCTTTAAAATAATGTATAGCGCAATGCAGCGCATGAAAGTAAATTGTCTCGCTAGGAATGCGTAGAATCTAAATGTACTTGGTAAATTACTTACGAGGGGTAGTTGATTGCGGTAATTGAGCCATGATAAAGTCCTCCAATAGTGACGTAGATCACGAGGCTATGTGTGTTATGTTGTATTGTAATAGGGAGCAAATGTATGGTATTATGAGCGCAGGTAATGAAGGCCACGGCCGACCCTAAGTCGCATTTATATAAGTCCTCTAGTATGGGAATGGTTCCCGAGGCATGTTAAGAGGGTCGAACCCAGACTCGTCTAGTTGTTGAAGCCCCTAAATATTCGTCGTTGTATGTGAATTACTCTTACCAATCAATGATGACCCTTCATAACTAATAAATGCGAAGGTTACGAAAGTGGTTTATGAAACTAATAATGTTCGTTGAAAGTGAATGAGAGAAGTGAAAACGCCAGGTCTCTCCAGAGAACTGAAGAAAGAAAGATCTGTTTTAAAAGCATTGAGTATAGCTGCCACGCGCGGGCTAGGCAAGAGGGTCCCCTCTCAGCCATAAATCTCGCCCAAGTGATTACGGTCAAACCCTTGTTATTGTAAGTGTCCTAGGTCGGGAAAAAGACCGTCTGAGAGTAGTAAATATACACCGTGAGTGTTTAAAAGTTGTATATGACCCGGGATTTGAACCGAGGTCCTTGTAGATGAAAGTACCGCTTGCCTGTTCAGATCGTTAGCTTTCTTATGTGATAATGGTCTTATAAGACAAATAAATAAAAATCCCTAATGTAATGTTGTATGGATGTAGGATTCCATGAGTTCAATGAAGATAACTAGATTCCGGGAGTAATCATAGTTTTTGACTTTGTCAAGTAATGTTTTGTAACTCTGGAGTACACAAGTATTTTCCCGATCACTGTAGTGAATTTGTGAAACTTGAGAGAGATGGTAATGTTGAGAGTATTGTGGAATGCCCAAAAATTTAAGTAGAGAAGTAATATGTACTTTAAATATGATAATATATTTGTTTGATGAGAAGAAACTCATAAAATAGTTATTGAGGTGTGTGAAAGAAGGACACCGTCATTATTGGAAAAGTATCGAGCCATTAGAGCTCGTGATTATATTGGACTTTAAGATAGATACGTTATGGAAGTGAAAATAATTATGAGTTGTTGGTTTGAATGCAACCAGTATTTTAATATAATAGTTTGTTTTTGATATATTCCTTGTTCACTTTGAACAAGTAGAAGGAGTGGTCAATAGTTTATTTATTTTATTTGTTTGTAGCGCCATAATTTTGGTTAATTAAATGTGTTAAAATAGGAGTTGAATTTGTTTTTATTTTTGAAGTGTATCCTCTATTTAATCCAAAATGTGTAAGTCACAGAGTGGGAGAACATACCAAAACCCCGAAAATCCCGAATTGAGCATTGCTGGCATACTGTGATTTGCATATTTCTTGCTGGAAGGGCACACTATGTGCATGAGGAGAAATGTAAATGGACACTGCAATGACAGGTGGACCAAGCAGGACAATTTGGTGAGTCATCTTTCAAATTACAATAGCCTATATCTATTTTTGATATGATGCAAATGTTGGTAAGGGAAGCCTTGCGTCTTGATTGTGACACTGGTATAGTGGAAATTAAGTTATCTTGCAACTCAACTCCAGTATTCGTTAGAGCTTTTAATATGGGCTATTCTCAAGAGGCTTATCAGTCAAAGCAAAGAAATAAGATGATCATCTATTTCTAAGAGGATGTGGTATTGGGTGTTGTCAAATATCATTCTTAATGGTAAAATGTAAACTCTACCATTATGATAAGGTTGTAACAGTAGGCCTATGTTCCGCATGTTGTGGTTTCGGCAATCTCATTGAGACTGCGGATCCAATGGTCCTAGGTTTGATTCCTGGCTCTGTCAAGAAATTTAAATCTGGTCTGAAGGTTGGAACGGGGCACACACAGCCTCGTGAGGCAAAACTGAGTAGAGATGGTTCGAGGTGTATTTATTTTAGTTTATAGGCCATTTTTATTTAAATCGCCATCCTCCCAGCTCGGCTTCACCCTCGGACTCTGCGAGGGATCATTCCTCTACCGTCTCAAGGGCGGTGTCTGTGAGCTGAACTCACTTTGCCAGCAGATACAACTGGGGATGGCGACAGGCGACCGCTAACTTGGGTATAATTAAGGAAGATGATGATGATGATGATAATTGTTGTTTTAAGGGGCCTAACATCTAGGTTATCGGCCCCTAATGGTTTGTGTGATCGTGAAGATGAAAATGAAATGCAAACTTAAAACTAAAACTAACTACTAACCTACATACTAGAAGAAGAAATGGGAAACTAAAGGAAAATAAGGCAAATAAAGGACAGGAGGAAAAGAAATGCCCTCAACCCTCGAAGAATGCGGATTGAGGGACTTGGAAGGAAGGAGAGCCATAAAAGGCAGATAGGAAAGTAAAAGAGGAGAGAGTCCTCCCCACAGGTAAGGGACAAAAGGGGGGAAAAGACCCAGCTCAGGAATCCCTCGGGGTCGCCAACTGCCGAACTCACCAGCCGTGAGCCCCTGAGGGTGTAGGAATATCTAGGGTGCACCAAAAGTGGTGGGGCGACATACACCCTGCCTCCTTGAGGGCCTTGAGCAGAAGGCAGGATATAACATGAAAAGAAAAAGAAGGCTGACCCCTCGCAGAAGGAGGGAATCAGAAAAGATGAGACAAGGGCCAATTAAGGCGGGAAATGAAGAGACTCCCTAGGCCTCGTATACTCTAATACCGTCGGGGTCGGAAGAGAACATGAGTTGACCAAGTGAGGTCGAGAGAAAAAATACGGAGATGAGCCCGGCACAAGTAAGTGGAAGCAATGCCGGACTCGGCTGCGGTCCCGTGGTCGCCAACCCACGTCCCACTAGATGTGAGCCCCAGGGGGGAATTAAGGAAGAGACAGGGAAGGAAGTCGACCGTGGACTTGTTGAAAGGAACCATCCCAGGATTTGCCTGGTGAAAGAATGAGGCGTCTGGTATCAAAACAAGATACATCACTATATTTGTGATTTTGAGATTACGGCTGATTTGACAAGTCCTAAAATCCCTCTTTGCATGTGGGAAGAGAATGGTATTCAAAACAGGACATATGAAGCTGTTATAATGCTGAAGTAATCGGTTGGTTTCAAAATAAGACAAGCAGATGAATGAGTATCCAAAGAAAACACATCTTGGCAGAGTCTATTGCGCATTAATCAGCGCAGCATCTCTCTGTGTGCTGCTTATGGAATTGTTTCGGGTTCTGTTAGTGCCAGTGTGTTTACAGCTGAACTGCTGTGCCCAAGATCACGGGTTCAAAGCCGGCCGAAGTCGTCGGATTTTTAAGAGCGTTAAAATCTTTCAGTATGCCTTCCGTCGGAGGGGAAGTAAAGCCAGCGGGCCCATGTCATTGATTTATGGCATGTAAAAGAACCTAACACTATTGGTAGTGTGTAGCCGAACTTCGTAGGTTATTTGGTAAGAAACGCTCAAGTTCCAACGTTCGCCACTGGGTGTCAGTGGCAGTGGCATCTCTGGTAGCTAAAGTTGGAACTAGTTGTAATTGAACTTGTTGGGGAGCCTTCGGCCGCTCGATTGAATTGCCCTGCTATGGCCATTGGCTGCAATTCAAATATAATTATTATTTGGAAACATCTTAGGCACAGACATCTGGCAACGCTGGAAAGAATCAAGGCAATGTATCTAAAAAAAGAGCCTTATGCCTATCCAAGTTCACGCCCTCGCGGCTTGTGTATGTCATGACAGGGGAACTCCCCTTTATGGAAGAAGTCAGATTACAGATGCTTCTGCCCCACACACCGGGATTTGGGGAGTATTTGCGTCTCATGACAGCAAAGAGAAATGACATTTGGCATGAATTTTATACGACGGACGCTATGACTACACAGGACAGGATGCAAGGATCCTACGAGCTGAGACATATCTTGACGCGCTTTGCGGTCCATGGTTTCCACCACCGGATCTGCATGAGAGACGTCTATCACCAACCAGACGAACTATGCATGTGCAAGCTTTGTATGGGTCCTTGCGACTGTTACCACGTGAGGACGTGCAAGTGCAGAGAGGTGTCTCTGACGAAATTCTGTGAAAATTAGAAATATATGGACACCCCTCGGAAAGATGCATTTACAGTGACAACGACAACATTTTGTATTAATGATGGTTCGTAAGAACCACGTTCATGCACATTGAGCGCAATAAAGTATTTATTATTGTTTTTATATATTTTATGTTGAGAGTCGCCTCCGTAGCGTAGCGGTCAGCATGGTTAGCTGCCGCCCCGGAGGTCCTGGGTTCGATTCCCGGCTCTGCCACGAAATTTGAAAAGTGGTATGAGGACTGGAACGGGGTCTACTCAGCCTCGGGTGGTCCAAATGAGTAGAGGGGGTTCGATTCCCACCTCAGCCATCCTCGAAGTGGTATTCCGTGGTTTCCCACTTCGTCTTCGGGCAAATGCCGGGATGGTACCTACTGTAAGGCCACGGCCGCCTCCTTCCCACTTCCTCGCCTATCCATCCCAATCTTACATCCCTTCCCATCATGAGGCCCTTGTTCGCTTTGCAGGTGAGGCCGCCTGGGCGAATTGCTAACCACACCTCCCCAGTTGTATCCATCCCGATCAGATGTTCCAAGCTCCAGGACACTGCCCATAGAGGCGGTAGTGGTGAGTTCCCTCGCTGAGTCCGTGGGAACCACCAACCTAGAGGGTAAATTGACTAAATAAAAATAAAATTTTTAAAAAAATTATGTTGAGAGTTGAGGCACTGTTGCGGGTGTAAATTCAGCTCTTGGACAGTTTAATTGTGGTGTACGGTCGTGTAGGTCGTGCGTTATAGGTTTATCGTCTCTTGTATCGTGACTATGTGAGGTGTGTTTTTACTTGTTTGATTTCTATGGATGTAGCCTGCATCTCCATAGGGAGTGGCTGTAAGCAGGCCCTATCAGGTATCACCAGAAATGTCCGGGTTCTAGTAATAACCAAACTCAGTCGGTGCTGCAATCTGACGACGACTGCGTACTGTGGAATTGCGCTCTTGAAGCACAGATGGCGACTGTTCACTTCCGTCCCACCATACAGGAAGGAGGCTTGCCTCACACACAGTGTTACCAACAATAGAGCACCACAGTCTTGTACAGGTCGAGCCAAGTAAATTTAAACACCTTTATTCTTTTAAGAAAATTTGAAGACCTTGGTATATTGGCTTTCACGGCCAGTGAATTAAAAGCCTTTGGAAGCCTTCATAGGGAGGTTGAGGCTGCTTGAGCTTTTAGTTCTCGCAGTCAAGGAGTGCAGTTGCACTCTATACAAAGGGAGGTAGCGCGCAGTTCGTTACTCCTGTGGGGGTCCGGGCGGGGACACCAAGAGCCCGCCGATGAGCCAGCTTGGTGTCCTAGGCGAAACCCCACACGGCACAAACCTAGAAGAATTGCTGAGTTTTGAAGACCTTGTTTGATTATTATTTCCGTAACCATCCGACTTCGTTGCAAAGCGGATAGCTGCTAGCCTATAGGTCTCAAGAGTCCCGGGTTCTGATCCTCGCTCAGGAACGTGACGTCCTCTTAGTCATCATGGTGAGCAGGTCACCTACGCGTGTCAATTTGAAAGATCTCCAGCAAGTCTCTCCGGAGACCACACACTATTATTATTACATTACATTACATTACATATGCGAAGCGGCCAAAACTAAGGACCACGCAAATACCATTTCATTTCCTTCTCATAGTTCTTTCTTCCTTTCTCTTCATCCACACTTTCTTCATTCTTTCAGAGTGTTGCGCCTTTCTCTCTGCTGTCCACCTTCCTCCCCTGCGTTCTCTCATTTCTCCCACAAGAACCTTTATGTTGGAAAGTATTTCTCTGATCTGTGTTCTGTCTCGACAGTCGTCATCTGTAATTTCTAGCCTCCGGAGTTCTTCCTTCATCTGCTTGGTGTATATCCCCTTGGCTCTTCAGATTAGGGGCGTGGTGGCTCAGAGGTCTAGCTGTATGCCTCTCACCAAGGCGGTCCGGGTTCGATTCCCAGTCAATGCATGTGAGATTTTCGAAGTGAAATGCCATGTCCTGTGGTTCGGATTCCACGTACAAAGGAGGTCCCGTGGCTCATGATCTCAAGATTAACGGTCACTACAAGCTTCCTTCCTTCCATCCTCTTCAGATTATATATTTTATCAAATATTTGTTTATTTATTCTTGTTGGATCCATTCTAACCATATGTCCACGTAAACGTCTTTTCCTAATTGTAGTTTCCAAGTCTTCCACCCTTTCATATCTCCTTGTTGGATCTTAGTCAGTAGGTTCCCTGTACCACTTTTGGGCCGTAAATCCTCCGCAATACCCTCCTTTCAATCTTCAGAAGCTATTATTATTATTATAGCAGCACGGTGGCCGAGAGCAGTCGCTGGCATCGAGAGAGCTTGAGTTCGAATCCCACCTCGGCCATCCTGAGAATGGTTTTCGTGGTTTCCCATTTTCCCCACCAAGCAAATGCTGGGGCAGTCCCTTTCAACAGGTCCGCTTCCTTCCCTGTCTCTTCCTTAATTAGACTCAAGTTAGCGGTCACCTGTCACCATCCCCAGTTGTATCTGCTGACAAAGTGTGTTTACCTCCCAGACACCGCCCTTGAGACGGTAGAGGAATGATCTCTCACAAAGTCCGAGGGTAAAGGCGAACTGGGAGGAAAAGCAATTTAATAATGCGTTTGTCCCTCTAATGAGCACGTAGAACCATTATTTAGCATTGTTTGTTTTATCTTCCCTAAACTTCCTCATCCTTTCGCTATGTGCCTGTCTTATTTCTTGTGTCAAGCAGCTCGTAGGAAACTTGGGTGGAAACTTATATGAATTTACTGTCTATTTGCAGTCCGTGTCAATGTTGATTACAGTGAGGTCTGTTAGCCTGCGTACTTTGGTTTGTCGGGTTCCATTGACTATGAGGACATTTTTCATGGTCAGTTGGGAGTTGTCCATTCGAGCTACATGTCTGTAGAATTTCATGCGTCTTTTCCGTGCAAGTGAGGTGAATCGTTCGGTCAGTGAATACAGTTCTGAGCTTTTCCTCGTCCAGATAGCCGACCGTCCGGAAGATTTGGTCCAAATATGTTCCTTAGTATTGTCATGTTATTGTTTCTCTCTTATACTGGCCACTGAGGCTACAAAGCCTCTTTATGCAGCTCTCTTCATTCAGAGGGCGGTTATATACAATAGAATAAATGAAGAAAGAAAAGAAAAACTTAACCTATACATACAGTTGACAATAGAAGTTCTTGTTATTATTATTGTTACCTAGTTTACCTAGCAACACCATTACAGAAAGCCAATTATCGATGTTATAAGCGTGCACCAATGACAGAGTTCGTGTCACCATAAATAACAATATAGTGTTACGGCTGTGAGTTTGTGTCATCGCTCGCCGCATGAGTCACAACTGCCCCAGGGCTGGGCTGTGGCCTGCCTCCCGTATTACGTGCGCCTTATGCAACAGGGCTACTGGACAAAGGGATAGTCCAGAATATTCGTGACTGGACCAGCGATGGAAACCTCGAGAAGCCGTGGACCCTGGATGGATCTAGAAGAATTCATTGAGTCACCGGCCTGCTATATAAGCGGCTTCAACAGTGAGGGGACCGAGTTTTCTGTGGGTGTGTGTTTTTGAGCCAGTGCGACAGAAGTGTGGTGGCGAAGTGCTGTGCGAGTTACGAAATCCAGTGACATTGTTTCTCCAGCTTGTGGACAGCGAAATAGCCTGCAGCAAGTGAACGTAAGTAATTGTGGTCGGTGAACATAAAGGAGAGAAGCAGGTAGTTTCTGTCAAGGCCACCGTACTCATTAGGACGGATTAACTTCTGTGATCTGTTGACAAGTAGTGGAAGGGCCAAGAGCGCTCAAGGAAGAGACATAAAGGAAACTGGAGTAAGGCTCCTAATTGCTTGTATTTGCTGATTAGTGTAATTTTCTGGCCACAATAAAGTTAATTATTTCTTTAAGCAGTAATTGGTGTTGTGCTTTGTACTCCCACCGTAATCCAGTTAACAAAAGTGCCACTAGGGGGTGGCACGTATTAACTGGTGTCAGAAGCCGGATTACGAACTCAAGCACAGCACCTGACGGTCCTGGTTTCAAAACCCGAGCAGGTCATTTTCTCTAATTTTCCTGTGAGTGCATGCCATTTACAAGGCAAACAACTAAAATGGAGGCGCAATTGGCAGCATTGCTAGAAAAGTTAAATGGCATAGAAGACGGCCAGAAGAATTTAACCAAGGACCTAACTGCCAAATTAGAAGACGGCCAGAAGAAGATGGAAGACAGCCAGAAAAGTTTAGCAGAGGACCTGAAGGACGGCCAGAATAAGTTAGCAGAGGACCTAACCGCCAAATTTCTGGATGGCCAGAAAAATCTGGAAGAGTGTCTGCTGACGAAATTAGAGGAGAGCCAAAGGAAATTAGAACCGGGCCTACGTGAGGAAGTCGCAGCAGTGGAAAAGAAGTTCGACGCCTTACAAGTGGAAGTTGCCGAGCTGCGCCAACGCCCACTGACGGGGGTGGAAGAGAAATTCAACGCTCTACGAAAGGAAGTTGCCGAGCTGCACCAACGCCCGCCCACCGTTACACCGGGAATATCAGGAACGGGACATAGCAGAGTGACGCCCCCAACCTTCGACGGAAAGGTCCCGTGGAGCACCTACTTACGTCAGTTCGAGGCAGCCTGTTCCATAAATAACTGGAACAACACAGAAAAGGCTACAGCTCTCATTGTAGCGCTGAGAGGCGACGCCCTTAACGTCCTTCAGGCCATCCCGACTGGATCCCAGGACTACGCTGCACTGATCGCCCATATGGAGTCCCGATATGGAGATAGCCATCTTCAGCAGGCCTACCAGATGCAGCTCCGGACCCGGGTACAGAAGAACGCGGAAACCCTGCAGGAGTTTGAGATGGACATCGCACGCCTCGTAAGGCTCGCCTACCCAACAGCGCCGGCCGACTTTCTGGAGCAGATAGCGACGCAGACTTTCACCGACGGGCTACGGGACTCGGACACTCAACAGGCGCTGCGACTCGCGCGCAATAAGACCCTGGCAGATGCGCTGAGCCACGCACTTGAGTTCGAGGCGGCAAAACAGGCATCTAGAATGCACGCGCGGGTGCGTCAAGTGGACGTCGACGAACCAGTAAACACCAACGAGACCAAGCCCCTGGCCGACGAATTGATGGAGGCGCTAAGCCGTTTCTTCAAGAATCGCAGCACCACCAACAAAAACGTAGCCGAAGGACATCCGGAGAAGCGACCCGGAAGAGGACTACCGACCTGCTGGACCTGCCGTAAGAGAGGCCATCTGAGCAAGGACTGCGGTGATCGCCGCCGCCAAGGGTTTCCGTCGGGACAGTCAGTCGTAGGGAAACCGCGCGGCCCAGGAAAGCAAGTATCAGCCAGCCTAGGGGGCAAAGGTTGGCTTGTGACAGTCGTCAAGCCCCGGCTGTCCAAGTCCGTGTGACGCAGTTACGGAGGGATAATAGCAGCCTGATGGTCGACGGAGCCTTCAACGGAGAGAGCTGGCCCATGCTAATCGACACGGGAGCATCGAGGACCATCGTTAGTCCCACCGTGATCCCGAAGTGGAGAGTTCAACCCACACAAAGGAACCTCCAGCTAATAACCGCGACCGGAGAGACCGCACCGGTACATGGCGAAGCATCACTGGAGTTCGTCATTGGTCGACGGGCGATAAAGCATCCGGTGCTTGTGGCTGACGTATCAAATGAAGTGATCATCGGACTGGACTTCCTGGACCAGAACAACATCATCTTGGATCTGAGTACCAACACTCTGCACTTCGGAGGTGAGGAACTTGCTTTGCAACCTGCGCACGAGTCCATCACCGCACGACGAGTAAGGCTGAGAGAAGACGCCATCGTTCCCGCCAGGACGGAGGTCAGCGCTGCCGTAATTGTCGACGGAACTCCTGAGGGAGTGGCGGCTGTAATCGAGCCAAAATATGAGGATATCCAGACAAAAGGATTGCTAGTTGCCAAGACTCTCATCAACACGACGTCTCGGCCGTACGTCCGCCTGTCCAACCTGAACGACTACGACATTACGGTTCACCGGGACACCAACCTAGGAGTCTGCGAGCCCGTTACCTGGATTGCCCGCATCACAGACACGATGGACGGACACCTGCAGACGCACAACCGAAGAAGACGCGCCCTGCCAGAAGAACTACAGAATCTGTACCAAGGATCCCAGGACCATTTAGACGAGGAGCAATCACGCCAACTTCAGGACCTGCTACGCGAATTCCAGGATGTCTTCTCCGTGGGGAGCAAAAACTTCGGCAGGACAAGCTTGGTCCAGCACAGAATCGACGTTGGGGACAGCGCACCGATTAGGGCCCCATTCCGACGTGTCCCGCTCGCCAAGCAAGCCGAAGTCGACCGGATGGTAGAAGAGATGAAGGATCAAGGGGTGATCGAGCCATCACATAGTCCTTGGAGTTCTCCGGTCGTGCTTGTGAAGAAGAAGGACGGTTCCACCAGGTTCTGCGTGGACTACAGGCGGGTGAACAACGTCACGAAGAAGGACAGCTACCCTCTACCCCGGATCGACGACACGCTGGACACCATATCAGGGTCAAGATGGTTCTCCACCTTGGATTTGAAGAGTGGCTACTGGCAGGTGGAGGTCCACCCTAAGGACCGCGAGAAAACGGCGTTCTCTGTGGGCGGCGGGCTCTGGCAGTTCACCGTCATGCCATTCGGTCTGTGCAACGCCCCTGCGACCTTTGAAAGGCTAATGGAGTCCATTCTGAGGGGACTACACTGGAAGACCTGCCTGGTCTACCTAGACGACGTCATCGTTCTGGGGAGGAGCTTCGAGGAGCACTACAGCAACCTGAAGGAGATCTTGTTGAAGCTACGGGCTGCCCAGCTGAAGTTGAGCCCCAAGAAGTGTCAGCTCTTCCAGAAGCGGGTCCAGTTCCTTGGGCATATCGTCTCCGAGGAAGGGATGCGCACCGACCCAGAGAAGACCGCAGCTGTGAGGGAGTGGCCAGTTCCAAAGGACAAGTCCCAACTACGAAGCTCCCTGGGACTCTGCACTTATTACCGTCGCTTCGTGAGAGGATTCGCCGACATCGCCAAACCTTTACATCGACTGACTGAGAAGGACCAACTCTTCACGTGGACAGCAGAATGCCACAGTGCCTTCGAACAACTCAAGCAGGCTCTGTGCACCGCGCCTATTTTGGCCTACCCCAGACCTGGAACAAGGTTCATCGTCGATACCGATGCCAGCGACTTTGGCATAGGGGGAATCCTGTCGCAAGTAGTGGACGGCGAGGAAAGAGTAGTGGCCTACTTCAGCAAGGCCTTGTCAAAGTCAGAAAGGAACTACTGCGTCACCAGGAAGGAGTTGCTCGCCATCGTGAAGACCATTGAACACTTCCACAAGTACCTGTTCGGGCAAGAATTTCTCATCAGGACCGACCATGCATCCCTGTGGTGGCTCCTGAACTTCAAGCAGCCCGAGGGTCAACTCGCGCGGTGGTTAGAGAGGCTTCAACAGTACAACTTTGAGATTCAGCACAGGAAAGGCCAACTGCATTCCAACGCCGACGCCCTGTCACGAAGACCGTGCCCCGAAGACTGCACCTTCTGTACTAGGAGGGAGGAGAACACCGGGATACAGTGCCGAAGGACTACCGTGGAACTTCAAGGGAGCTGGAGCCGCGAATCTTTCACGCGGGCACAAGCAGAAGATGATGACCTGGGACTGATAGCCGAATGGAAGAGGGCCTGTGTCCCCAGACCCGGGTGGAACATTGTGAGTGACTGCAGCCCAAAGTTTAAGTCCTACTGGGCGCAGTGGGACTCGCTGATTGTAAGGGATGGCCTCATCTGCCGTACCAGGGAGAGCACCGACGGGAAGACATCTCGGGAACAAGTCGTCATTCCAAAGGCTATGACGGAGGAAGTCCTGATGGAAGTTCATGGAGGATCATCTGGTGGACACCTAGGGATAAAGAAGACCCTGGAGAAGCTGAGAGAGCGGTTCTACTGGATCGGATGCCGAACAGACGTGGAGAACCACTGCGCGAGGTGCCACGATTGCGCAGCCAGCAAGGGCCCAGGACGAAGACGACGGGGTCCACTGAAGACCTACAACGTGGGCGGCCCCATGGAGAGAGTGGCCATCGATGTTGCTGGGCCATTCCCGTTAAGCGAGGCAGAGAACCGCTACATATTAGTCGTCAGCGACTACTTTACCAAATGGCCGGAGGCATATGCGCTCCCTAACCAAGAAGCCGCGACGATTGCAGAGACCCTGGTGAAGGAATTCGTCAGCCGGTACGGAGTACCCCTGGAGCTGCACTCCGACCAAGGGAGGAACTTCGAGTCGCAGGTGTTCCAGAACCTATGCCAGCTGCTGGGAATCCGGAAGACAAGGACAACGCCGCTACACCCTCAGTCCGAAGGGATGGTAGAGCGATTCAATCGCACCATCGAGAACCATCTCCGAATAGTCGTCAGCGAGCACCAGAGGGATTGGGACAAGCATCTTCCACTATTTCTCCTGGCCTACCGCGCCGCCGTGCATGAAGCCACCGGGTGCACACCAGCCCGGGCCATGTTTGGGAGGGAGCTCCGTCTACCTGTCGATCTTGCCTTCGGCCGACCTGGGAATGATCCGATCCCGGTAAGCCAGTATTGTCAAGAACTGGTCGACCAACTGGAGACGGACACGCGTTCGCGAGGAGGAAACTGCGGATCGAGACCGACCGAATGAAGACCCGATACGACCAGCAGACGGATGCCGGCGGATTCCACGAGGACGACCAGGTCTGGCTCTTCAACCCATTACGGAAGAAAGGTCTGTCACCCAAACTGCAGAAGTCCTGGGAGGGCCCGTACCGAGTCGTGAAACGGATCAACGATGTCGTCTACAGGATCCAGCGGAGCCCGAGGGCGAAGATGAAGATCGTGCACCGAGATCACCTGGCAGCCTACGGGGGGACACAGACGGACCAATGATTGATCGGGACGATCAGCCTTTTTAGGAAGGGGGTGGTGTTACGGCTGTGAGTTTGTGTCATCGCTCGCCGCATGAGTAACAACTGCCCCAGGGCTGGGCTGTGGCCTGCCTCCCGTATTGCGTGCGCCTTATGCAACAGGGCTACTGTACAAAGGGATAGTCCAGAATATTCGTGACTGGACCAGCGATGGAAACCTCGAGAAGCCGTGGACCCTGGATGGATCTAGAAGAATTCATTGAGTCACCGGCCTGCTATATAAGCGGCTTCAACAGTGAGGGGACCGAGTTTTCTGTGGGTGGGTGTTTTTGAGCCAGTGCGACAGAAGTGTGGTGACGAAGTGCTGTGCGAGTTACGAAATCCAGTGACATTGTTTCTCCAGCTTGTGGACAGCGAAATAGCCTGCAGCAAGTGAACGTAAGTAATTGTGGTCGGTGAACATAAAGGAGAGGAGCAGGTAGTTTCTGTCAAGGCCACCGTACTCATTAGGACGGATTAACTTCTGTGATCTGTTGACAAGTAGTGGAAGGGCCAAGAGCGCTCAAGGAAGAGACATAAAGGAAACTGGAGTAAGGCTCCCAATTGCTTGTATTTGCTGATTAGTGTAATTTTCTGGCCACAATAAAGTTAATTATTTCTTTAAGCAGTAATTGGTGTTGCGCTTTGTACTCCCACCGTAATCCAGTTAACAAAAGTGCCACTAGGGGGTGGCACGTAACAATAGTCTTGGTGATCTATAGAATTCACTGTTGCCACTCAAGTTTTAAAGTCACCAACTTTGCAGACCACTTGCAAACACTGAAACTGGCAGTTACAATGAAACGTCGAATTTCGTAGCAAGTGCTGATCGTCGTATATTGGTATGTGGTACGTGTAAAAACTGGTTCCATGGAAAGTGTGTACAGATAAATGGAAAAGCTGGTGAATGGCTATGGGAATTTTGTTCCACTAAAGACACATCTCCATCATTAGGAGATGTGATGGTGTTATTGAACGAACTACGAGAGGAATTTCGTTCCATGAAAAGCGAGCAACTTCAGAGGGAGACAGATCTGGGTAAGTCACTGGACATGTGTCACAATAAATTAGATGATAATATGCTACTGCTAAAATCACAGCAGGCAGACATAGCTCAGTGCTTAGCACAAATAGAATCCCTGAAGCAGGAAAACTCTGATCTACGCACTAAAGTGAAAGCATTGGAAAATCGTGTGTTAGAATCTGAACAGTATTCCAGGCGCAATACAATTGAGATACAAGGTGTTCCCGAAATAAAGAATGAGAACGTTCTTAACACTGTCAAACTAGTTGGACAAGCCTTGGACGTAAATGTGACTGATGAAATGGTGGACGCTTGCCATCGTCTTCCAAAACAACCAAGCCAACAATGCAGTGGCATTGTCGTTAAATTTGTGAGGCGGTTCGACAAAGAAATCTTCATGGAACGGCGCCGTGTAAAGAGGAATTTATCTACTAGACATATGGGACTCCCTGGGGACAGCATGGTGTATGTGAACGAGAGTCTCGCCCCGGAAAAGAGGAGACTACTGGCAGCGGCTCGTCAGAAGCGGAGACAAAAGGAGTTTGCGTATCTTTGGGTAAGAAACGGAGTCATAAAAATGAAGAAAAATGAGGGTTCCCGTATCATAGTAGTTAATAGTATGGACGATCTGAACGGAATTTAAAATAGATAAATTGTCAATTTACTATCAGAATGTACGTGGTATGAAATCTAAATTGTATGTGTTTAACGAGAACCTATTGTGTAATGATATAGATATATGTATTTTAACAGAAACTTGGTTAGACTCCAGTGTTTATGACACTGAGGTCATTAACACTGGATACAGAGTATACAGGCAAGAGAGAGGTTCAAGCAGGACTGGTGGTGGGGGGCTAATAGCGGCAAAAGAGGGGATTACCGTACTCAAGGCTGAAGGAAGGTCTCAGAACTCAGAAGTCTTGCTGTTAAAGTTGGAAACAAAATGAAGAGTCTGGTATGTCTGTTCCCTGTACATTCCTCCTAGCTCGGACCTTGAGTCTTACCGTGAAATGCTAGGGTGGATAGAGAGCCATTATGAAATGTACAATAATAACATCATTATAGCGGGAGATTTTAACATTCCTACAATAACGTGTACAGAAATTAATGATGTAGATAAAAATAGCCATTCACAGTTACTGTATAACTTCATGAACCTACTTCAACTTAAGACTTACAACAACATTCAGAATTCGAATGGAAGAACTCTTGACCTAATACTCACTAACTACACAAACCTAAATCTTGTAAGACATAATACTCCTCTTTTACCCGAAGATGCACACCATCCCGCACTGGATTTAACTGTACCTCTCAATGGAGCCAAAAACACCTTCAGAATTAAAGAGCAAACTAAATTTAATTTTAAAAAAGCTAAATTTGATGAACTGTACCTCGGTTTAAGAGACACAAATTGGGACGATCTCTACAAAATTATGGAAATAAATTCAGCAGTTAATTTTTTTTATGATAAAGTTTACGAAGTTTTCCAAAATACCGTCCCGGTATTAATGCCTTTTAAAACCAGTAAATACCCTGTTTGGTTTACAAAACAAATAATTAATGATTTGAAAGATAAAGACTTCCACAGAAAAAGAAAAGACTACTCTGAATATAGCAAATTGAGATACAAACAATTAAGAAACAAGACCAAAACAGACATCAAACTAGCTCATAAAGGATATATAACAACAGTTGAAAATAACATTAATAGTGATTGTAAAAATTTTTGGACGTACGTGAAAAGCAGGTACATGTACTATAATGCAATACAATGAGGAAGAGCTAAAAAGCGGGGAAGCGGTTGTTCAGGGTTTTGCAAAATACTTCCAGTCGGTGTATTCACAACACCCTTCTTCCTACAGAATATCGCAAGATGAGGCAAATACGCCAGTAACCCTGCACATAAGCGAAGTAACAATGGCGGAAATTGATAGAGCGTTAAAAAACTGAGACCAAAAACATCAGCGGGCCCGGACCAAATACCCCCTTACGTAATTAAGGGTTGCTCACAGATTTTAAAAGATCCCCTTCAATTTCTTTATAACCTAGCAATTAGTACAAATATACTACATTCCCAGATATTTGGAAAAAACTCGCGTCTGTCCTATTTTAAAATCAGGTAACCAAACATTAATAAAGAACTATCGACCCGTGAGTATAGTATCAGCTGTTGCAAAGATATTTGAATTTATCTTACATGACAGAATTGTTACTCATGTAGCGCCAGCCATATCAGAACAACAACATGGATTCATGCAACGGAGATCCACAGTCACAAATCTGATGAATTTCTCTCACGATGTTTCATCTGAGTTGGATATCGGAGGACAGATGGATGCTATTTTCACGGATTTTGAAAAGGCATTCGATAGTATAGATCATGATATTCTTTTGACAAAATTAAACAATTTCGGTTTTTCACAAGCAAATTTACGATTATTTAGCTCGTATCTGTCTGGTAGACAGCAATATGTATACTTTCTCGGAAATTCATCAATGGAATATACCGTAAATTCCGGAATTCGCCAGGGATCGAACCTTGGACCAATTATGTTTCTGATAGCAATCAATGACATTTTTGAATGTATTAAGCACTCTAAATGTCTTCTATACGCTGATGATTTTAAGATATTCCGTCCTGTATCCTCTGCTCATGACTGCTATCTTCTACAAAATGACTTGGACAACATCTTTGAATGGAGTAGGAAAAATAAACTTAATTTTAATCTAACGAAATGTGTCACAATGTCATTTACCCGAAGGAAGAATAAAGTTAGTTTCCAGTATAAGCTGGGGTTGAATACGCTGCGGGAGGTTAATGGTGTAAGTGACCTTGGTGTGGAACTGGATAAAGGTTTGACCTTCACTTCTCACATCAACAAGGTAACAAGTGAGGCGTACCGAGCACTAGGCTTCGTCATTAATGTAAGACCTTTTCGGCAGGTGGAAACGGCCATTACACTCTTTAATGCTTACGTAAGGGCGAAATTAGAATATGCAAGCGTAGTGTGGAATCCGTGGCGTAAAAAATACATAAGATTGCTAGAAGGAGTACAGAAGCGATTCACCAGATTTATACATTATAAAATGAGCGGAAATTATACATACATGGTCCCATATAAAATTTTATCGAATAATCTAAAAATTATTGCTTTGGAAGATCGTAGGAAAATAAATGATTCCAAGATCTTACACAAGATTGTAAATTCTACGGTAGATAACTCTTATTTTTTATCGTTGCTGAATTTCAATGTTCCACGTCTATCTTCAAGAACGTGGACAACTTTTAGGAATAAGAAAACATGCACCATGTCACACAAACATTCACCGCTTAATAGACTCTGCAGTAATTACAATAAAGCTGTAGTGTGTAATAAAAGTCTAGACTTCGATCTTAGTCTCCAAAAGGTTGTAAAGGTATTTATGACCACATTGCCATGAGTGTAATTAATTAACAAAAAGGTAGAATATGTAACAGCATTAAGGTTAAGCTATAAATAATATTATTATGTAATTAATGTAGATGCTAATATTAGATTTAAGATTAGATTTAAGTTATGAAAAAAATTAGAATTACTGTTAAAATTTTGTAGGTTTACTGTTATTGGGGTTAACGACCCTGTTGTAAACCAGCATAAATAAATAAATAAATAAATAAATGACGTCACGTCATTTTGGGTTCGCCAATTGTCACATCGTTTAGTGAATCAACTGACATAAGGCAACGCCCATTGAAGAAAATCGATACATTTTACTACGTAGCCCTAATTTAACACCGTATGATTTTCACCCTACTTTTCACATTTCGCAAAAATGAGGAAAAAGTAGACTTATGAGATCGATCCGGGAAAATGTATGTCTGTCTGTCTGTCCTTCAGTCTGTCTGGCTGTGTGTGTGTCCACCCCCCCCCCCTATCAACTCCTAAACGGCTGCAGCAATCAAAACCAAATTTAGTATGAGTAAAGATGTATACCGGGATATCTCAAACCCATATTTGAAAATGATATCAGTGCTACCAACTGCTGAAAAAACGCAATAGAAATTTGAGCCCCATGTTGGATATCATGGAAAGTATGCAAGGGATCTATTCCAAAATTGGCACACATGTAGTTAATACTATTTCAGTTTAATTTCCAGGAGGCCATACATGACAGTGTTGCCAAAATAATTTAAGCCTTCTGATAGGTAAAATTTTAAATGCATATAACTTCTACACTATTAATTGGATTTCAACCAAATTTTGTATGTAATATGTGTACATAAACAGATATGACTGAGTGTATTCTTAAGAGCCACCAGGGCTGCCAACTGTTAATAATTGCTCTCTCTATTTTCTTCATCCAAATACCAATATAGCCTATCTGCAAGCCAACAGCTCTATACTTTGCACACATATAGCACCTGACACTCTAGATTAATTTGGAGTAATTAATATAAGTCAGTGCTGCCAACATGATCCTATGCTTGCTGATAGGTCCAATTTTAAAATACATGTAACTTCTATACTAACAAATGGATTTCATCCAAAATGGCACAGCAAGATATAATATTTCCGATTATTTCTAACCAGCACACGCATGACATTGTCCAACATGGTTTTACGCGTCTAGATCCAATGTCTAACTGCATGTAACGTCCATTGGACTTCAACCAAATTTTGTATTCTGTACCTTAAGAGATGGAACTAAGAATATATATTCAGTCACCAGGGCTGCCAACTGTAGTGCTCTATTAGGCTACATTATACCAGGAATATTTCGAACTAATTAGACATTTCGATATTACCAACTTAATTTCGTCATTATTCTAGATGGGTTCATATACTGTAGAATAATCATTGGCATGAAAAGTAGGCTCTTTGGTTCGTCACGGAACTTCTTGTAATTAGTGGGGTAGCTTAAAAGATAAAGTGTGTCGGTCTAATCCCCGTACCCTAGAGGATCTGGGGACAATATACGGCAGCAGATATCCCTCATTACGGAAGGAATTAGGAATGTACACATCCCGTATTTTCAATAAAAGGAAATAAGATATGAACGAAGATAACCATACGTAACCATCATTATTATTTTTTATTTGGATTCATTGTGCTTCTAACAGGCATATGCCTAATAACAAGAAACACATGTACATTTGGTTACACAATTCTATCAAATTATAAAATAATTGACAGGCATAATATTGAGATTGTAATGTAAATTAATTCTTCAACTAAATACGAAAATGTAATAATCCTGTGCAGTAAATTGGTAGGTGGAATGTGATGATAATAATTGTTGTTTTATGGGGCCTAACATCTAGGTTATCGGCCCGTAATGGTTTGGGTGATCGGGAAGATGAAAATGAAATGTAAACTATAACTAAAACTAACTACTAACCTACATACTAGAAGAAGAAATGGGAAAAAAGGAGAATAAGGCAAATAAAGGACAGGAGGAAAAGAAATGCCCTCAACCCTCGAAGAATGCGGATTGAGGGACATGGAAGGAAGGAGAGCCATGAAAGGAAGATAGGAAAGTGATAGAGGAGAGGGTCCGTCCCCACAGGTAAGAGACAAAAGGAGGAAATCGTACCCAGCTCAGGAATCCCTCGGGGTCGCCAACTCCCGAACTCACCAGCCGTGAGCCCCTGAGGGTGTAGCATTATCTAGGGTGCACCAAAAGTGGTGGGGCTACATACACCCGGCCTCCTTGAGGGCCTTGAGCAGAAGGCAGGAGAGAACATGAAAACAAAAACAAGGCTGACCCCTGGCAGAAGGAGGGTATCAGAAAAGATGAGACAAGGGCCAATTAGGGCGGGAAAGGAAGAGACTCCCATGGCCTCAGTTACCCTAATACAGTCGGGGTCGGAAGAGAACAAAAGTTGACCAAGTGAGGTCGACAGGAAAGAAGACAGAGAGGAGCTTGGCACAAGTAAGTGGAAGCAATGCCAGACTCAGCTGGGGCCCGTGGTCGCCAACCCACGTCCCACTAGATGTGAGCCCCTGGAGGTGGTAGGTGGATTGTACGAGTTCATGTGATCGCACAGCAGGCAGAAACAAAGGAACTATATGTGTAACTGAATAAGTCGAGGTTGTTTGCTATTGAATGTTCATTGTATAATTGAATAGCACTTATTATTGGGGAATGTTTATGCTGTTCAGTTCCAGTTCTTGGGCAGTAAAATGTAATAAACTTAGGTCGAGTTGAGGGAGGTGGGACACGTAAATTAAACTGTGATATTAAATACGGACTATACAAAAGGTTATTGAATACTTTGAAGACAAAAACAAGAATTACAATTTTTCGTCTGTTAGCCAGAGATGTATAATAATTCAGGTAACTTAGAAGATTTCCGTAGCCAGGGTATCCGAGACCTAGGGAGTCTCTCATTCCCCGCCTTGTCTCATCTTTCCTGATCCCTCATTCTTCGCCGGGTCTGAGATGGCATCTCCTCCTTCAGCTCAAGGTCCTACAGGAGGCAGGGTGTTCGGTAGTCCCACCACTTATGGTGCACCCTAGGGAGTGCTACACCCTCAAGGGTCATGGTTGGTGAGTTGGTAACTGGCAATCCTGGGGGATTCCTGAACTGGATTTGGTGTTTCTCCTTTTTCCATTGATTTTGGGGCGGAACGTCTCCTATTTCCCCCTTTACTATCCGCCTTTCATGGCTCTTCTTCCTTAAAAAGTCCCTCAATTCTCATTCTTCGTGGATTGAGGGCATTTCTTTCCTTCCTGTCTTTTATTTACCATTTTCCTTCCTTTTCCATTTCTTCTTCTAGAATGTGCTTGCCACGGTGGGTGAGTGGTTATCGAGTCGGACTACCAACCCCAAGCTTGCAGGTTCGCCCCTGGCCGTGGTAAGTGATCTTTGAAAGACGACAAAAATCACGGTATGCATGTGACACGTTGTTGGCATGTTAAAGAAACCATTTGAATTCAGTAGGCCGTGTTCATAATGGGAAAATTAATCTCGGGATTTTCCGCCAACACAAAGTTCCTCCTTTCTCTACTAATAATAATAATGTTATTGGTTTTACGTCCCTTTTAACTACACTGGCTGTTAGAGACGCCGGGGTGCCGGAATTTTGCCCCGAAGGGGATCATTAACGTGCCAGTAAATCTACTGACACGGTTCCCTCGCATTTGCGCACCCTCAAATGCCAGCTGACTGCGCCAGGTTTCGAACCTGCAACCTTGGGCTCAGTAAGCGAGAACGTTACCCCTGAGCCACGCAGCCAGACCCTTTCTCTACTAGAAAGCGTTGTAGTGTCAAGGAGCTTAGATATCTAACCTTCTTGACTTTCATAGCGTTCCAAGGAACGACGAAATTCGACATGCAAGCTGCCCTCTGGGTGTCAGTTAACAAAGCTTGCACCAGGCACCGAGGCCTTACGATATTATTATTATTATTATTATTATTATTCTAGAATGTGAGTCTATAGTTAAAGTACAGTGGTTGGTGCATTTCCTCGTGATCATCCACATCATTAGGGACCGATAACCTAGATGTTCCGTCCCTTAACCCTTTATAGGGCAAACTATTTTTTATGCGCTTTTACATTTTAATTTATTTTAATTATTAGAATTATTAATAAAGTTATTTTTTGTTTCTCTATTTTAATGTTTACACATTTTATTTTCAATTTTCAATTTTTGATATTTTTATTCAATTAATTAGCTAATTTAGAATTGATTTTTAAAATTATTTTCAAAATTCTTTTATAGTTATGTTTATTATTTTAATTTTTATATTTCTTTTATTATTGTAAGTAGCCTATTTTCATTGATGAAAAAATAGGCTTATGAGATCACCTTTTGTCCGTGTGTCTGTCTGTGTGTGCGTGTGTGTGTGTGTCCCCCTAATGACTTCTAAACGGCTGGAGTGATTTCAATGAAACTCAGGAAGTTCATAGCACTATTTCAAACAACTCCGACCGTGCCCTTCAAATTTTGTTACGTCTCACCAATCCAACATGGCGGCTGTGCGAATTATTTCACCAGCATTCAATATCTCCGAAACTATCACCGATATCACCCTGGAATATTTTACGGTAATAAACGGAACTAATAGAAGTTCACCTATGTGGCTTTTGAAATACTGGCAACTACAAAACCAACATGGCGGTCAAGCGAAGTTGCGACTTTTAAATTGACGTTTCTCGCGATTTAACCAACCAAACGCGATAAAACTTAGTACACTATATATTTATACACATTGTAATGCACCAACATCTAACTTTGTTCAATTGTTTACATAACCTCAAGATGGCGGCTGTGTGAAATATTGCACCGGCATTCTATATCTCTGAAACTTTTAGCGGTATCACCCTGAAATTTTGTACGGAGATAAAGGGCACTGCTGGAAGTTCATCTATGGGACTTTCAAAAACCGATTAACTACAAAACGAACATGGCGGCCAAGCGAAGTTGAAAATTTTAAATCGACCTTCCTCGCGATTTAATCATCCAAACGCAATGAAATTGGTACAGGAATTTTTATACACATTGTAATGCACTGGTATCTAATTTAGTTCAATTGTATACATAACCTCAAAATGGCGGCTGTGCGAATTTTAAAATTAAGTTTTTATTTCTTGGGTCGTAATCATGCGATTGAAGTTTGTATACTACAAGTACACAATAATCTTCATGTAACAGCACATAACTCTAAGACCTACATAAAATCCAACATGGCGACAATCCGCAATGTTTAGTCGGTTCACAATATCTACGAATCTATTACAGCAATCAAACTGAAATTTTGTATGTTTATTTTTTCTTTTTCTTTTCTTTTGCGTATGGCTTTTAGTGCCGGGAGTGTCCGAGGACATGTTCGGCTTGCCAGTTTTTGTAGCTGCTTCGAGACGGACACCCGATGGGTAAGCTACAAGTACCGTTGGAGAGGAAAGACGGAATGGAAGGTCGAGGAGTTGGAAGGTAGCGGCTGTGGCCTATAGTTAGGGACTAACCCCGGCCGGCATTTGCCTGGAAGGAAGATGGGAAACCACAGAAGACCATCTTCAAGGTTGCCGGCAGAGGGATTCGAACCTCCTCGCCTCCCGGATGTGAGCGACTGCCTGCAGCCATGCCGTAACAACCACGGCTAACTCACCCGGTAATATTATCCAACACATTACGTCAAGTAGATACGTATATAATATTTGACTTTTAGAAATACTAGCACTTTGGCATGAAAATTCTCCGAAATTTGGCTTAAAGATTCAACTATGAGCATCTTTGAAAGCATATACTGTCCTTATGACAGGTGGTTAATATAGACACCACTATCCCACAAACGGTTAAAACAACTATTATCATCATGATGATGTCTGACTGATGTAAGAAATGTCTGCCCCTGTGGATATACCAACACATGGACACCCTTGTCGTGAGGACAATCTACCGCACAACCGCTGAAAGAGGAAGTGGAGTGTGGAAAATGAAAACAGGAAGCCACTGTGAGGTAATGCGATACCGACATTTGGTGACACATGGGGAATTTGAGAATAGTTATATTGTACAGGGAATCGTTTGGCTGATTTCTACAATCTGGTGGAAGTGGCATTACGATTCAGGAAGAATAATATGAATATTTCAAAGACCAAACTGGTGCTGCTAGGAAAGACGGGCGTTGGAGGACTCAAGGCTAGGAGTCAGTAAATTCGAGCAAGTGCAGGGAGTGCGACCTTCCTTGTTGTACAACGGGCGAACCATCGAGGTTATCTTCCCCTAATGATAAATTTAATAATGAAATTAGTACCACTATAACTAACTAGTTGTTGATGTTTGAGCCTTCGGCCTTTTGACTGGTTTGATTCAGCTTTCCATGCCTCCCTGTCCTGAGCTAATCGTTTCATCTCTACATAACTACCACACCCTACATCCAAGGCAATCTGTATAACATATTCTAGCCTTGATCTACCCCTACAGTTTGTAACATTACGTCTTCTAATTGGGGTATGGTGGTATTAACTTACCATGAGGGCCATTTGTAGACATATGGCACTTCAATACACATTTACTCTCACCTCGATCTTCAGTGCACATCAAGCTCTCTTTTGTCTTGTTCTCAATCTAATTCTGCAACTTATATCCTTTACTTCGTTCATTTAAAAATAACATTTCCATTTCATTATTTCCTCTTACCAACCAACAACTCAGTAGAACATTCCTTTAAGCAAACCAATACCTCAGACCATATAACTCTTACGTTTTTCCACAAGCCCATCTTTTCACATCTTCCAACCACACAATAAATCTGACCTCTAACACAACATTTCCACACGGTACCCTTTGCTTTCTATCATTCCTCATTATATATCTTTCTTCATGCTGACCAAAACTTCAATATTCCTACTCATGGAATTAACAATATCTAACATAACTTAATAGCATAGAGTAAACCACAAGAATCATCAAATATATATAAAAATAAGAAAACAGCATCATAAAAGGAATATAAAATACAGATGTGTAACTATGGTTCATGGCCATCTTCTCCTTTACTGGTGAACTATTGCAAGGAACTCTAAGCTCAGCGCTAAGGCCTTACAATAGCCGTCAGCAAAGAGTTGCCATGATCCTAACCTACAAAATCCTAGTAAAATGTACTGTGACAAGTTCTTATCCTCGACCCTTCCTTCCATAACTAATAAGTTTGCTATTCCTGGGTGTCTTAGTATGTGTCCTACCAACCTATCCCTTTTCTTCATTAGCTAGAGTAGAACAATCTCTCCTCCCTATAGGCACAGATGACCTCGCTGTTCCGCCCTTTAGAACAACAATAACTAACATCTCTCCTCTCCCACTCGTCTTAATACCTCTTCGTTTGTAACCCTATCTACCCATCTGATCTTCATCATTCTCCTGTAACACCACATTTCAAACGCTTCAATTCTCATCTTTTCTGCTGCTCCAACAGTCTAATTTTCACTTCCATAGAGTGCAAAGCTCCAGACGAAGGCTTTCAAAAATTACTTCTTAATACCAAAATCTATATTCGATGTCAACAGATTCCTTTTCTGTACAAATACTTTCCTTGCCTGTGCTAAACTACGGTTCATATTCTCTTTGTCTCGTCCATCACTGGTTACTTTGCTTCCAAAGTAACAGAAGTCTCCTAGTTCCTTTAGTCTTCCCCCTGCTAAATTGACGTCCAATATTTTCATCATGAATTATTTCCCCAAGACAGAATCCATACCATTTTAAAACTCATTCAAATCCTCTGGTGTGTCGGCTAAGATGGCGATGTCACCAGAAAATCTCAGAGTTGAAATTATTTCTCCTTGAATCTATTATACCAAGAAATATAACATATTATTTTGTCAAAATTTAAAATGTTCAAAGTATTATTTCTTTTTCTCACAGTTTCTGAAATTTGAATAGGTACATATTGAACCCTTATTGATCTTCGATAAATAAGTATTCATATTTATTATTATTATTACTACGGCCCAGGCAGTACTTGAGGAAGTCGACATGGATGTAAGGGAGGCCAGCATTTCGTAATGATTGCAACAGGAGCTGAGCTGGTAGCTATTCTTGGGGGACGGCTAGAATTAGTCGGGTTCAAGGCCAAATTGAGCAACTACTGTACCAAAATTGGAAGCATAAAGGAAGGATCACGAGTCACTTGCAACGAACATACGATTGAATCAGCCAATCACAAGAGACCAAGCCATGACCACGCGGTGGACAGCGTCTGTAGTAAAAAGCCCGCGGAATTGAGTATCTAAAGAACCGCCGAACGGATTAATCTCCGCACGAGTGCATTGAGACGTTTCATTTATTTGAAGAAGAATGACACTAGTCCCATCTTGGTGAGACAAAAACTCTGGAAGTTTTTATCCGTTTCCACCCCACTCCTCCGCCCCCTGTCAGTTTCTAATAAATAGTTTGGCATGACGCTACTCTAGGTCATTCTTTGTGGAGCCTTGAGAGGCTAACTTCACGCCAGTTTGCATCGTGATTTTTACGCTCTGAATTTAGTGAAGTTATTTTATTTGTGAGCTCTGAGGAGCTAAAGTCACATCAATTGCATTATCGAATTTTAAAGCTCTAATACACTTAATTCTGAAATCAACTTTATTTTGTGAGCTAAATATTTCACGCCAGTGCGTGGTAACTTGTAACATTTACTTCAAGACGACCATTTCAGCTCTGAGGGGCAAGTCTTGTAACACCCTAATTAGCGCTCACCGGAGCGAAGGTCAAAAGTACAGTACGGAAATACCGAGCAAGATGGCGACTGCCAGTGCAGCCAAGATCTTAAACTTGTTATCGAGCCAGTGACGTGGTCTCGAGGTGTATATTTTATGTACAAATTGCAGTGTATTTTATATGTGTTTTATTGTGCGTGTGTGCGAGATATATAGGGCCAGTCTTCGAAATTAATCGCATTAGGACAATTGTGGGCGAACTGAGTAACCTGCAAGCGATTATAGATAGGTCAAATAATTATCATTGAACTTTTCTGCCAAGGAGTCGATACCAAGATGATCAGCACGTGGTTTGGAGTTGGGATGAGCTTCAACAATTCAACGCAGACGACCACGATGGAGTGCTAATTTGTCCATAGGGCAATGGGCTGAGGAGGATGACCTTAGTTCTACAAGCAGAGCGGTGATGTACAAAAATTGGATTATTTCAATTATGTAGTTAGATTTGGCCGGGGAACTTTTGTAAATAGTCATGTTTAATTTCTTGTTGTTTAGAGTTTTTCTTGCACCGACACTCAATGTTTTTAAATGTCCGTTGGCGCGTGGCCAAAGTGTTTGTTAGATATTTGTTTTTCTTTGAGTCATATGTAATGTGCGCGGCGTGCGTGCGTGATTTTTATCCTTGCAAATGCGGAACCCGTTACATTCGATAAATGGTGCTTTATTAACGTTAATATTTGAAATAGGAATGGGAGGATATTACTGTAAGATATTTGCTGAACAGGTTATTATTCTTATTAGGGTTGCCAAGAGCACCAACTTAAAAGTAATTTGTAGAACACCTTCGTTCTAATTTTGATAGATTTTTTTTGAGTCCTTTTCAGGTTGACTAGTCACGGCATAGAACGGTGGCGCCAGCATGTGGAAGTTATTTGTGTCTTTTTATTTCAGGGTCTGTCAAACCCATACGTGTGTTTTTGTGTGAGTTACTGTGTCAAGTGTGTGTTGATTCTACGTGGGGAGGGGGTAGAGGTCCTACCGCTCTCATATTTTTGATGCTGTTGTATTTTGTGATGGAAAGACAGGGTGCTCTAGGGAGACCGCTGTTTCTTGTCCATATTTTGTTCTGACACATACACACGTATTATTGTGCTTTGGGGCACACTTCTTCGAGATTCGACCCCATGTCCTGGGAGGTCGAGGTTATTGACACGTGGGTTGACAGACATGCAGAGTTCCACAAACCGCCCGTTTTGCCTGGTGACTTATTTTGATAGGCAGTCCTGATTTGTCCGACTGACCCCTGTAAGCTTTCATGTAGCAAACCTGTTCATTGTGATGGTTATTTTAAGCCATAATTAATTGGGGAGTTCGCCATGTGTGTAACGGCTTGTTGTACGTTGTATGGGTAAAATATTGTATTATTAACGTAAATGTTGGTCGTGTGCCTATTGCTTTGTTTATGACTCGATTCGTGTAATTTTTTTGTGTGTCACACCTGTGCGGTGTAGTGGTAGAGTATTTGTAAATTTTGACAGCGGTCATTTGTGTATTTTTATTGGTCACGTGTTGATGTACTTGTGTTGATTTGTATGAGAAGTCCTAAGTTTTATGCAGTAAATGTTGCTACGGCAATTTGATTCCAATTTCACACGGAAATGTTGTGTTTGTTTATATTAGGTCTAGGAAGTGTCGGTTTAATTTTAAGTATTGTAGTTGTGTTCCCCCGTGTCGGTCTAGCTCTAAGAAATGCGGATTCGTTGTCTGAAGGATTATTCTGGATGATGACGAATCACGCATTCATTGTACACATCGTGATGCATGTAGAACGGCATACGCACATATATGGTCACTTTTGTAATTTTATCTTAGGGACACTTGGTCCAGGTAATTAATCTCTCCAGAGATTTTCGCCTAGTTTTTGGCATTTTTATTAAGTGGGAGTCAGATGGGAGTTTTTGTTGTTATTTGTTTGAGTGTAAATATGGTGATTTGTTATTAAATTCATTCGTTTAAACCCTGGCTTCACTCTTTCCTGCATGTTATTTTGTTATATGTTACCCTGCAAGTTAATGAAGCGCCCTGACAACAACTTACGATATGAACCGTTACACCCCCCGAAACTGAGTCTCATATGCTTCTTTGCAAGGGTTCATAAAACAAAAATGGCTGCCCAAGTGGGACTGTTGTTGTTGTTGCTTCGCTGATCTCATATTTATTTCGTTGAGAAATGATGCCAGGTCAAGCGGACATGTAAATTCAGAAATTGAGGCGATGTTGTACCGCCATATGCATTAGTAAAATCACTGAGTTCCTAAAGTTAGAGATATTGAACAAGGTTAGAATTTGATATTGTATTTGTTATAAACTTGTTCTGGCACCCGACATTAAAATTAGAAATTTGCATTATTATTGAACTCAGTCAAAGCAGGAAGGTGTTGCCTTATATTTGACATTTAATTGACCGCGGATAATTGGTGTTTCGTAAATTCTGTTGGTTAGGAATTTAAAAGCAGATCACTAGGGGTTATTTTGTTGTTTGGGAATAAGTGTCATTGTATTCAGTAAATTTTGTTACTGAAATTTTCATTGAATTAGAGCCAGTAATATTTAAATGTGTGACATGTATGTGTGTATATGGCTGAAACCTTGGCCCATAACCCTGTTTTCTCTGAATATATTTTGTGTGTGAAATGGTGAGTGTTGATGAGATTAAGGCATTGTTGGAACAGATGTCGATCCAGATGTCCGTGAAGACGGAAAAACAATTAAAAGAACAATTAGGAGCTCAGCGTGAGCATAGTGAAAAACAATTAGAACAAATGTCCGCGAAAACGGAGGAACAATTAAATGACATTTTGGTCCAGTTACAAGCGCAGAAGATAGACAGTGAAAAACAATTAAATGACATTACGGTCCAGTTACAAGCGCAAAAGGTAGACAGTGAAAAACAATTACATGACGTGAGCGGTAATATTTCGGTCCAGTTAGAAGTCCAGAAATTTGACACGGACAAACAATTCAATGAACTAAATCACAAATTGTCACAACAGGCGGTAACACAAACCGAACAATTAGGAAAAATCACTAATGACATTAATCAGAGCGTTAAAAAGGTAGAGAAACTGGCAGGCGAGGTTGCGGAGAACAATGTCAAACAGTTAGGCGAAATTAAGAAGTTGGAGGCGAAATTTGATAACAAATTAGTACAATTTGACGAGATGGTGGCAGATAAACTCAAACAGATAGAGGCAGCATGTGTCAGTAACACCGCGGGAATGAAGAAAACCCAAGAGAAATTGCAGCAGCAAATTAATTCGGTAGACAGCAACGTGCTGGAATTAATAAAGGAAATTGATAAAGTCGAGGTTAAGGCTGAAACCGAACGGATACACTTGCGGGAGAATTTAGAGGAGCAATTAGGCAAAACACAAGAGATCATAAGAAAAGAGATGGAAGGCCAGCTAATAAACACACAAGAGGTCATAAGACAAGAAGTAGGAGAGCAGCTCGTCAAGACTCGGGATAATCTGGGAGAACAGCTAGTAAAAACACAAGAGGTCATAAGAGAAGAAGTCGGGGAACAGCTAGTAAAAACACAAGAGGTCATAAGAGAGGAGGTTGGAGAACAGATACGTGAAAAGCTAGAGAAAAATCAGGAAAGGAACGAGGAGAAAATTAATAGCTTGAAAAGTAGGATCCGGCGAGATTGGGACCAGCAGGCTCACGCAAATAAGGAAGACCGCTTGACAATTTTAAAACGCTTGGGGGAACACAGTTCAAGAATGCAGGCATTGGAGGAAAATATAAAGTCAAAATTACAGGAACACTCAGAGTTAATCATCAAAAACGAGATTAGATCTTTAGAGAATGCGACATTATTTTCGACTGAAAATATACCGGAGAAGCAAACAAGTATTGGAAGTCCTGCAGGCTTGAAGTTGGCTGAGGATACGAGCCGGGGTCAAAGTCCCAGACTAACGAGTAACGCATTCCAGCAATACAGGGGAGAGACTTCAACACCGCAACCGAACTTGGCACCCGCCCAAGTCATCTAAGTCATTCGGGGTAATGATTTTAAGCCCGATAAATTTAAGGAACATTCAGGCACCACTCCCAAAGCATTTCTACGACAATTAACTGATTACTTTAATGACCAGCACATCGGCCCTGAGAAACAATTAAGACTAGTGGAGAAATTTTTAGAAGGACCTAGCCTAACCTGGTTTTTAAGCTTTAAGTACACGTTCAGACATGGCTCAATTCCGCGAGGCATTTTTGAAGAAGTTTTGGAGCCCTTCGTTACAGCAGGGGTTGAGAATGGACCTGTACACGCGCAAATATCATAGTACGCATCCAACCCGTTTTTCAGAATTCTTCAGCCAGCAATTGGTAAAATTCAGAGACTTTGACGACCCGCCTAGCGAGCAAAATATGGTTCTAACCATCGGGAAACAACTCCCAATGCACATCCAACAACTATTAGTCGCAGGAAACATTAAAACCGCAGTCCAAGCCGAAGAATTACTCAGACACTTAGACGAGACGAGTATGGTGAGCCCACAGACAGGAAGGAGGAATATGGAATGTGTCAACACGGCCGAGGTAGTTCAGGGACTCCAAAATAACCACAGCCAGGGGAACCAAACCAAGACACAGTCCACAGGGACACAATTCACACCAAGAAGGCAAGATTTTGACGGCCGAAACCAGTTCCACAATAATAATCAGAATTATCAGAATAACCGCGGGAGATACAATCAGAATAACCAAAATCAAAGCAATCAGTGGACGTACCAGCGGGAGTACACAAATTGGAGGGGAAACCAGAGACAAGGTAGACCTTACCAAAGAAATGGAGATGGTAGATGGAATAATGGCAGGGACTATCGCCAAGAAAATAGGGGAGATTATCGGAACAACTGGGACGAGCGATATATTGAATCACGCAAATACTTGGATCAATTAAGTACCGAAGAAGCGGAGAAGGAGAAGTGGGGGCGTGCCATGGCGAACAGACAGAGCCCAGACAACCAACAAGGAGAGGGGGCAGAGAGTTTATTGAGGCAACAGGAGCGACAGAATGACAACCGGCGAAACACAACAAATGGGTCCCGGGATTTTAAAAAAAACCAAATGAACCGAAAGGTGATAGGCTGAAAATGGAGGTCGCCAGGGAGCGAGAAGAGATGATCGTGGCCAATATAGAAGAGTGGGTAGCATTCCCGGACGACTGCCTGGAGGAAGTAGTGAAGAACCGTGAAAATGTTATCAGACAGCTACCAATTATTTACGCGCATGTTGGAGGCATGAGGGTGAGATGTTTGATTGATACAGGTAGCCAGGTGAGCTTAGACTCTGAAATTTTGATAAAGGAAATAGGAAGAAAACAAACTGTTCCTATTATGCCGGTACCGCTAATGAAAGTCAGAGGTGTTGTTCCTGACAAAACTATAAATTGTAAACAGCAAGCATTTCTAGATCTGGAAATATTGAACCATACTTTTTCACAAACATTCATTGTTATTCCAAAGATGAACTACAACATAATTTTAGGAGCCAACTTCATCTGCGATTTTCATGCTGTAATTGACTTACATAACAACACTGTAAGCTTCAAACAAGTAGAGGGGTTGAATCATGTGGGTTTAAATATGGAAGAGAGTCCGTTGGAGAGAGAGGCCAATACTTGGGTTGTTGAGGAATGCACTAATGAGGCCGGAGATAAGATCTTGATGGGGGAGCGAGTCAGCCAGACAGCAGTGCTAGAAATTGACAGCCGAGATATTTCGCAGGAACATTGGGTGCATTTGGCGGAAGAAGAAATTACCGGAACCAAATTTGAAATTCTACTTCAGGAGCGACTTAAGGAGGCCATCGTAGGGGAACCTGATAGAAGAAGACTGGAAGAAATTTTAAGATTACATAAAGGAGCTTTTGACACCGTACCTGGGAAAGTTTTAAATTTTCAATATGCTATGCAAATGACAGATTGGACCCCATTTAAAAGTAAATTGTACCCGATCCCAGAGAAGCATTTTTCTCAGGTGAAGGACATTATTACTAACTTATTAGATTCTGGCATGATAAGGAAAGCGGCAACCCCTTACCTGAACGCAATATTGGCTGTGGCCAAGCCAAACGGATCAATTAGGCTATGCCTAGACGCGCGAGTTTTGAACAGCAAACTGCTAGTTGAGCATGACCAAGCACCTAGGATCAAAGATGTTTTGAAAGGCTTCCGTGGGAAGAAGATATACTCAAGTGTTGATTTGACGAATAGTTTCCACCATCTTGAACTTGAAGAAAAATCCCAACTGTTGACGGGATTTTTATTCGATAATCAAAGTTATATCTGGTGTCGAATGCCCTTTGGCGTGAAAACTGCGGGTTGTTCACTCATTAGAGCACTCGATAGAAATCTGACTGAGGAGGTCAAGAACTTCACCACGAGATATGTTGACGACATATTAATTGCTTCTGAGACAATGGAGGAACACCTGATAAATTTAAATAAACTGCTGGACAACTTGAGAACCATGAACTTCAAAATCAACCTAAAGAAGTCACATTTTTGCCAGAGCGAGATTTTATATTTGGGGCATATAATCGATGTCGAGGGCGTGCGGCCTAATCCTGCCAAGATTGATGCTATTAAGAAATTTCCCACACCTGCCAAAGTCAAACATGTGAGAGCGTTTTTGGGAGTGACAGACTTCTTCAAAGAAAATTGCCCTGGTTACACAGAAACAGTAGCACCTATGCAGGAGATGTTGAAGAAGGCGAATCGATGGTCGTGGAACGAGGAGTGCGACAGGTCTTTTAAAGCAACGAAGGATTTATTGGAAATCTGTGTGAAACTTGGATATCCGGATTTTGAGAAGCAATTTATTATCCAATCAGATGCTTCATTGATTGGAATCGCTGCTATGCTGTACCAAGAGGACACTAGCTGCTAGCAATTCTATATTCTCTTCAACAGTGGCGCAAGATGATCTATGGTTATTCCATCATTGTTAGAACCGACCACCATGCACTGACGATTTTATTCAAGACAACAATGGCAAGTGAGAGAGTTACGCGCTGGTCCATCTACATACAGCAGTTTGACATCACAATAGAGCATTGCCCTGGAAGGATGAACGTCATACCAGATGCCTTGAGTAGAAATCCTGAGGACGGAGACGAAGTAACAGCGGAAGTTCACAATATTACATTAACACCTAAGGCTCGTGAGTTTTTGGCAAGATTGAAGGATATTCGGAAGGAGCAAGAAGCAGACCCATGGATGATGATGATGATAAAATTCTGCAGGAAGGAATTACAACCGAATTCACCTGAGTACCGAGAAGCCAGTGCTAAACAAGCGAGATTTCACTACTTAAATAACTTGTTACATAAGTACGTGGATGAGCATCATACTAAACTGCGGATCCTAGTTCCAGCATCACTACAGAGGGGATTGACTTGGCATGTTCACGAGAGCCTAGCACATATCGGCACGGATAAGACTGAAGCTACGATAGGGGAGACCTTTACTTGGCCTAAGATGATATTCACCATTGTTGAAGTAATTAGAACGTGTGACGCATGCCAGCGCACGAAGCCGAACAACTTTATTCTGAAACAACCTCCAAGACCACTTTTACCGCAGAAACCATGCGAGATGCTCGCTATCGATTGCTTTGGCCCTTTAGTGAAAGGAAAGCGTGGATGCCGACACCTTCTGGTGTGTGTCGACGTATTTTCGAAGATGGTCGTGCTATGTCCTATTCAGAAGACGACGTCAAGACAAGTCCTCAGTCGAATTAAGAACAAAGTTATTCCGATGCTTGGGAAGCCGGAATCCATTCTATCAGATCACGGTACCTATTTCACGAGCAATGTTTTTAGGCAAGGTTTGGAGAGCCTAGGAATAAAACACGTATTTTCAAGCATTCGTCATCCTTGTGGAAATCCGAGCGAGAGAACAATTCGCTGTGTTGCTAAGCACTATAGAGTAATGATTCCTAACGAACACAATAAATGGGTTGACAAAGTAGGGGAAATTGAGACGTGCATGAACACCACTAAGCACGAGTCGACGGGTCAAGTCCCACTGATTGTACACCACAACAGGCTGCCAGAAAGAACTTGGGACAAGATCATTCCTTGCCCAAGGGATCCATTATTAGCGCATGACTTGCGAATCCAGCGAACGAGAGAGCACATGAGGAACCAAGCGGACCGAAGGCTGAGACGGTACCGAGGAAAGAAGTTTCACCGAGAGTTACAAGAACAAGAATTAGTGCTGGTTCGTAGACCACCGATATCCGACCCTAAGAGCAAAGTCTTCGCAAAATTCTGTCCAAAATTTATTGGCCCGTTCCGGGTAATTAAGAATCTGGGTAACAATGACTATACACTTGAGGAAGTAAGCACTGGTGCAAAATCTGTTTTTAATAGCGCCAATTTAAAACCTTACTACAGAAGGGAACCATTTGATGACTAGGAAAGATGATGTGTGCAGAATCAGTATTGCAAAAATTTTATTTTGAGAGCCAACACTCAAATCTACGGGGAGCGTCAGAGTACGCACTTTGTTTGTAAACAACGAGCAGCTGAGACGACAGGAGTGGCAACCACTTGAGGAGAAGGGGGAGGCCTAGTGAGGAAGTATGAATGACATTCCAGCGAGAAAGGGAGCACACTAACTGAGTCAGAGGGGCGTACACTCGAGCAGCTGAGTGAGATTTAAAGAGATGTGTTGTTACTACAGTGGATTTTGTTTTTGAAATCCAAACCAATAAATTGTTTCGAATTTCAAAACCTTGCTGAGGATAAATGAACCCTTATTGATCTTCGATAAATAAGTATTCATATTGTGACCTTTATGCATATCTGATAGCATAAAGTCCACATATTATTCCAACAAAATTTAAGTCATGTCTCAAAGCTGATGTGAGAATGGAAGTTGCTTGTGAAACTAGAAGGACAAAAGGACGGTTCGTACGTGACTTGAAGGAGCTTTCTCCCGGCGCGAACAAAGGCGGCAGGAAAGAGAAAATCCACATCTGGACACCAAATGTGCTAGACAACGCGCGAAGGTCGTTCAACTGCGCGGGCAAAACGCAGAAAACTCAACGATTACCTACCAAATAAACCCCGCCCATTTGAAAGGAATTAGAGCAGTAATTAGGATACAGAGACGGGAGTTATACCATCGTATGGGGGAGGATCCCAGCCTCTCAGTAGTACCATCAAAATTTAAATCGGATTATTCTGTGAATTTTGTCAGAATTAAAATGAAATCAGGGGGTGGATTTGAAACGACCAATGGCAGTGAGAGACGCTAGACGCGATCATATCCCGCCGAAATTGAGGGACAATGAAGCAAATTACGGAGCTCATTATCTAACGATCCTACGATCGAATTTTGAATATGAAGGAGTCATTGAGACATTGGGAATGAGGACGTTCTAAGGAGCTAGTTCACATATTCATGTGAGTATTATTTTGGAAATAAATTCTGAGAACCCCCTACTCCACGTCCCTTTAAGAGAAATCGTATAAATAATGGATTGAAACACAGCGAAGTTAGTCTACTCTGGGGCCACGACAGCGGCGGAAGCCCGTGCCGCGAACCTTCGGACAATACGGTGATTTTTACAAATTCTATAAGTATACTTTGGGGCGTCGTCTAAGGCGAAAGCCCGTGCCCTGAGCGTTCAGAAATTAACATTTTTATAAGTTTTATTAAGTCTTAATACGCTGTGGACGCGAGAGCCTGCATTGAGGCATAGGAATAAATAACATTGTTGCAAGTTATAAGCAGGAGCTAGCATACCTCCGAAATTGAACATCGCTAAGTATTCGCGAGTGCAATGTAGAACAGTGCATATCATAACAGTATGACGCAGTTGTAATGATAGATATATGAGATAGGAGCTTCATGTACGAGAACCGTGCATTGGGTTAATGGTAATAATTCACAGTGGACCTTTGTTTTTGGTGAATTTTTGAGAAAAACCGTGTGTAAATTCTCCTCCAATCAAGATGCATCAACTATTGAAGAAGACTGATATCATGGACCAGAACCGCATCAGGAAATATGAGAGATAAGTAAATATTGTATGGGGCATGAGGGTCATAATGTTTCCCATCATTGGGGTCGGATAAGTCTATCTCGATCATAAGCAGTTATGATAAAAATAGATATTTTAGGCATACCGGGCATGATTGTGTAGATTTGTGTGTTTTATCAGTAATGAGAATTTTTGTGTGTTTTATCAGTAATGAGAATTTTGTGTGTTTTATAATGTAATAAGTATATGAGCATCAAAGTGTTATTTTAAATATGGTTTTGTTTTTGGGATGTCATTTATCTTTGTGAATGCACAGTCAAGGGAATATTTGTTTAATAGTGCTTAAGCACAATGTAATTGTAAAAGTTAAATGGGGAAGACCACTCGATAGTGTGACAAGACCGGTAAGTGACAATGAAATTATGAGAGTAATGAAAATGGTAAGTGATTATCACGCGAAGGTACAAGTGGTAAGACATGAATGGCTACAGGGTAGTATGAGATATATTCAGATGAGGCTAAGAGTCGATCTTGGGTCGAGCAGAAATAAAGCGGATGTGGTATTCCCGCGTTCTTCAATGATATAATGGTGAGTGAAATAATAGCGGAGGTGGTATTCCCGCATTCTTCGACGATATATAAATGGTAAGTAAAATGATTGAATTCATTAGCTGATGAGAGCCCACTTTAGCTCCGTCGGAAAGAGGTTGAAATGCTCGAGCCCAGGGCAGGTAAAAGGGAATCCATAGAAGCAGGTATAAATTGGTTAGCCGTCTGAATTCTCAAAGCAGCCAAGAAGTTTGTGCTGGCCTGCCGGTTAGCATGGTGAAAGCACGTCTGTCACAAGGTCGAGTTTGGCATTGTATTATGAAGGGAGACAGTCCAACTCCCCGGGGTTTCTTTAATGTGCCGCTTCAGGAAGCGATGTGTTATATTGGTCATTATTATTTTTGGAGTGCATTCATTATGTTGTTGTTTATTAATAATCACGGCGCACCGGCAGCCGAAGTATTTATTTGATACTTCATGTATGTTGACTTGTATATTTTTACCATGATTAACGGAGTTATAGCTCTGAGTGAAGTAATTGTTTTAAAGTTATAAAAAAACACACATGCCCGTAACCTAGAATAGACCTATTGCCTTCATTATCTGACTCTTGTGAGGAAAGGTGATGATTGTACGAATAGACGTGTCCGATTTCCCAAAGAACAAGTTTTGCAAGTTATAAAAATGAGTGCGCAATATGATTGTGATAGAATGGCTGGTTTATGTAAGCCATAGTTATTTGAATTAAGTTTGTTGACAATAACTCATGGACTTGAAGCAGTGGACTGCAGTAAAAATAGACTATTTTCTATTCCTGGTTTCAGCCAGTGTGAAACATTATTTTGCATTTTTTTTGATATTGTTGTTTTTCAGTAATTTAAGGGAGTTGATTTTATTCTATGGTTGGGAGAAAGGGGAGATGATGTTTTTGTGAAATAAATTATTTTATATTAGGAGTTCTCTGACCTACTGATTTTAAGATAAGCCTCCTGTGATCCTGTGACAATATTCCTAGGATGTTTAGTATAAATTAGAGCCACCCCGAACAGAGCACCACCCGAGTGAGAGTCGGCATCCTAGAAGAACGCGGAAGGGTATAATATTTATTATTATTATTATTATTATTACGGCCCAGGCAGTACTTGAGGAAGTCGACATGGATGTAAGGGAGGCCAGCATTTCGTAATGATTGCAACAGGAGCTGAGCTGGTAGCTATTCTTGGGGGACGGCTAGAATTAGTCGGGTTCAAGGCCAAATTGAGCAACTACTGTACCAAAATTGGAAGCATAAAGGAAGGATCACGAGTCACTTGCAACGAACATACGATTGAATCAGCCAATCACAAGAGACCAAGCCATGACCACGCGGTGGAGAGCGTCTGTAGTAAAAAGCCCGCGGAATTGAGTATCTAAAGAACCGCCGAACGGATTAATCTCCGCACGAGTGCATTGAGACGTTTGATTTATTTGAAGAAGAATGACACTAGTCCCATCTTGGTGAGACAAAAACTCTGGAAGTATTTATCCGTTTCCACCCCACTCCTCCGCCCCCTGTCAGTTTCTAATAAGTAGTTTGGCATGACGCTACTCTAGGTCATTCTTTGTGGAGCCTTGAGAGGCTAACTTCACGCCAGTTTGCATCGTGATTTTTTACGCTCTGAATTTAGTGAAGTTATTTTATTTGTGAGCTCTGAGGAGCTAAAGTCACATCAATTGCATTATCGAATTTTAAAGCTCTAATACACTTAATTCTGAAATCAACTTTATTTTGTGAGCTAAATATTTCACGCCAGTGCGTGGTAACTTGTAACATTTACTTAAAGACGACCATTTCAGCTCTGAGGGGCAAGTCTTGTAACACCCTAATTAGCGCTCACCCGAGCGAAGGTCAAAAGTACAGTACGGAAATACCGAGCAAGATAGCGACTGCCAGTGCAGCCAAGATCTTAAACTTGTTATCGAGCCAGTGACGTAGTCTCGAGGTGTATATTTTATGTACAAATTGCAGTGTATTTTATGTGTTTTATTGTGCGTGTGTGCGAGATATATAGGGCCAGTCTTCGAAATTTATCGCATTAGGACAATTGTGGGTGAACTGAGTAACCTGCAAGCGATTATAGATAGGTCAAATAATTAACATTGAACTTTTCTGCCAAGTAGTCGATACCAAGATGATCAGCACGTGGTTTGGAGTTGGGATGAGCTTCAACAATTCAACGCAGACGACCACGATGGAGTGCTAATTTGTCCATAGGGCAATGGGCTGAGTAGGATGGCCTTAGTTCTACAAGCAGAGCGGTGATGTACAAAAATTGGATTATTTCAATTATATAGTTAGATTTGGCCGGGGAACTTTTGTAAATAGTCATGTTTCATTTCTTGTTGTTTAGAGTTTTTCTTGCACCGACACTCAATGTTTTTAAATGTCCGTTGCCGCGTGGCCAAAGTGTTTGTTAGATATTTGTTTTTCTTTGAGTCATATGTAATGTGCGCGGCGTGCGTGCGTGATTTTTTATCCTTGCAAATGCGGAACCCGTTACATTCGATAAATGGTGCTTTATTAACGTTAATATTTGAAATAGGAATGAGGGGAAATTACTGTAAGATATTTGCTGAACAGGTTATTATTCATATTAGGGTTGCCAAGAGCACCAACTTAAAAGTAATTTGTAGAACACCTTCGTTCTAATTTTGATAGATTTTTTTTGAGTCCTTTTCAGGTTGACTAGTCACGGCATAGAACGGTGGCGCCAGCATGTGGAAGTTATTTGTGTCTTTTTATTTCAGGGTCTGTCAAACCCATACGTGTGTTTTTGTGTGTGTTACTGTGTCAAGTGTGTATTGATTCTACGTGGGGAGGGGGTAGAGGTCCTACCGCTCTCATATTTTTGCTGCTGTTGTATTTTGTGATGGAAAGACAGGGTGCTCTAGGGAGACCGCTGTTTCTTGTCCATATTTTGTTCTGACACATACACACGTATTATTGTGCTTTGGGGCACACTTCTTCGAGATTCGACCCCATGTCCTGGGAGGTCGAGGTTATTGACACGTGGGTTGACAGACATGCAGAGTTCCACAAACCGCCCGTTTTGCCTGGTGACTTATTTTGATAGGCAGTCCTGATTTGTCCGACTGACCCCTGTAAGCTTTCATGTAGCAAACCTGTTCATTGTGATGGTTATTTTTAAGCCATCATTAATTGGGGAGTTCGCCATGTGTGTAACGGCTTGTTGTACGTTGTATGGGTAAAATATTGTATTATTAACGTAAATGTTGGTCGTGTGCCTATTGCTTTTTTTATGACTCGATTCATGTAATTATTTTGTGTGTCACACCTGTGCGGTGTAGTGGTAGAGTATTTGTAAATTTTGACAGCGGTCATTTGTGTATTTTTATTGGTCACGTGTTGATGTACTTGTGTTGATTTGTGTGAGAAGTCCTAAGTTTTTAGGCAGTAAATGTTGCTACGGCAATTTGATTCCAATTTCACACGGAAATTTTGTGTTTGTTTATATTAGATTTAGGAAGTGTCGGTTTAATTTTAAGTATTGTAGTTGTGTTCCCCCGTGTCGGTCTAGCTCTAAGAAATGCGGATTCGTTGTCTGAAGGATTATTCTGGATGATGACGAATCACGCATTCATTGTACACATCGTGATGCATGTAGAACGGCATACGCACATATATGGTCACTTTTGTAATTTTATCTTAGGGACACTTGGTCCAGGTAATTAATCTCTCCAGAGATTTTCGCCTAGTTTTTGGCATTTTTATTAAGTGGGAGTCAGATGGGAGTTTTTGTTGTTATTTGTTTGAGTGTAAATATGGTGATTTGTTATTAAATTGATTAGTTTTAACCCTGGCTTCACTCTTTCCTGCATGTTATTTTGTTATATGTTACCCTGCAAGTTAATGAAGCGCCCTGACAACAACTTACGATATGAACCGTTACACCCCCCGAAACTGAGTCTCATATGCTTCTTTGCAAGGGTTCAATATTTAGTACCGAACATTCCTAATTTAATGGTCTTTAGTTTGAGACCTCGTTGAGGTTTAAGCTGCGCACACGGTCTGCGCTCAGGGACCTCCCACGATCCAGTTTTACAACGAACATTTAATGCGAAAAACAAGAAATATCCTCTGTGTTTGTTTCCATCGTGAAGTAAACACAGACGACGATCTAACTGTTTCATTTGTATATAGTGGTGCGGTGGTAGTTATGGTCAGTGCAACCGGATTTTTTTAAAGTTTTGACGTCGGTGGTGGAAAACTACTTTGTGTAAATAACGGACTGGCCCAGATTTATTAACTGATTTCAAATATGAAACAGAATTGGACAATACAAGAACTTGACCCGAATGACTCGGACAGATATTTGAACATTATTAAACAGCATAGGCCCTAAAACTTGCGAAAAGAATACACAGGTGAGTATCTCTGCTCAAGACGTTGATTTGATTAGTTCTAATTTTGTTGTAGTATGATTTTGTCATTTCAAATGGTCTTGTCAACTTCGTCGTTATGCTTGAGTCTAAAGTTATGAGTTACGGAGACGGAAGTGACGTCATGCAGCCGCGCGGGAAGCGAGTGCGTGACGTCATGCAGCCGCGCGGGAAGCGAGTGCGTGACGTCATGTAGCCACGCGGGAAGCGAGTGCGTGACGTCATGCAGCCACGCGGGAAGCAGAAGCTAATGGTTAATGGAGTCTTTTGAAGAGTCCTGGGGCGTCGAGCGACCTGAGGCTTTGAGCGAAGCGAAAAGAATACAGGGTGACTCCTAAAGAGGTGTACAAGATGGCAGAGAAGAATACAGGGTGACTCCTAAAGAGATATACAAGACGCCAGATAAGAATACAAGGTGACTCTTAAAGAGGTGTACAAGATGGCAGAGAAGAATACAGGGTGACTCCTAAAGAGGTGCACAAGATGTCGGACAAGAATACAGGGTGACTCCTAAAGAGGTGTACAAGATGTCACACAAGAATACAGGGTGACTTCTAAAGAGATATACAAGATGACATATAAGAATACAGGGTGCCTCCTAAAGAGGTGTGCAGGATGTCAGAGCAAAATACAGTACAAGATGCCAGATAACAATACAGTGTGACTCCTAAAGAGATATACAAGACGCCAGATAAGATTACAAGGTGACTCTTAAAGAGGTGTACAAGATGGCAGAGAAGAATACAGGGTGACCCCTAAAGAGGTGCACAAGTTGTCAGACAAGATTACAGGGTGACTCCTAAAGAGATATACAAGATGCCATATAAGAATACAGGGTGCCTCCTAAAGAGGTGTGCAGGATGTCAGAGCAAATTACAGGGTGACACTTAACGAGGTGTACAGTATGTTAGACTCAATTCAAATACAGGGTGACCCTTAAAGAGGTTTGCAAGATATCAGATTCAAATAATGGGTGACTCTTAAAGAATTGTAAAAGATGTCAGACTCAAATACAGGGTGGCCCTTAAAGAGGTGCCCGCAAGGGAAGCCTAAGTTAATGGGCAAAGGAGTCTGTTGAAAGAGTCCTGGGGTTTCGAGCGAAGCGAGAAGCCCTCTTGAGCCTTTCTAACATGTGTAGCATTTCTAGCATGCGTCATTTGAAATGATATAACGTCTAGTCTTTCAGACTGACTGTAATTTTTTTATTCAATACATATTTATCTGTTTTAGTACAGTAATTATAAAAATCAAAACAGTGTAATAATTTAATGATTGCAATAAAGGCTGAACTACTTTCAGGTTAGCTATTACCCTCCGATTCTTTGCTTCAGGACACTGATATGTCAGTCTGCACTATTTATTAAGAATCTCAAAACAGACGAATAGTTCCCAGTGAGTGTATTGACTTAAACACGTCCCAACTGAATAAGCGCGCCCCTTTGTATTCGCGGCAAAACCCGACAAGAAATGGATCGTGGTGGGGAGCACAGCGCTTGTGTGTACCCAGCTTTATAGATGAACTAGAACTTCACTTATCCATGTGTGAGTCTGTAGAAACACAATTCTTAGTTACTGAGTAAATTAATCGTATAGCTATGCGTTGTGATTAAACACGCGCGCTCTCGTCCATTAAAATCAATTTCCTCAGCATATATATGCATGAAATACATTTTAATATCATCCATTTCTAGAAAGAGCTTTCAACTAGATGATCAGGAAGGCAGTGATATTAATAATTTTATTAATGCAGCCAATTGCCATGTATATTTTTCTTCTCAGGACGGGTCAGGGGAGGGATATTGGAAGGAAATCGGCCGTGGACCTATTGAAAGGAACCGTCACGGCATTTGCCTGGTGGTGAAAATGGGAAACCACAAAAACCATTTTCAGGACGGCCGAGGTGGGATTGGAACCCACGCTCTGTAAGGCCATGTTGCTTGGCAGACGCGTGTAAGCTCGTCCTCAGTGAAAGTGAATTAGAAGGTGTTATTGTGTAGGCACATTGAAAATAAGTGGTACACGTGTGAGTAATACAATAAGTGTAAACTGTGTTAAGTTATTTTGCGTGATAACTCCGTAGTTATATAGTAAAAAGATGACCAGAGGCAAGGCCAAGCGCACCTCCTGTGACGCCAACGGCAGTGCCAACTTAGTTCAGGAGGCCGTAAATAAAGTGCTCAACGAGACTCTCAGTTCGGGTAAGTTCCTCGATACAATTATCTCTGCCATATCAGATAGAGTGACTGAACTTGTCGTCAAACAACTGGAGAAGTCACTCCAGTTCAATATGGACTTGGTGTCAGATCTCACCAAAAAGCTTGAGAGTCGCGAGAGTGAAATACGAGCCCTTAGAAACGAGCTCGATGAAAAGTATGACTCCCTAGAACAATATAGCAGGAGATCCAACATCAGGATTTTTGCCGTGCACGAAAGTGCCGAAGAAAATACTGATGAACTACCTCTAAACATCTTTAGTGATATCGGCGCAAGTGTTAACCTGATGATATTGACAGGAGCCATCGAGTTGGACCTAAATCCCCGGGAAAAAGGCGGCCTATTATTGTGAAATCTGTGTCATTCCGTACCAGGCAGGAGGTGTTTCTCAAAAAATGAATGCTTAAAGGTAGCAAGGTGACAATTCGCGAAGATCTCACCTCCACCAGGCTGGCCATTTTGAAGACTGCAATTTCTCGTTTCTCTGTTAGAAATTGTTGGAATTCGCAGGGCGATATCCTTGTCAAGCAACGCGATGGTAGCAAGATTAGGATTAACCGCATGTGTGACCTACCAAACAAGTTAGAAACTGTAGTCAAAGAACATTCACCTAGCTGACAGCGGCCACTGTATGTTACTTTAGTTCTAATTAATATTAGTTCACCTGTATAGTGTAATCTTAGTCTTAGTTCAGTATAGTACAATTTGGTTAGTTTGGTTTTCATTTCCCAAGTTGGCAAACCTAGTATGTGGGTCTACGACCTCTGACAGCGGCTCGGAACAGCATACCCCCTGCAGTGAAAGGAATTCCACCCGTCCCATCCCTCTCTCACCATGGCCTTGTGAAGGTGACAGAGTGCCAGAAGTAGCTCCAGGGAACAATGACTCCACCCCAGCCCGTGATTACCTGTTCGAAAAACTGTTACTTCATCCGACAGGTCTTCACATAGCGCACGTAAATGTACAGTCCTTATCGGCACATTTTCATGAACTAGAACTTATTATACCTGATGTATTCCATATTTGCTTGATGAGTGAGACATGGCTATCGCCGCTCCATCTTTCAAAATCATTTAACTTGTCCGGCTACACAATATTACGCAACGACCGAGTAGGAAAGAAAGGAGGTGGGGTTGGAGCTTTTGTTAAGACGAACTTAAATCCTAAAAGCCTAGCATGCTCAGATAACCAGTACAATAGACGACCCGAATTTATGTTATTCGAAAAAAAGACCGCCCATCAAAAGTGTGCTGTCTACGTTGTTTACAAGGCACCTTCGCTGGGTCATTTAGAGGACGTAGAGAACGCGTTATTACGCATCCTGCCTCTTTACCAGCACGTACTAGTCATGGGCGATTTCAATACCAATATAGGTGATAATACCAAAGCTGAAACTCGGCAACTCTTGAATATGCTCGCGTTACGTGACATGAAAATATTAGACCTACTACCCACACATCACACACGCTCATCACACACGACAATTGACCTGATATCAGTAAAGAACACAGACAAAGTGCTTCAATACGGCAGACATCTGTACCTGGAATTTCTTCCCACGACTTAATCTACTTGTCCTACTCTTTAAAATATGACAAGACCAAACCAAGGACCATCACGTACAGAGACGTCTCTAAAATTGGCACGCTATCCTTGATAGAAGACGCTCTCAATGTACCGTGGCATTACATACTGAATATTCACAATATATTGTGGTGTTTGAAGCCATATTTTCAGTGTTGCCTTAGTAAACAAGAGTTTAGTGCTTTTCAGTCGGTCAACACGAATGTACCCAAAAGAGATGGGTTATGCCCTAATCCTGAAATAAATTACATCAGATTAATAAAACACTAGGATGACCAGTTTCGATCGTCAAGCGATCATCATCAGATCCATTACACTTAGGCTACAAATTCTATGTTTGAAATACAGGTGAAAATATTTACAATATGTACAATTATTTAGTTGCAGTATTGGTACTGCAACTGTCAGTGTATGCTAAATGCAGTATATATGTTAGGTGAAATGCTAAATGGTGATAGCTATCCGGAGATTGTACTTTAGAGAGATTATATGGTTGTAAACTATGGTTAAAATATAAAATTTTTGGCTAACTACTTATCTGATTGTCTTCCGTATTACAGCTACTCGCAGTTTTCGTGCTCACTGGAACTCACTATGCGGTCGACTGCGGTGGTTATCTTAACGACTGGTTTTTCCCCTGCCTTCTCCCCCCTGTCCCTACGTGCTGTGGGGAGTGATAGCGATGTGTTTATGTGAGGTGTTGCCAACCTAGATAAGATGTATGTTATTGAATGAGGTGGGTCTACAACTATTAAAGACCGTGGATTAGCCCTCGCCACGCGTGGAGCATAACCCATTCGAACTAAGCGTTGACGGTCTTATGAGGACGTCCCGGCACCTTTAATACTGCCGCGAATATGGGCCTTGGTTTATTGCAGAAGAAAAGTACATCGTACACCCGATCCAGATAACATTTACCTATTAAAAAACCCCTAATTTCCCCCCTTTTTTATCTAGCTTGGCTGTGTCGCTAAATTGTGTTTTGTTTCCGACAGGGTGTGTTTTTTAGTAGCGTGAAGAGGGGTGAGCTCTCCATGAACGTGTGTTCATTTAGATTGTTGGGATTGTTTCGTTTGGCTAGGTGCATCTCGATTGCTTCCTTTATGTCAAGAGCTCTGCCTTTCGATTCGTGATGGATTCTTTTAAGGTCCGACTCTATGTTGGTAAAGCTGTGCCCTGCGTCACACATATGTTCGCACACGGCTGAATGTGTTCCGTATCTTATCGCATTCCTATGTTCATTATAACGTGTGTCTACTCGCCTTCCACTCTGCCCGATGTAATTAGCTTGACAATCGGTGTCTTGACACGTTATAGAATATACCCCTGACCTTGAATACGGGTCACGTTTATTTAGATTACTATTTAGGAGGTGCCTAGCGGTTGTGTTTTTCGTCGTGAAAGCTATCTTTATGCCTTGTTTTTTGAATAGGTTAGTGATTTTATATGTATTCGCATTCACATAGTTGAAACGCGCAAATTTTTTCTCATTACTGTCCGGTTTGGGAATCATTTTATCTTTATTTTTATGTTTGGCTATAATTTGATTTATTTTGCTTGGCGAGAAGTTGTTTTCCTTTGCTATTTGCATAATAGTTCTTATTTCCTTATTATAGTTGTCTTTTGACATGGGTATGTTTAAAGCTCTGTGCACCATTGAATTGAAACCCGCTAGTTTGTGCGTACTGGGGTGATTAGACTGATTGTCGATTGCATGCGAGGTTTGTGTTGCTTTCCGGAATATGGAATATGAAAGGTCGTTGTCTTTACGTTCAATAGTTATATCGAGATAATTTATTTTCCGGTCTATTTTGGATTCCTTAGTGAATTTGATAGAGTGGTGAAGGCTATTAATGGATTGGAGAATTGTTTCTGTGCTTGTTAGTTCAGTATCGTAGATGCAAATTACATCATCTACGTATCTTTTCCATATTACTATTCCCTTTGTTGAAGTCTTTTCTAAGAACGCATTTTCTAGTGCATTGATGAAGATGTCAGCGATTAACCCACTTAGTGGCGATCCCATTGCTAGGCCTTCTCTCTGTGTGTATATTTTATTGTCGAATTGAAACACGTTTTGGGTGAGAACGACCCTCAGTAATCTCACAATCTCTTCAATTTCTTTTACCGAATTGTTGGATTTTAAGTTGTTTTCGATAGTGTTGATAGCTTCAATAATCGGAATATTGGTGTACATGTTAGTTACGTCGAAGGATACTAGCCTGAAGCTAGGTTTAATTTGTAGGGTGTTCAATGCTGTTACTAGTTCTGTTGTGTTCTTTACAGAGTTGTTTTTGTCGTTGGAAAGACGGCATTTTAAGATTTTTAGTAACTCTTTGCTGATTTTGTAATTAGGGGCATTCCTACAATTGACTATTGGTCTCATTGGGCATTCCTTTTTATGTATTTTTGGTTGTCCCCTCAATGACGGTATTTTCGGGTTCTTCTTCCTTCGTTACGGCCAACTAAGGACCACGTCATGTCAACTGTTTTTTCCTCATTTTAATGTTAGCCCAGTACTCCTTCATTCGCAATCGATGTTGCACCTTTCTCTCTGTCGTCCACGCCTTCCCGGTTTTTTAGCTTCGGCTTAAGTTGAAAACTCCTATGTTTCTGAAGTTTATCCCTAAGTGGGCCACGCTCCTGGATATCTTCACGTGTAATCCCAGTCTCCAACAGATCTTTCTCTACTTCAATGAACCAGGCCCCCTTTGTCTTCTTCTCACGGAGAAAAGCAAAAATTCTGTTGGATAGCCGTGTTGATTTCATTCGGGTTATATGTCCATAAAAATAAATCCTCCTTTTCCTCATCACGTCCGTTATTTTCTCTACGTGAGTGTACAACTCGTGGTTGTGGCGTCTTCGGAACTCGCCGTGTTCTTTGACTGGACCCAGGATTTTCCTCAATATCTTCCTTTCCTTGGTCTCCAGTTTTTCCATTATGCCTTTTCTATTCATGGAGAGACATTCCGCTGCATACAAAGCTTCCGGCCGGATGACCGTGCAGTAGTGCTTCAGTTTTGCATTCAGGGATATAGCTCTTTTGTTGTACACATTCTTAGTTAGATGGTAAGCCATTTCAATTTTATTCCAGCGTGACGCAAAATCCTCGTTTTCGGACATTGTAGGGTCTATCCAGTCCCCAAGATACTTAAATTTCACAACCCGCTTGATTTTCCCATGATTCACTTCAATATATTTTGGAGCCGTTTTGATGTTGGTAATAAATTCTGTTTTCTCGAAAGAGATCAGGAGGCCCGCCTTTGCAGCTTGTGTTTGAAGCTGGTTGATCTGTTTCCTGGCCGTATCCAACGAATCTGCAAAAACCGCAAGGTCATCCGCAAAGGCTAGACAGTCAATTGATAAATTCTTATTCTTGTGACCAAGTCTGATTCCATTTTCGACTCCTTCATCAATCATTGTTTTGCGCCACTCACGGATAACTTTCTCAAGAACGCAGTTGAATAGTAGAGGCGAGAGACCATCTCCCTGTCGAACTCCTGTCCTTATCTCGAAGGCATTGGAAATCTCGCCTCTAAACTTAACTTTTGAAGTGGTGTTGGTGAGAGTCTGTTGGATGATCGCTCTGGTTTTGTTGTCCAGGCCGAACTCCTTTAGAATCTTAAGCAGGGTAGTCCGATCAATGGAGTCATAAGCTTTCTTAAAATCAATAAAAGTTACTACAAATTTCTTGCTCCTTAGTTTCAGATATGAAAGGATAGATTTGAGATTCATGATTTGCTCCACACACGACCGTCCCTTCCTAAAACCTCCTTGATAATCGCCCAGTTCTGTATCTAGCTGTTCTTCAGCCCTAGTTTGAAGAGCTTTTGAGAGGATTTTGTAAGTTATCAGTAGGAGGGAGATGCCTCGATAGTTGTTAACATCTGCTTTATCGCCTTTCTTATGAAGGGGGTGGATTAAAGCAGAAGTCCAATCACTCGGAAGTCTTTCGGTATTCCAAATTTCATGTATGATGTCCGTTAATTTATCCACTGTATTGTCACTAGCAAACTTCCACAGTTCAGCGATTATCGAGTCTTCACCTGGAGCTTTATGGTTCTTTAGAGATCGGATAATCTGTTTGACTTCCTCTTTCGTGGGTGAAGAGGAATCTGGGTGGACTTGCGCATGGTCATTAAATGTGAATATGGAACTTGGAGTCTCACAGTTAAGAAGGGACTCAAAATATTTTGCAAGCACCTGACAATTATCTTTGTCGCTATAAACTAGTTTTCCATTGCAATCCCTGAACTGAAGACATGGAGGGCTATATTTCTTCAAGTTGCTTTTAAATGTTCTATAGAAGTTGCGCATATTATTCTTCTGGAAATCCTGTTCGATTTGTTCCATCTGGTTTTTATGAAAGGCACGTTTAGCATTGCGGATGGTTTTTGCTGCACTCGTTCTCTCATTCAAGAAGTCTGTCCAGTTGACTTGATTTTGTTGCGAATTCCATTTCTGCCAGGCATGCTGTCTCCTCCTTATTACTGCGTCACATTCACTGTTCCACCAAGCATGCTTCCTCGTTTTAGTTAGTAGGACGGTCTCTTTTGCTGTCTCAACCAGCGCCTCTCGCAGTTGTTCCCAGTTCTCTGCATCCACAGTTTGTAGTTTTCGTGTAAACTCATTACCGGACGCCAGTTTTTCAACATCATATCTTTCAGTCTTTTTGGCTCGGAATCTCCGTGTGTTTCTCGGGAGGAGTTTGATTTTAATTTTAGAAAGATAATGATCTGAGTCCAGTTTTGCATTTCGTAGAACTTTCACATTCTGAATTTCTCTTTGAGCTTTCCGTGCAATTGCGACGTGATCAATCTGGAATTCGCCAAGACTGGGATTTGGGGATTTCCAGGTCTTTTGTTTCTTGGGCAGATGTTTGAAAGCAGTGGATTTCATTACGAGGTTGAAGGCCCTACATAGCTCTATTAGCCGTTCTCCATTACGATTCGTTCTGTGATGTGCGGAGTAATTTCCAACAATGTTTCGAAATTTTCTTTCTTTGCCTACATGGACATTAAAATCCCCAAGTAAAATGATATTATGTTTGCCTGGAATCTTCGATAAAATGTCTTCAAGTTCTTCCCAGAATCGATCAGTTCCTTCCGGGTCTTTCTTGTTTGCTACGTTGATCGGTGCATGAACGTTCACAATAGTATACATTTTATTTGTACTTCGAAAGGAAAGGGTCGAGACTCGACTGCTTACAGAAGTGAAATTTGTGATGGAGTCTAGAATCTTCTTGTTGACTACAAATCCAGTACCAAGTTGGGGAACCGTTTCTGTAACACGTTTACCTGGCTTACCCTTGAAGATTCTGTAGCCTTCTGATTCAAAGGCATGCTCATCAGTAAATCGTGTTTCCTGAACTGCCACAATTTGGATCTGATGTTCAGTTAGAGCATCCGTGAGTTGTTTTAATTTTCCAACCTTCCGGAGAGAATTTGTGTTAAAGGTAGCAAAGAAATTCTTGGCTCTATGCTTGATCTTTCGTGGAGTCTCCGATACCTCCAAGCATTTCGGTGCAAGCTCCCCAGATTCCGAAGGCTTGCATGCGTCACTCGAAGTGACGGTGGATTGGTTACCACCTGGGGTAGTAGCATTTGCTGAACTTTCCTCCATGCCTTTAACAGTTGAAAGACTGTTGACTTAGGCCAGTGATGTTTCACACTGACAAGGATACTGCCAAGGTTGTGAGCCTTGGAGCCCCCAGCACTGATCGGCTCACCGACCCAGTTTCCCGCTAGGATTGGTTACCCAACCTTCCACTGGGTTGCTCGGTTTAACAGGGGCACCTCTTGTAGGTTATGTGCTGGAGTTGGAGTGAAAGAGGCTAGTTGGATTCTCTTGCTGAATCCAATATATTAATGTTGCAGATGACTAGCAACGACGCATTTCACTCCCATTTGCCCAGAGACACGAGGTCTCCTCTCAGGTTGATTCCTGGGACCATTTTTGGGGTTCATGTTTATTAGTTTTGATTTTTCGGCTTTGGTCAGTATGTATTCTATTTCTTTTAGCGCACTTTTTATTTGTTTTTGGAATTTGTTGGTGGGGTCTTTTGTTAATTCCTTGATTTCGTTGTTGTTTAGGAATTCGACTGTTTTTTCAATGTATTCTGTTTTGTTCAAAATTACTGTAGTGTTTAGCTTATCTGCTTTTGTGATGATTAAGTCATGTTCTTTTATTTTTTGTTTCAACGACTTTATTTCTTTGAGTTGTTTGTTGTTTTGAATGTTATTGCTATCGCCCTCTCGTTTGAGGATTTTTTTGGCTTCGTTGGTGGCGAGATTTTTGGTTAATTCCCTGTCTTCTGCTGGGAGCTTGTGACTGGCTATCTCAATATCTGTGATTAACTGTTTTATATTGTGGTTCATGTGTGCGTCTGTGCAGTTGTATTTCAAACCTTTGTCTAACATATTCATTTCACCTTGAGAAAAGGTTACGTTCGTTCTGTTGTTTACTCTGCTGTGGAAATTGAATTCATTGTTATTCGTGTGTTGTTCGTTAGATTGATGGTTCTGTGTTTCTCCTAGTTTTCTTAATTTATTTTCTAGCGTTTCATGCTTCCTCGTTGCTCTGATTTTGATGGTGTCATGTAGGTGCTCGGTGAAGCTGTCCCATTGGGCTGCGTGCCAGAAATTACTTAGTTGCAATTGAATGTCGTATAATTGTTGGTTAATTTTTTGCTTTCTTACGTATGCAAATCTTAATTCGTTTTTTTTATCCAAAGCGCTTTGGCTTGTTTGGTTGAAATGCTCGTGGCTGGTGTGTTCGGTACGGTTTTAATTGGTACGTATTTAGGGGTGAGGTTTAGTTCTATACATTTTTTGTTGAACCAAATTGACTTGTCTAAATTCATGAGTTTAAGCCTGAGTGATTTGAATTTCTTGGCTTCACGATTTGCCTGACTAGCCGTGAACATTGTGGTGTTTGAATCCATATTTTCAGTGTTGACTTAGTAAACAAGAGTTTAGTGCTTTTCAGTCGGTCAACACGAATGTACCCAAAAGAGATGGGTTATGCCCTAATCCTGAAATAAATTACATGAGATTAATAAAACACTAGGATGACCAGTTTTGATCGTCAAGCGATCATCATCAGATCCATTACACTTAGGCTACAAAATCTATGTTTGAAATACAGGTGAAAATATTTACAATATGTACAATTATTTAGTTGCAGTATTGGTACTGCAACTGTCAGTGTATGCTAAATGCAGTATATATGTTAGGTGAAATGCTAAATGGTGATAGCTATCCGGAGATTGTACTTTAGAGAGATTATATGGTTGTAAACTATGGTTAAACTATAAAATTTTTGGCTAACTACTTATCTGATTGTCTTCCGTATTACAGCTACTCGCAGTTTTCGTGCTCACTGGAACTCACTATGCGGTCGACTGCGGTGGTTATCTTAACGACTGGTTTTCCCCCTGCCTTCTCCTACAGTAATTTTGAACAAAACAGAATACTGAACCCTTGCAAAGAAGCATATGAGACTCAGTTTCGGGGGGTATAACGGTTCATATCGTAAGTTGTTGTCAAGGCGCTTCATTAACTTGCAGGGTAACATATAACAAAATAACATGCAGGAAAGAGTGAAGCCAGGGTTAAAACAAATGAATTTAATAACAAATCACCATATTTACACTTAACAAATAAACAACAAAAACTCCAACTTACTCGCACTTAAATAAAAATGCCAAAAACTAGGCGAAAATCTCTGGAGAGATTAATTACCTGGACCAAGTGTCCCTAAGATAAAATACAAAAGTGACCATTTATGTACGTATGCCGTTCTACATGCATCACGATGTGTACAATGAATGCGTGATTCGTCATCATCCAGAATGATCCTTCAGACAACGAATCCACATTTCTTGAGCTAGACCAACACGGGGAACACAACTACAATACTTAAAATTAAACCGACACTTCCTAAATCTAATATAAACAAACACAAAATTTCCGTGTGAAATTGGAATCAAATTGCCGTAGCAACATTTACTGCCTAAAAACTTAGGACTTCTCACACAAATCAACACAAGTACATTAACACGTGACCAATAAAAAATACACAAAATGACCGCTGTCAAAATTTACAAATACTCTACAACTACATCACACAGGTGTGACACACAAAAAATTTACATGAATCGAGTCATAAACAAAGCAATAGGCACACAGCCAACATTTACGTTAATAATACAATATTTTTACCCATACAACGTACACAAGCCGTTACACACATGGCGAACTCCCCAATTAATTATGGCTTAAAAATCACCATCACAATGAACAGGTTTGCTACATGAAAGCTTACAGGGGTCAGTCGGACAAATCAGGACTGCCTATCAAAAATAAGTCACAGGCAAAACGGGCGGTTTGTGGAACTCTGCATGTCTGTCAACCCACGTGTCAAATATCTCGACCTCCCAGGACATGGGGTCGAATCTCGAAGAAGTGTGCCCCAAAGCACAATAATACATGTGAGTGTCAGAAAAATATGGACAAGAACAGCGGCCTCCCCAGAGCACCCTGTCTTTCCATCAAAAATACAACAGCAGCAAAAAATATGAGAGCGGTAGGACACCTACCCCCTCCTCACGTAGAATCAACACACACTTGACACAGTAACACACACAATCACACGTATGGGTTTTGACAGACCCTGAAATAAAAAGACACAAATAATATCCACATGCTGGCGCCACCGTTCTATGCCGTGACTAGTCAACCTGAAAAGGACTCAAAAAAATCTATTAAAATTAGAACGAAGGTGTTCTACAAATTACTTTAAGTTGGTGCGCTTGGCAACCCTAATATGAATAATAACCTGTTCAGCAAATATCTTACAGTAGTTACCTCCCATTCCTATTTCAAATATTAACGTTAATAAAGCACCATTTATCGAATGTAACGGGTTCCGCATTTGCAAGGATAAAAATCACGCACGCTCGCCGCGCGCATTACATATGACTCAAGGAAAAACAAATATCAAGCAAACACTTTGGCCACGCGCCAACGGACATTTAAAATATTGAGCGTCGGTGCAAGAAAAGACTCTAAAACAAACAAGAAAAGAAAGATGACTATTTACAAAGTTCCCCGGCCAAATCTAACTACATAATTGAAATAATCCAATTTTAGTACATCACCGTTCTGCTTGTAGAACTAAGGACATCCTCCTCAACCCATTGCCCTATGGACAAATTAGCACTCCATAGTAGTCGTCTGCGTTGATCTGTTGAAGTTCATCCCAACTCCAAACCACTTGCTGATCATCTTGGTATCGACTCCTTGGCAGAAAAGTTCAATGTTAATTATTTTACCTATCTATAATCGCTTGCAGGCTACTCAGTTCACTCACAATTGTCCTAATGCGATTAATAGCGAAGACTGGCCCTAAATATCTCGCACACACGCACAATAAAATACATATAAAATACACTGCAATATGTACATAAATATACACCTCGAGACCACGTCACTGGCTCGTTAACAAGTTTAAGATGTTGGCTGCACTAGCAATCACTATCTTGCTCGGTATTTCCGTCCTGTACTGTGGACCTTTGCTCCGGTGAGCGCTAATTAGGGTGTTACAATACTTCCCCCTTAGAGCTGAACTCGTCGTCTTTAAATGAATGTTACAAGTTATCACGCACTGGCGTGAAATGTTTAGCTCACAAAATAAAGTTGATTCCAGAATTTTAAAAATGTATTCGATCTTTAAAATTCGATAATGCAGTCGCTGTAACTTTAGCTCCTCAGAGCTCCCAAATAAAATGACTTAACCAAATTCAGAGCGTTAAACTCACGATACAAACTGGCGTGAAGTAAGCCTCTCACGGCTCCGAAACGAATGACCTAGAGTGGCGTCACGCCAAACTATTTATTAGAAAACTGACAGGGCGGAGGAGTGAGGTGGAGTCGGATTAAAACCTCCAGAGCCTCACAAAGATGGGACTAGTGTCATTCTTCTTCAAATAAATCAAACGTCTCAAATTACTCGCGCGGAGATTAATCCGTTCGGCGGTTCTCTAGATATCCATTTCCGGGGGCTTTTTACTACTGACGCTGTCCACCGCGTGGTCATGGCTTGGTCTCTCGTGATTGGCTGATTCAATCGTATGTTCGTTGCAAGTGCCTCGTGCTCCTTCCTTTATGCTTCCAATTTTGGTACAGTAGTTGCTCAATATGGCCTTGAACCCGACTAATTCAAGCCGTCCCCCAAGAATAGCTACCAGCTCAGCTTCTGTTGCAATATTACGAAATGCTAGCCTCCCTTATATCCATGTCGACTTCCTCAAGTACTGCCTGGGCCGTAGTAATGAAAAATGAAAATCCACAGCCTGCTTCCAGTCTCCAACCGGGTCAGGAATGGAATGAATGAAGCCGTAGTAATAATAATAATAAATATGAATACTTATTTATCGAAGATCAATAAGGGTTCAATACATTGAAAAAACAGTCGAATTCCTAAACAACAACGAAATCAAGGAATTAACAAAAGACCCCACCAACAAATTCCAAAAACAAATAAAAAGTGCGCTAAAAGAAACAGAATACATACTGACCATAGCCGAAAAATCAAAACTAATAAACATGAACCCGAAAATACCGTCATTGAGGGGACAACCAAAAATACATAAAAAGGAATGCCCAATGAGACCAATAGTCAATTGTAGGAATGCCCCTAATTACAAAATCAGCAAAGGGTTACTAAAAATCTTAAAATGCCGTCTTTCCAACGACAAAAACAACTCTGTAAAGAACACAACAGAACTAGTAACAGCATTGAACACCCTACAAATGAAACCTATTCAGGCTAGTATCCTTCGACGTAACTAACATGTACACCAATATTCCGATTATTGAAGCTATCAACACTATCGAAAACAACTTAAAATCCAACAATTCGGTAAAAGAAATTGAAGAGATTGTGAGATTACTGAGGGTCGTTCTCACCCAAAACGTGTTTCAATTCGACAATAAAATATACACACAGAGAGAAGGCCTAGCAATGGGATCGCCACTAAGTGGGTTAATCGCTGACATCTTCATCAATGCACTAGAAAATGCGTTCTTAGAAAAGACTTCAACAAAGGGAATAGTAATATGGAAAAGATACGTAGATGATGTAATTTGCATCTACGATACTGAACTAACAAGCGAAGAAACAATTCTCCAATTCATTAATAGCCTTCACCACTCTATCAAATTCACTAAGGAATCCGAAATAGACCGGAAAATAAATTATCTTGATATAACTATTGAACGTAAAGACAACGACCTTTCATATTCCATATTCCGGAAAGCAACACAAACCTCGCATGCAATCGACAATCAGTCTAATCACCCCAGTACGCACAAACTAGCGGGTTTCAATTCAATGGTGCACAGAGCTTTAAACATACCCATGTCAAAAGACAACTATAATAAGGAAATAAGAACTATTATGCAAATAGCAAAGGAAAACAACTTCTCGCCAAGCAAAATAAATCAAATTATAGCCAAACATAAAAATAAAGATAAAACGATTCCCAAACCGGACAGTAATGAGAAAAAATTTGCGCGTTTCAACTATGTGAATGCGAATACATATAAAATCACTAACCTATTCAAAAAACAAGGCATAAAGATAGCTTTCACGACGAAAAACACAACCGCTAGGCACCTCCTAAATAGTAATCTAAATAAACGTGACCCGTATTCAAGGTCAGGGGTATATTCTATAACGTGCCAAGACACCGATTGTCAAGCTAATGACATCGGGCAGAGTGGAAGGCGAGTAGACACACGTTATAATGAACATAGGAATGCGATAAGATACGGAACACATTCAGCCGTGTGCGAATATATGTGTGACGCAGGGCACAGCTTTACCAACATAGAGTCGGACCTTAAAAGAATCCATCACGAATCGAAAGGCAGAGCTCTTGACATAAAGGAAGCAATCGAGATGCACCTAGCCAAACGAAACAATCCCAACAATCTAAATGAACACACGTTCATGGAGAGCTCACCCCTCTTCACGCTACTAAAAAAAACACACCCTGTCGGAAACAAAACACAATTTAGCGACACAGCCAAGCTAGATAAAAAAGGGGGAAATTAGGGGGTTTTTAATAGGTAAATGTTATCTGGATCAGGTGTACGATGTACTTTTCTTCTGCAATAAACCAAGGCCCATATTCGCGGCAGTATTAAAGGTGCCGGGACGTCCTCATAAGACCGTCAACGCTTAGTTCGAATGGGTTATGCTCCACGCGTGGCGAGGGCTAATCCACGGTCTTTAATAGTTGTAGACCCACCTCATTCAATAACATACATCTTTTCTAGGTTGGCAACACCTCACATAAACACATCGCTATCACTCCCCACATCACGTAGGGACAGGGGGGAGAAGGCAGGGGAAAAACCAGTCGTTAAGATAACCACCACAGTCGACCGCATAGTGAGTTCCAGTGAGCACGAAAACTGCGAGTAGCTGTAATACGGAAGACAATCAGATAAGTAGTTAGCCAAAAATTTTATAGTTTTTTTAGATTTTCAGATAGGGAACTCTACATTCTCACAGAGCTTCCTACTTGTGAATAAGCTGCCGTTTAACCTCATTGTTGGCATGGATTTCATAAGAGAATATAAAGTTATTATAGATCTCTCGCAAGACATTGTTATTTTTCGCGCAAGTGAGGGAAAGGAAGAGTTAGAACTCTCATTAAAGCACAATGAAACGAGACCAGAAGAGTACGTATGGCATACATACGGAGATATGACTGGGGATGCAGTGTCGACAACAGAAGACATTGAGGAAGAGTTGGCAACACTGGCCGCAGACATTGAAAAGGACCTCGAACCAAAATTTGAAGAATGCCTGGAAGAAAAGATAGAGGAAGCTAAAATTGGTCTAGAGCATAAGCAAATGCTAAGGAAACTGCTATTTGTGTATAAAGGGGTCTTCGATTCGAGACCTGGCCGGATCAAGAATTTCCAATATGCGTTCCAAGTCAGCGATTGGACACCATTCAAACAAAAGCCGTATCCGGTAGCTGAGAAACATTATTTTTAATAGATGCACAAGGAGTCAGGCCTAATCCGGGAAAATTGGAAGATATTAAACATTTCCCGAGATCAACGAAGGTAAAGAACGTCAGGCAATATCTAGGCGTTATTGGATTCTTTTCAAGCCATTGCCCGAAGTATACCGAGACCGTAGCACCACTCCAAGACTTACTTAAGAAAGGAGGAAGATGGCGCTGGACGGAACAATGCGAGGAAGCCTTCGTAAAATCTAAACAGATGCTGTTAAATTATGTAAAATTGGGATATCCTGACTACACTCAGAAATTTATTATCCAAACTGACGCATCATTCATAGGTATTGGAGCAAAGTTATATCAGGAAAATGTGGACAGGCCAGAGGAGAAAACTTACATTGCATTCATAAGTAGAAGGTTGAAACCTAATGAAAAGAATTATACGGTCACGGAGATCGAATTGCTCGCGATACTGTACGCCTTACAGTATTGGCGAAAGCTAGTCTATGGCTTTAGAATTATATTACGAACAGACCATCAAGCCCTAACGTTCCTGTTGAAAACTGACTTGTCGAGTCAAAGACTGACGAGGTGGTCCCTGTACATACAGCAATTTCAAGTGGAAATAGAGTATTGCCCGGGGAAGGACAATATTATACCTGACTTGCTAAGCAGATACCCGACAGCTGATGAAGAGGAAGTTCTAGCTATCGAGATAGAAGATAGAGACCAGAAGACCTTAGATGATCTGAGGAACATCACCGTTTTTCAACGTGAAGATCCCTGGATACGGTTGATGATTAATTACTTCGAGGGAAAAGCAAGCAATGCACACCCAAGTGGACGAGGAGACATTACGTATGCACGGAAAGATTCTTGAAAAAAGCTTGCAGACCCAGGAAGAAACGGAGCGAGGTTCGCAGCTCACAAACCCAAGGGACACGAGGGGAGAAAGCAGCTGTCAACTAAAGGAACTTTACGACCAGTTGAGGGAGGCCGCTACGGAGCTAGAGGATATGAATGAACAATTGAGAAGGCAGAACAAGAGTCTACGCGACGGCAGACAGAGTGGTATCCTGATAAGAGGATGTCTATAAGCGTGGCTGAATTCTAAGGTAATGAAGGATATAAGCCGTCTAGATGATCAAGAAGGCACCGATATCCTGACAAGAGAATGTCTATAAGCGATGCTCAACTCTGAGGTAATGTAGCACATAAGCTGTACAGATGATCAGGATGACAGTGATATCCCGACAAGAGAATGTCAATAAGCGTGGCTCAACTCTGCGGTAATGAAGCATATAAGCTGTCCAGATAATCAGAAAGGCAGTGATATGCTGACAAGAGAATGTCTATAAGCGTGGCTGAACTCTGAGGTAATGTAGCACATAAGCTGTACAGATGATCAGAAAGGCAGTTATATGCTGACAAGAGAATGTCTATAAGCGTGGCTGAACTCTGAGGTAATGTAGCACATAAGCTGTACAGATAATCAGGATGACAGTGATATCCCGTTAAGAGAATGTCAATAAGCGTGGCTCAACTCTGCGGTAATGAAGCACATAAGCTGTCCAGATGATCAGAAAGGCAGTGATATGCTGACAAGAGAATGTCTATAAGCGTGGCTGAACTCTGCGGTAATGAAGCATATAAGCTGTCCAGATGATCAGAAAGGCAGTGATATGCTGACAAGAGAATGTCTATAAGCGTGGCTGAACTCTGAGGTAATGTAGCACATAAGCTGTACAGATGATCAGGATGACAGTGATATCCCGACAAGAGAATGTCAATAAGCGTGGCTCAACTCTGCGGTATGAAGCACATAAGCTGTCCAGATGATCAGGAAGGCAGTGATATCCTGACAAGAGAATGTCTATAAGCGTGGCTCAATTCTAAGGTAATGAAGGACATAAGCTGTCCAGATGATCAGGAAGGCAGTGATATCCTGACAAGAGAATGTCTATAAGCGTGGCTCAACTCTGAGATAATGAAGCACATAATCTGTCCAGATGAACAGGAAGGCAGTGATATCCTGACGAGAGAATGTCCATAAACGTGGCTCAACTCTTAGGTAATGAACCACATAAGCTGACCAGATGAACAGGAAGGCAGTGATATCCCGACAAGAGAATGTCTATAAGCGTGGCTCAACTCTGAGATAATGAAGCACATAATCTGTCCAGATGAACAGGAAGGCAGTGATATCCTGACGAGAGAATGTCTATAAGCGTGGCTCAACTCTGAAGTAATGACGCACATAAGCTGTCCAGATGATCAGGAAGACAGTGATATCCTGACAAGAGAATGTCTATAAGCGTGGCTCAACTCTGAAGTAAGGAAGCACATAAGCTGTCCAGTTGATCAGGAAGGCAGTGATATCCTGACAAGAGAATGTCTATAAGCGAGTCTCAACTCTGAGCTAAGGAAGCACATAAGCTGTCCAGATGATCAGGAAGGCAGTGAATTCCTGCCAAGAAAATGTCTTTAAGCGTGGCCCAACTCTGAGGTAATGATACACAAAAGCTGTCCAGATCATCAGGAAGGAAGTGATATCCTGACAAAAGAATATCTATAATCTTGGCTCAACTCGGAGCTAATGAAGCACATAAGCTGTCCAGATGATCAGGAAGGCAGTGATATCCTGACAAGAGAATATCTATAAGCGTGGCCCACCTCTGAGGTAATGAAGCACCTAAGCTGTCCAGATGATCAGGAAGGCAGTGATATCCTGAAAAGATAATGTCTATAAGCGTGGCTCAACTCTCAGGTAATGAAGCATATAAGCTGTCCATATGATCAGGAAGGCAGTGATATCCTGACAATAGAATGCCTATAAGGGTGGCTCAACTCTGAGGTAATGAAGCACATAAGCTGTCCAGAAGGTCAGGAAGGCAGTGATATCCTGACAAGAGAATGTCTATAAGCGTGGCTCAACTCTGAGCTAAGGAAACACATAAGTTATCCAGATGATCAGGAAGACAGTGATATCCTGACAAGAGAATGTCTATAAGCGTGGTTCAACTCTGAGGTAATGATGCACATAAGCTGTCCAGATGATCAGGATGGCAGTGATACCCTGACAAGAGAATATCTATAAGCGTGGCTCAACTCTGATGTTAAGAAACACATAAGCCGTCTAGATGATCAAGAAGGCAGTGATATCCTGACAAGAGAATGTCTATAAGCGTGGCTCAATTCTAAAGTAATGAAGGACATAAGCTGTCCAGATGATCAGGAAGGCAGTGATATGCTGGCAATAGAATGTCTATAAGCGTGGTCTCAACTCTAAGGAAATGAAGCACATAAGCTGTCCAGATGATCAGGATGACAGTAATATCCTGACTAGAGAATGTCTATAAGCGTGGTCTCAACTCTAAGGAAATGATGCACATAAGCTGTCCAGATGATCAGGAAGACAGTGATATCCTGACTAGAGAATGTCTATAAGCGTGCTCTCAACTCTAAGGAAATGTAGCACATAAGCTGTCCAGATGATCAGGAAGACAGTGATATCCTGACTAGAGAATGTCTATAAGCGTGGTCTCAACTCTAAGGAAATGAAGCACATAAGCTGTCCAGATGATGAGGAAGGCAGTGATATCCTGGAAATAGAATGCCAATAACCGTGGCTCAACTCTGAGGTAAACAACCCAGTGAGCTGTCCAGATGATCAGGAAGGCAGTGATATCCTGACAAGAGAATGTCTATAAGCGTGGCTGAACTCTGAGGTAATGATGCAAATAAGCTGTCCAGATGATCAGGAAGACAGTGATATACTGACAAGAGAATGTCTATAAGCGTGGCTCAACTCTGAGGTAAGGAAGCACACAAGCTGTCCAGTTGATCAGGAAGGCAGTGATATCCTGACAAGAGAATGTCTATAAGCGTGGCTCAACTCTGAGCTAAGGAAACTCATAAGCTATCCAAACGATCAGGAAGACAGTGATATCCTGACAAGAGAATGTCTATAACCGTGGTTCAACTCTGAGGTAATGATGCACATAAGCTGTCCAGATGATCAGATCCCTGACAAGAGAATATCTATAAGCGTGGCTCAACTCTGATGTTAAGAAACACATAAGCCGTCTAGATGATCAAGAAGGCAGTGATATCCTGACAAGAGAATGTCTATAAGCGTGGCTCAATTCTGAAGTAATGAAGGATATAAGCTGTCCAGATGATCAGGAAGGCAGTGATATGCTGGCAATAGAATGTCTATAAGCGTGGTCTCAACTCTAAGGAAATGAAGCACATAAGCTGTCCAGATGATCAGGAAGGCAGTGATATCCTGTAAAGAGAATGCCAATAACCGTGGCTCAACTCTGAGGTAAACAACCCCGTGAGCTGTCCAGATGATCAGGAAGGCAGTGATATCCTGACAAGAGAATGACTATAAGCGTGGCTGAACTCTGAGGTAATGATGCACATAAGCCGTCCAGATGATCAGGAAGGCAGTGATATCCTGACAAGAGAATGTCTATAAGCGTGGCCGAACTCTGAGCTAATGTAGCACATAAGCTGTACAGATGATCAGGATGACAGTGATATCCCGACAAGAGAATGTCAATAAGCGTGGCTCAACTCTGCGGTAATGAAGCACATAAGCTGTCCAGATGATCAGGAAGGCAGTGATATCCTGGAAAGAGAATGCCAATAACCGTGGCTCAACTCTGAGGTAAACAACCCCGTGAGCTGTCCAGATGATCAGGAAGGCAGTGATATCCTGACAAGAGAATGTCTATAAGCGTGGCTGAACTCTGAGGTAATGATGCACATAAGCCGTCCAGATGATCAGGAAGGCAGTGATATCCTGACAAGAGAATGTCTAAAAGCGTGGCTGAACTCTGAGCTAATGTAGCACATAAGCTGTACAGATGATCAGGATGACAGTGATATCCCGACAAGAGAATGTCAATAAGCGTGGCTCAACTCTGCGGTATGAAGCACATAAGCTGTCCAGATGATCAGGAAGGCAGTGATATCCTGACAAGAGAATGTCTATAAGCGTGGCTCAATTCTAAGGTAATGAAGGACATAAGCTGTCCAGATGATCAGGAAGGCAGTGATATCCTGACAAGAGAATGTCTATAAGCGTGGCTCAACTCTGAGATAATGAAGCACATAATATGTCCAGATGATCAGGAAGGCAGTGATATCCTGACGAGAGAATGTCTATAAACGTGGCTCAACTCTAAGGTAATGAACCACATAAGCTGACCAGATGAACAGGAAGGCAGTGATATCCCGACAAGAGAATGTCTATAAGCGTGGCTCAACTCTGAGATAATGAAGCACATAATCTGTCCAGATGAACAGGAAGGCAGTGATATCCTGACGAGAGAATGTCTATAAGCGTGGCTCAACTCTGAAGTAATGATGCACATAAGCTGTCCAGATGATCAGGAAGACAGTGATATCCTGACAAGAGAATGTCTATAAGCGTGGCTCAACTCTGAGGTAAGGAAGCACATAAGCTGTCCAGTTGATCAGGAAGGCAGTGATATCCTGACAAGAGAATGTCTATAAGCGAGTCTCAACTCTGAGCTAAGGAAGCACATAAGCTGTCCAGATGATCAGGAAGGCAGTGATATCCTGCCAAGAAAATGTCTTTAAGCGTGGCTCAACTCTGAGGTAATGATACACAAAAGCTGTCCAGATCATCAGGAAAGAAGTGATATCCTGACAAGAGAATAACTATAAGCTTGGCTCAACTCTGAGCTAATGAAGCACATAAGCTGTCCAGATGATCAGGAAGGCAGTGATATCCTGACAAGAGAATATCTATAAGCGTGGCCCACCTCTGAGGTAATGAAGCACATAAGCTGTCCAGATGATCAGGAAGGCAGTGATATCCTGAAAAGAGAATGTCTATAAGCGTGGCTCAACTCTCAGGTAATGAAGCATATAAGCTGTCCATATGATCAGGAAGGCAGTGATATTCTGACAATAGAATGCCTATAAGGGTGGCTCAACTCTGAGGTAATGAAGCACATAAGCTGTCCAGAAGTTCAGGAAGGCAGTGATATCCTGACAAGAGAATGTCTATAAGCGTGGCTCAACTCTGAGCTAAGGAAACTCATAAGCTATCCAGATGATCAGGAAGACAGTGATATCCTGACAAGAGAATGTCTATAAGCGTGGTTCAACTCTGAGGTAATGATGCACATAAGCTGTCCAGATGATCAGGATGGCAGTGATACACTGACAAGAGAATATCTACAAGCGTGGCTCAACTCTGATGTTAAGAAACACATAAGCCGTCTAGATGATCAAGAAGGCAGTGATATCCTGACAAGAGAATGTCTATAAGCGTGGCTCAATTCTGAAGTCATGAAGGACATAAGCTGTCCAGATGATCAGGAAGGCAGTGATATGCTGGCAATAGAATGTCTATAAGCGTGGTCTCAACTCTAAGGAAATGAAGCACATAAGCTGTCCAGATGATCAGGAAGACAGTGATATCCTGACTAGAGAATGTCTATAAGCGTGGTCTCAACTCTAAGGAAATGATGCACATAAGCTGTCCAGATGATCAGGAAGACAGTGATATCCTGACTAGAGAATGTCTATAAGCGTGGTCTCAACTCTAAGGAAATGAAGCACATAAGCTGTCCAGATGATCAGGAAGACAGTGATATCCTGACTAGAGAATGTCTATAAGCGTGGTCTCAACTCTAAGGAAATGAAGCACATAAGCTGTCCAGATGATGAGGAAGGCAGTGATATCCTGGAAAGAGAATGCCAATAACCGTGGCTCAACTCTGAGGTAAACAACCCCGTGAGCTGTCCAGATGATCAGGAAGGCATTGATATCCTGACAAGAGAATGTCTATAAGCGTGGCTGAACTCTGAGGTAATGATGCACATAAGCTGTCCAGATGATCAGGAAGACAGTGATATACTGACAAGAGAATGTCTATAAGCGTGGCTCAACTCTGAGGTAAGGAAGCACACAAGATGTCCAGTTGATCAGGAAGACAGTGATATCCTGACAAGAGAATGTCTATAAGCGTGGCTCAACTCTGAGCTAAGGAAACCCATAAGCTATCCAGATGATCAGGAAGACAGTGATATCCTGACAAGAGAATGTCTATAAGCGTGGTTCAACTCTGAGGTAATTATGCACATAAGCTGTCCAGATGATCAGGATGGCAGTGATACCCTGACAAGTGAATATCTATAGGCGTGGCTCAACTCTGATGTTAAGAAACACATAAGCCGTCTAGATGATCAAGAAGGCAGTGATATCCTGACAAGAGAATGTCTATAAGCGTGGCTCAATTCTGAAGTAATGAAGGACATAAGCTGTCCAGATGATCAGGAAGGCAGTGATATGCTGGCAATAGAATGTCTATAAGCGTGGTCTCAACTCTCAGGAAATGAAGCACATAAGCTGTCCAGATGATCAGGAAGGCAGTGATATCCTGGAAAGGGAATGCCAATAACCGTGGCTCTACTCTGAGGTAAACAACCCCGTGAGCTGTGCAGATGATCAGGAAGGCAGTGATATCCTGACAAGAGAATGTCTATAAGCGTGGCTGAACTCTGAGGTAATGATGCACATAAGCCATCCAGATGATCAGGAAGGCAGTGATATCCTGACAAGAGAATGTCTATAAGCGTGGCTGAACTCTGAGGTAATGAAGCACATAAGCTGTCCAGATGATCAGGAAGACAGTGACATCCTGACAAGAGAATGTCTATAAACGTGGCTCAACTCTGAGGTAATGAAGCACATAAGCTGTCCAGATGAACAGGAAGGCAGTGATATCCTGAAAAGAGAATGTCTATAAGCGCGGCTCAATTCTGAGGTAATGAAGCACATGAGCTGTCCGTATGCTCAGAAAGGCAGTGATATCCTGAAAAGAGAATGTCTATAACCGTGGCTCGACTCTGAGTTAATGAAGCACATAAGCTGTCCAGATGATCAGGAAGACAGTGATATCCTGACAAGAGAATGTCTAAAAACGTGGCTCAACTCTGAGGTAATGAAGCATATAAGCCGTCTAGGTGATCAAGAAGGCAGTGATATCCTGACAAGAGAATGTCTATAAGTGTGGTTCAAATCTGAGGTAATGAAGGACATTAGCTGTCCAGAATTATCAGGAAGGCAGTGATATGCTGACAAGAGAATGTCTATAAGCGTGGCTAAACTCTGAGGTAATGAAGCGCATAAGCTGTCTAGATGATCAGGAAGACAGTGATATCCTGACAAGAGGATGTCTATAAGCGTGGCTCAATTCTAAGGCAATGAAGGATATAAGCCGTCTAGATGATCAAGAAGGCACTGATATCCTGGCAAGAGAATGTCTACAAGCGTTGCTCAACTCTGAGGTAATGTATCACATAAGCTGTCCAGATGATCAGGAAGGCAGTGATATGCTGACAAGAGAATGTCTATAAGCGTGGCTCAACTCTGCGGTAATGAAGCATACAAGCTGTCCAGATGATCAGGAAGGCAGTGATATGCTGACAAGAGAATGTCTATAAGCGTGGCTCAACTCTGAGGTAATGAAGCACATAAGCTGTCCAGATGACCTGGAAAGCAGTGATATCCTGACAAGAGAATGTCTATAAGCGTGGCTCAATTCGGAGGTCATTATGCACATAAGCTGTCCAGAAGATCAGGAAGACAGTGATATCCTGACAAGAGAATGTATATAAGCGTGGCACAACTCTGAGGTAATGAAGCACATAAGCTGTCCAGTTGATCAGTAAGGCAGTGATATCCTGCCAAGAGAATGTCTTTAAGCGTGGCTCAACTCTGAGGTAATGATACACAAAAGCTGTCCAGATCATCAGGAAGGAAGTGATATCCTGACAAGAGTATATCTATAAGCTTGGCTCAACTCTGAGCTAATGAAGCACATTAGCTGTCCAGATGGTCAGGAAGACAGTGATATCCTGACAAGAGAATGTCTATAAGCGTGGCCCACCTCTGAGGTAATGAAGCACATAAGCTGTCCAGATGGTCAGGAAGGCAGTGATATCCTGACAAGAGAATGTCTATAAGCGTGGCTCAACTCTGAGGTAATGAAGCACATAAGCTGTCCAGATGAACAGGAAGGCAGTGATATCCTTAAAAGAGAATGCCTATAAGTGTGGCTCAACTCTGAGGTAATGAAGCACATAAGCTGTCCAGATGAACAGGAAGGCAGTGATATCCTGAAAAGAGAATGTCTATAAGCGTGGCTCAACTCAGAGGTAAGGAAGCACACAAGCTGTCCAGTTGATCAGGAAGGCAGTGATATCCTGACAAGAGAATGTCTATAAGCGTGGCTCAACTCTGGGCTAAGGAAACTCATAAGCTATCCAGATGATCAGGAAGACAGTGATATCCTGACAAGAGAATGTCTACAAGCGTGGCTCAACTCTGAGGTAATGATGCACATAAGCTGTCCAGATGATCAGGATGGCAGTGATACCCTGACAAGAGAATTTCTATAAGCGTGGCTCAACTCTGATGTTAAGAAACACATAAGCCGTCTAGATGATATAGAAGGCAGTGATATCCTGACAAGAGAATGTCTATAAGCGTGGCTCAATTCTGAGGTGATGAAGGATATAAGCTGTCCAGATGATCAGGAAGGCAGTGATATCCTGACAAGAGAATGCCTATAAGGGTGGCTCAACTCTGAGTTAATGATGCACATAAGCTGTCCAGATGATCAGGATGGCAGTGATACCCTGACAAGAGAATATCTATAAGCGTGGCTCAACTCTGATGTTAAGAAACACATAAGCCGTCTAGATGATCAAGAAGGCAGTGATATCCTGACAAGAGAATGTCTATAAGCGTGGCTCAATTCTGAGGTAATGAAGGACATAAGCTGTCCAGATGATCAGGAAGGCAGTGATATGCTGGCAAGAGAATGTCTATAAGCGTGGTCTCAACTCTAACGAAATGGAGCACATAAGCTGTCCAGATGATCAGGAAGACAGTGATACCCTGACAAGAGAATGTCTATAAGCGTGGCTCAATTCTGAGGTAATGAAGCACATAAGCTGTCCAGATGATCAGGAAGGCAGTGATATCCTGACAAGAGAATGTTTATAAGCGTGGCTCAATTCTGAGGTAATGAAGGACATAAGCTGTCCAGATGATCAGGAAGGCAGTGATATGCTGGCAAGAGAATGTCTATAAGCGTGGTCTCAACTCTAAGGAAATGAAGCACATAAGCTGTCCAGATGATCAGGATGGCAGTGATATGCTGACAAGAGAATGTCTATAATGTGCCCAACTGGTCACGGCAGTCTGGTATCGAACTCAGGGCCTTATCAGAGAAGACCAGGCAAATGGTTATGCCTAAGGTCGAACCAGTGGTCTCTAAGGGGGAGCCATTATATGGAACCTACAGAGCAATGAGAGGTCTACTGACACATAATAGTCTAGCGTGATTTCACGATTATTTAGGTGCAAATCATAGCAATTGAAAGGAGAAATTGTAAGCAAAATGCAAGGAAATGTACGTTTTCAGTGCATACGAAGTCGAAAGAGGCTAGTATTGAAGTCTGACAAATGACTTTTAAAAGTAGGCGGAGTAGCCTTGGCGCCTACGGAACTATTTCTGTCTAGGGCGGTCAGACAGCTCAAAATTAATGACCCGGGAGTTCACCGGTCGACAACGGGCGAAGCTTTGGCGGGACCAAGCCCACAAGAAATTAATTAATTACAGAGAAATGGAGCATTGTAATGCGATGGAACATACACATAGATGAATGTATTCACGGAGGAGTAATTTAGAAGTGGTTTTTCACCTAAAATTACGCCTATTTCTCAAAATGACCGCATTGCAACCTAACTCACGCTCGAGAGCATGAATACTTTAACCAACCAGCGGGAAACCCCCACCGTAGCGTCCCACGCGCTGAACTAAGGCAATTAATTGTAATTAATTGGCCGAAGCGATCGACGGCACGCGAGTGTTTTTAAAACCTCCACGCCTAGATAAACAAGATGCAGTTGTTATTTCGGCTGAAGACGGAGTATTTCAAGAAGGGAGTCGCTCTCACGTGTCCCGTGAACTATTTTGCGCAAGAAACCAATATAAGGGGAGAGCACCCTACGCCAAGGGTCAGTTATGGTCAGTCGAAGTCAGTTACACGTCTGTTATGGTTCAGTGGAAAGCAGTTGAAGACGTCAGACGGTCGCTCGAGTTGGAAGTTAGTTCTTTGTCTACAAGCGCTCTGCAGTAAGCACGCCAATTATTAAGATATCAGCGTACCGCCGTTGAAGACAATGGAGGCAAATTGTAAGCTTCATCAGTGATAATGAAGTGCATAAGGTAACAAAGTGCAGATATTGCTTTATTATCTGACACAGATATAAATTCGCTACAGCGAATAGGAACTGATAATGTTTGGAACAGTTCGTATACCGGAAGGTATTGTCAATTATATGACATCAGCATTAGGAACACTCCAGTGATGGGAGAGTGGACGTTATTGCCACCTATCCAGGACAGTGAGGTAAACGGGAGTGCAGGGAACTAGGATCGAACATCTATAAAAACGCTACTAGATTTCACGGAGACCAGCGGTTATCGTAAGTCATCGCATCTCTGAGGTCAAGCGTAGGTGAAATCCAGATTAAGGATCAACATGTGAAATGATAGATGAAGTGTATAAATTGTGAAATAATAAATATAAAGTGTTAATGTGTTTAATGTTTAATATTCAGTGTTTATCAGTGGTAAAGGCCACTTGTGGTAATATGTGCATCATGTGTAAAAAGTGTGAATCTCAGTGTTGTGTATTGGATATCATGATGGATTAAGTCAAATCGTCATGGTAGAGCTCAGGCGGAGATACTGGTACTTTCCAGCCAGAAGGAAACGTGAGTAAACATGCAAATAATAACATTATAATGGCATAGTTCACCATGTAACGATTAATCACTTTGAAATTAAAGAAGTAATAGTCACTTACTGAACGAGTTTTCACCACTCGTCTTGAATAAAGTATGACTTGGAAGGTGATTTGCTTAGGACCATGTGGGTCAAAAATAGTGTTGGATCTAAACGTTAAAATAATAATAATAATAATAACTGGGGTCGGCAACCATAAAGTAAGGGCAAAATTAGCCTAGGTAATGTTCAAATAGTGTCATGTCTAATTTAAGATACTGTCATTTGGTAAACAGTAAAGAATGTAGTGTGGAATATCGCGAATACGAGAGCTTTTCTCAGTGTCAGTGAAATTTTGAATGAATATGTGAAATTAAAGTAAGCCGGTATATTTATACATTTGTGTTAGGAGCTATGTAAAGCTTTGGCTTAAATAATATAACATGAAGAACGCAGGTACCTTGATAATGGAGTCATATATGTGAAATATTGTTTAGCCGCATATAGCGTGCAGATTAACGTAGAATCCAGTGATTTACGTAAGATAAGCACGGGAAAGACTAGTATAGCTTGCGCGTGAGGTGAGAATGGGCTTAATCTTCGAGAAGTATCGCCTTTGTGCATACTGTATGTATTACGCAGCGATTTGGATAGAGTCTGTCTATTGCCAACGCTTGCATTGAATTATAGCCACTATGGACGCCCAGCAAGGCGCGGTGAGCATTTTTACTTATGGTCTGCCCGAGAGGTAGAATCATATTCGTCGACGAGGAACGTGGTTCCAAAATATATATATGTAATGACAGCTGCTGATGATAACCATGGGGTTTCATTATGATGCGCGTCTTTAAAGCCACAAGTAATCACCTTAGAACGGCAATGCTATCATTAGAATTCCACCCCTGCCATGAATGTTTAATAGGAGCCATTTGAGCCCAAATACACTGTAAAGTTAGGTGTTAATTAATTAAATGACTCAATTACTTAGGACTATGCCTAGCGGATCTTTATCGTTATAAAATTGTAAACAAGGATGGCCTTGAAGGTAGAGAGAGACAGGAAATATAGACCATTTCCGTGGCAGCCATCTTGGAGAGCTGTCTGGAACTAATTTTATGACCTGCTGAGGGGAGAGAGGTCGCTCGACCGATCCCTTGTCAATTACAGTCACAATAGGACACTGAGAGGTCTCGGTATTCAATAATGCAATTAAAATATGAGTATTTTAGTGATGAAAATGGAATTAAATGGTATATGGCAACTCACATACGTGGTTGAACCATAGAAATCTGATGATATTTGGCGAAGTTATCCTCTGAGGGGGAAGGCTGAACCAAAGTAATGTAGGCATCTTCTTTAAAGTGCATTTTGCCAGTTTATGCTAATTTAGGAAAAACGGGTATGTGTTTTTCCCAGAACATGACACAGTTGTATCTATAATAAGTCCGACAAGACCCAGATAATCGTTATATGGTGAAACTATAAATATTCTATCCATGTTTATGTTTATTTTATGATTAAGAAGCATGACTCATTTTCCTAGAGCGTTCATAGGGATGGAAAGAAGGAAAATGATTCGCACGACACAACAAAATATTTGCTAATAAATGTGGGAAACATTGAAGTAATGATAATTAAAGTAAATGTCGTAGAAGACGGAATAATGTCTTAGAAATTCATGTTTGTGACATGTGGTTTTTGTGTTAAGATACTTCCATTAAATAAAATTGTGTCACATGACGGACACTATGAAAACCTTGTAATCTGAACTATTATTGACAGGATATTAGAAGTAGGTTTGAGTGCAGTGTAGCGCTATTTTTAAGGAGAAAGCTCACAGAATAACCCTATTTATTTGTGGGAATTAATTGTAATTTGTCCTTTGTTTTGTATTTGTTGTACAGCCATGATTTTAGACCAGTAAATATTTTATTCATAGGAATGTTGTGTATTTCCTGTAGAGTAGTTACCTGGTAGACTCAAATCCTGAACATGTGGTCGTATTGTGGGCATGAACGTCCCATACCTCGAAAGACCGTGAGCTAGTTGGGATACGAACACATGGTCCACATGGTGACAATCGGGTACATGGGGGTGTTGTCTCTGTACTTGGGTTGAGTCACAGGTAATTACTTAAGTCGGTCAAGGTATTAATGGTAGAAGCAAATAATAACATAGAAATTAGGACAGAATAGGAAGACCGCATCCCATTTGTTAATAAGCCACCACATTAAAAATAATTGTTAATCCTCCATAAGACATGCTTATATAATGGTAACTTTCATAAACCATAGCCATAGATAACACATATAAATTAACATGACGCTGATATGTGGGGCCAGTTTAAAATACAGGTAACCTCCACTTAAGCATCATGAGCATGGCATAAATAAGCATGTTACTACCCTTATTTAACATGGCGCCCGTACGTGGTTGGCTTATGGGATTCAGAAAAACCCCATAATAATAGCATGGTTTTCATGGGGAAAACCATAGAAATATTTTTTTTTCCCTCAAACTTGGTTTGAGCGATTGTGAGTCTTTCTAAATGATGTTCAGACGTCAGACAAATGTTGTCAGACGGGTACGAGGGTCTATACCCATTCCATAGTTAGTTTTGACATTTTATAATATGTTGTTGTTGTTGTCGCGGGATCGGAATCCTTTCTTTCCGATAGAACGCGCCAGTGTCTTCAGCTAGGGCCTACCTGAATCTCAAATTAAGTAGTACAGGATGGCCGGAACGGAAGAAGTACTCAGGTGTATCGCCGAGTTAAGGGAACATTTCGATGTTATAAATGCTAAAAGTAAGGAAGAATCCAAAGCATTTAAAGATGAAATAGCGGGTAGATTGGATGCCAATCAAACCGAAATAGCGGATAGGCTAGAGGCTAGTCAAACTGAGGTAAGCCAGATGTTGGCTACAGTCAATAATAGACTAGAGGCTAATCAAGCCAGTGTAAAAACACAGTTAGAATTAAACCTAGTAGAGGTTAATAAGAAAATGGACGACGTTAAGGAGTCTGTCCAGAGACAGGTAACTAAGAATATTGTTAGCGTGATCTCAGAAATGCAAAATGATAACGAAAAACGCTTTGAGTCTATTGAATTAAAATTAGAAAGCAATTTGCAAATGTGCAGAGAGTCACAGCGTGAAATTAACGATAATTTAAACAGTATGTCCCGGGAGCTTAAAGACATTCAAAGTCAGAATGAAGCTAACACGAAACGTCAGTTAGAGCAATTTAACACGTTTACTCAGACCGTGGATCATAGGTTCGAGGATAATGAACTAAAATGGAATACGCGAATGGCAGGTTATGCCAAGGCTGTGGACGAAGCTTTAAAAAAGCAGGACCAGAATATCCTTGACCAATGCAAGTAAATGCAGGAAATAAAGACGTCTGATCGAGATAATAAGGAAATAATGTCTAATATGAAGATACAAGTTGGAAAAGTGCAGAAAGAGTTGGAACAAACTCAGAATGACTTAGCAGTTCTCCATAAAAGACAGGACGAAGACCAAGGAGAAATCACAAAAATGAGGACTGAAATCTCTCATATACAAGGTCACATTCAACGGGAAGTTACAGGCTTACGCGAAGAGTTAGAGCTTCGAGAAGGCTTAAAGACTGAAGCCAGTGATAAGACTCTTGCCGAAGTAAGAGAAAGTCTAGCAGGGGAAATTATCCACCTGAAGGAAAACCTTAAGGATAATAAAGAAAAGGTATTTTCTATGGCAGAAAGAAACCGAGATCGCCTCGAGAAAATAGAACGAGAGGTATTAGCTCGTTTGGAAAGGACTGAAAACAGGCACAGCCAGTTAGAAACGAGAATGATAGCGCAGGAAGAATCCATGTTGCGGAATCCTAGGTCTAGCGAAGGAAGTATAGACGAGAATAGGAGGAATAAATGGGCAGAGATAGAAATACAGCCCACTCCAAAGAATGCAGCAATGCCAAGTGACAGCCCGTATGCCACACCTGGTATGCCAATGGCTATGTCAACACCGCATGAAAATGCTGTACAGAACCAAATAGTCACAGTTATAAGGGCTAGTGATGAAAAACCAAAGAAATACTCTGGGAGTAATTCTAATATGACACCCAAGTACTGGCTTAAAGAAGTTTCCGAGTACTTGAATGATGCGAAAGTACCGCCAGAGCGCAGGTTGAGAGCGATTGAAAAACTCACCGAAGGAGAGTGTGCTCTATGGTTTAGAAGTTTTAGGTACACGTTCGACACCGTTGAGGAATTTCGCCAAGCATTTTTAAGCAGGTATTGGAACGCGAGCGTACAACAAAATCTCAGACTGGACTTGTATTCCAGGCGTTACAGTACTAGTAACCCGACCAAGTACGGAGAGTTTTTTGTGAACCAATTATGCCGTTTTCGCGAGCTCGACGAAGGACTCAGAGAGTCAGACTTATGCATAGCTATAGCTAAGCAGCTGCCGTATGAAGTGCAGCGCCTGCTAATCTCAGCAAACGCCAAAACTGCAATCGATATGGAGGAGGTGCTGAGACAACTTGATTTAACCACAGTGCAGCACGCAAGACAAGGCCGACATGTGGAACAAGTTAATATGACGAATACGCCGATCGAGCCAACGAAGGTGCAGACGAAATCCAAGTCTACAAGCACCGAAACAGAAAAATCTGACTGGCAGCGCGAAGGACGCGAAAACCAGAATTGGAGGCCAGCGTATCGAGGAGGTTCGAACCGTGGTAACCGAGGAAGGAAAAACTGGAATCAGCGTGGTACCAGAGACCAGCAGCTGGACAACAGAAGAAATTACGGCCGAAATGGGAATAACCAAGGATGGAGATCCCAAGAGCAGAGTTGTGGGTTCGATGAAGAGGCGGAAGAACGCTATCATGCATCTTTAAGATACATGGAAGAGCGCGGAGATGATCCAAGACAATCGCGAGTTCACTGGGATGAAGCGATTCGAAATAGAAGGTCACCCGACATATATCAAAATGATGATGGTGCCAAAAGTCTGGAACTTCAACAGCATGAAGACAGGCAGAAGAACTCCACAAAGAATGGAGCAATTGAAAAAAAAAACACCAATTTTAAATGACCAGAGAGAGATAGGTTCAGGATGGAGTACAGTAAATGTTATTAACTGGATTGCCAAACCTGAGGAGCTTATCGAAGACCTCGATGAAAGAACGGTCAATGTAAGAAGGGAACTACCTATTATTATTGTAAACATTGCGGGAACGAAAGTAAGAAGTCTCATCGATACAGGATCAACAGTGAGTTTGATAACCCAGGCATTATACAATGAAATCCAGAGTAAAATCCACGTATTGAAAATACCCATTTCAAGCGTGAAAATAAAAGGTGTCATACCAGACAAAGTTATGATATGCAGATACCAAGTATTTTTAGATCTGCAGATAGGGAACTCTACATTCTCACAGAGCTTCCTACTTGTAAATAAGCTGCCATATAACCTTATTGTTGGGATGGATTTCATAAGAGAGTATAAAGTTATTATAGATCTCTCGCAAGACATTGTAATGTTTCGCGCAAGTGAGGGAAAGGAAGACTTAGAACTCTCATTAAGGCATAATGAAGCGAGACAAGAAGAATACGTATGGCATACATACGGAGATATGACTGGGGAGGCAGTGTCGACAATAGAAGATATTGAGGAAGAGTTGGCAACACTGGCCGCAGACATTGAAAAAGATCTCGAACCAAAATTTGAAGAATGCCTGGAAGAGAAGATTGAGGAAGCTAAATTTGGTCCAGAATATAAGAAAAAGCTAAGGGAACTGCTATTCGAGTATAAAGGAGTCTTCGATTCGAGACCTGGCCGGATCAAGAATTTCCAGTATGCGTTTCAAGTCAGCGATTGGACGCCATTCAAACAGAAGCCGTATCCTGTAGCTGAGAAACATTATTTAAAGGTCAAAGAAGCGATACAGGAAATGCTAGAAGCAGGCGTCATTGTAAAGACAGCCACACCTTATGTCAGCCCACTGGTAGTTGTACCGAAACAGGATGGAAGTGTGAGGATATGCCTGGACCTACGAAATTTGAATTCCAAGGTTATACCGGAATTTGATACAGTTCCACCCATTAAGGAGGTACTCAGAAGGTTCAAAGGAAAGACTGTATTCTCAAATCTTGATCTCACGGCAAGTTTTCACCACCTTGCTTTGGAAGAGAAAACAAGTCTGTTAACCGGATTTTTATTTGACCAGCACACGTACTCCTACGTCCGTCTTCCATTTGGATTAAAACAGCAGGTTCAGCGTTGATACGAGCGCTAGATAGGAACCTATCCGAAGAAGTAAAAGCTACAACCATATGCTACGTAGATGATATACTACTGACCTCTGAAACAGTTGAAGAACATGTCAGAGATCTACGCAAGTTGTTATATGACCTAAGTCAGGCTAACTTCAAGGTCAATATAAAGAAGTCTAACTTTGCTCAGAGAGAAGTTAAATTTCTAGGTCATGTAATCGATGCACAAGGAGTTAGGCCTAATCCGGGAAAACTGGAAGTTATAAAACGTTTCCCGAGACCAACGAAGGTGAAGAACGTCAGGCAATATCTAGGCGTTATTGGATTCTTTTCGAACCATTGTCCGAAGTACACCGAGACTGTAGCACCACTCCAAGACTTACTTAAAAAGGGAGGAAGATGGCGATGGACGGAGCAATGCGAGGAAGCCTTCGTGAAATCTAAACAGATGCTGTTAGATTATGTGAAATTGGGATATCCTGACTACACTCAGAAATTTATCATCCAGACTGACGCATCCTTCGTAGGCATTGGAGCTATGTTGTATCAGGAAAATAAGGACAGGCCAGAGGAGAGAACTTATATCGCATTCATCAGTAGAAGGTTGAGGCCTAATGAAAAGAATTATACGGTCACGGAGATCGAATTACTTGCGATACTGTATGCATTACAGTATTGGCACAAGCTGATTTATGGTTTTAGAATTATTTTGAGAACAGACCATAAAGCCCTAACGTTCCTGCTGAAAACTGACTTGTCGAGTCAAAGACTGACAAGGTGGTCCCTATACATACAACAATTTCAAGTGGAAATAGAATATTGCCCGGGGAAGGACAATATCATACCTGATTTGCTAAGCAGATACCCTACAGCAGAGGAAGAAGAAACTCTAGCTATTGAAATAGAAGATAGAGATCAGAAGACCTTAGATGATCTAAGGAACATCACCGTTTTTCAACGTGAAGATCCCTGGATACGGTTGATGATAAATTACTTCGAGGGAAAGCTGAATAGAGGAACCCCGATGTATATGGAAGCTGAAGCACTTTCAACGGAATATCTATGGTTTAACCAGATGCTACATAAATGGAGCGACTCTGACCACACAAAACCTAGGATTGTTGTACCACCAGCATTGCAGAGAAGGCTAGTTTGGCTAGCACACCGAGCTTTTGGACATTCAGGTGTAGATAAGACTGTTGCCCTGCTTAAAGAGGCGTTTATTTGGCCTAAACTTAGAGAAACAGTCAGAAATACTATCAGGACATGTGATATGTGCCAACGAGTAAAGCCTAACTCGTACTTAATGAGGCAGAAACCTATACCACTCTTACCAGAGAAGCCATGTCAGCTCCTGGCGCTGGACAACTTTGGGCCCCTGCCTAGAGCTAGAAGAGGAAATAAACACATCCTAGTTGCACTAGACGTGTTTTCCAAAATGGTAGTCCTGTGTCCAATTCAGAAAACCAGTACAAAACAAGTACTTAAGAGGCTGAAAGAAAGAATCATTCCTATATTAGGACAGCCAGAAAACATCTTATCGGATCACGGAAGCTGTTTTATCAGCGTAGAATTTCGCAGGGAGTTGGAAAATCTGGGCATAAGACAGATTTTGTCCACGGTTAGGCACCCGGAGTCGAACTCAGCTGAGAGAGTTATGAGGGAGGTGCAAAAATACATGAAGATATACTGCTCTACTGAGAATTGGAAATGGATTGACGTGCTTGAGATTATTGAATATTGTATCAACAATACTGTGCACGAAGCTACAGGAGAGGTGCCAGTGAGCCTACATCTCGACAGAAGACCCGAGAGGCCATGGAATAATGTCATCCAGACACCCGTCGATGCACAACTTGGACGTGAGTTGAGAATCCAGAGGACGTTCGAGTATCTCAAGGAACAAGCAGATAAACGACAGCGGAGAAACAGGAGGAAACGTTATCATAGACCGCTACTTGTGGGAGAATACGTCTTATTAAAAAAAACGCCAGTTCAGATCCAGAGAGCAGGAAATATAAGAAATTTCAGCACGCTTATCTCGGACCCTACCTGATTATAAGGGATCTGCAGAATAACGCATATCGGATTAAAGATGAGGCAACAGGTAGAGAAGTTGTGGTAAATGCCGCAAATCTGAAGTTATATAGTCCACCAGAAGACTATGAAGCGAGAGAAGAGCAAGCTACACACATTCAAGTGAACGAGGAATCATTACGTATGCACGAAATGGTTCTGAAGAAAAGCTTGCAGGCTCAAGAAGGATCGAAGAAAAGAAAACAGCTCGCCAGCCCAGCGGACACGAGGGGAGAATGCAGCTGTCGACTGCAGGAGTTTTACGACCAGTTAAAGGGAGCCGCTGTAGAGTTAGAGGAGATGAATGAACAATTGAGACAGGAAAACGAAAGTCTACGAGACAGCAGACAAGAGTGGAGTGGGAAAACGTGAAAGCCCATTGCCAAGAGCAATGACCGCTTAAAGCAAACACTGCAAGGAGTTGATACCAGCTGATAGGCCCGAAAAATTCACTTATGAAATGAATTTTTCGAACTTAGCAGGAGAAAGATGTGCCCAACTGGTCACGGCAGTCTGGTATCGAACTCAGGGCCTTATCAGAGAAGACCAGGCAAATGGTTATGCCTAAGGTCGAACCAGTGGTCTCTAAGGGGGAGCCATTATATGGAACCTACAGAGCAATGAGAGGTCTACTGACACATAATAGTCTAGCGTGATTTCACGATTATTTAGGTGCAAATCATAGCAATTGAAAGGAGAAATTGTAAGCAAAATGCAAGGAAATGTACGTTTTCAGTGCATACGAAGTCGAAAGAGGCTAGTATTGAAGTCTGACAAATGACTTTTAAAAGTAGGCGGAGTAGCCTTGGCGCCTACGGAACTATTTCTGTCTAGGGCGGTCAGACAGCTCAAAATTAATGACCCGGGAGTTCACCGGTCGACAACGGGCGAAGCTTTGGCGGGACCAAGCCCACAAGAAATTAATTAATTACAGAGAAATGGAGCATTGTAATGCGATGGAACATACACATAGATGAATGTATTCACGGAGGAGTAATTTAGAAGTGGTTTTTCACCTAAAATTACGCCTATTTCTCAAAATGACCGCATTGCAACCTAACTCACGCTCGAGAGCATGAATACTTTAACCAACCAGCGGGAAACCCCCACCGTAGCGTCCCACGCGCTGAACTAAGGCAATTAATTGTAATTAATTGGCCGAAGCGATCGACGGCACGCGAGTGTTTTTAAAACCTCCACGCCTAGATAAACAAGATGCAGTTGTTATTTCGGCTGAAGACGGAGTATTTCAAGAAGGGAGTCGCTCTCACGTGTCCCGTGAACTATTTTGCGCAAGAAACCAATATAAGGGGAGAGCACCCTACGCCAAGGGTCAGTTATGGTCAGTCGAAGTCAGTTACACGTCTGTTATGGTTCAGTGGAAAGCAGTTGAAGACGTCAGACGGTCGCTCGAGTTGGAAGTTAGTTCTTTGTCTACAAGCGCTCTGCAGTAAGCACGCCAATTATTAAGATATCAGCGTACCGCCGTTGAAGACAATGGAGGCAAATTGTAAGCTTCATCAGTGATAATGAAGTGCATAAGGTAACAAAGTGCAGATATTGCTTTATTATCTGACACAGATATAAATTCGCTACAGCGAATAGGAACTGATAATGTTTGGAACAGTTCGTATACCGGAAGGTATTGTCAATTATATGACATCAGCATTAGGAACACTCCAGTGATGGGAGAGTGGAAGTTATTGCCACCTATCCAGGACAGTGAGGTAAACGGGAGTGCAGGGAACTAGGATCGAACATCTATAAAAACGCTACTAGATTTCACGGAGACCAGCGGTTATCGTAAGTCATCGCATCTCTGAGGTCAAGCGTAGGTGAAATCCAGATTAAGGATCAACATGTGAAATGATAGATGAAGTGTATAAATTGTGAAATAATAAATATAAAGTGTTAATGTGTTTAATGTTTAATATTCAGTGTTTATCAGTGGTAAAGGCCACTTGTGGTAATATGTGCATCATGTGTAAAAAGTGTGAATCTCAGTGTTGTGTATTGGATATCATGATGGATTAAGTCAAATCGTCATGGTAGAGCTCAGGCGGAGATACTGGTACTTTCCAGCCAGAAGGAAACGTGAGTAAACATGCAAATAATAACATTATAATGGCATAGTTCACCATGTAACGATTAATCACTTTGAAATTAAAGAAGTAATAGTCACTTACTGAACGAGTTTTCACCACTCGTCTTGAATAAAGTATGACTTGGAAGGTGATTTGCTTAGGACCACGTGGGTCAAAAATAGTGTTGGATCTAAACGTTAAAATAATAATAATAATAATAACTGGGGTCGGCAACCATAAAGTAAGGGCAAAATTAGCCTAGGTAATGTTCAAATAGTGTCATGTCTAATTTAAGATACTGTCATTTGGTAAACAGTAAAGAATGTAGTGTGGAATATCGCGAATACGAGAGCTTTTCTCAGTGTCAGTGAAATTTTGAATGAATATGTGAAATTAAAGTAAGCCGGTATATTTATACATTTGTGTTAGGAGCTATGTAAAGCTTTGGCTTAAATAATATAACATGAAGAACGCAGGTACCTTGATAATGGAGTCATATATGTGAAATATTGTTTAGCCGCATATAGCGTGCAGATTAACGTAGAATCCAGTGATTTACGTAAGATAAGCACGGGAAAGACTAGTATAGCTTGCGCGTGAGGTGAGAATGGGCTTAATCTTCGAGAAGTATCGCCTTTGTGCATACTGTATGTATTACGCAGCGATTTGGATAGAGTCTGTCTATTGCCAACGCTTGCATTGAATTATAGCCACTATGGACGCCCAGCGAGGCGCGGTGAGCATTTTTACTTATGGTCTGCCCGAGAGGTAGAATCATATTCGTCGACGAGGAACGTGGTTCCAAAATATATATATGTAATGACAGCTGCTGATGATAACCATGGGGTTTCATTATGATGCGCGTCTTTAAAGCCACAAGTAATCACCTTAGAACGGCAATGCTATCATTAGAATTCCACCCCTGCCATGAATGTTTAATAGGAGCCATTTGAGCCCAAATACAATGTAAAGTTAGGTGTTAATTAATTAAATGACTCAATTACTTAGGACTATGCCTAGCGGATCTTTATTGTTATAAAATTGTAAACAAGGATGGCCTTGAAGGTAGAGAGAGACAGGAAATATAGACCATTTCCGTGGCAGCCATCTTGGAGAGCTGTCTGGAACTAATTTTATGACCTGCTGAGGGGAGAGAGGTCGCTCGACCGATCCCTTGTCAATTACAGTCACAATAGGACACTGAGAGGTCTCGGTATTCAATAATGCAATTAAAATATGAGTATTTTAGTGATGAAAATGGAATTAAATGGTATATGGCAACTCACATACGTGGTTGAACCATAGAAATCTGATGGTGAAACTATAAATATTCTATCCATGTTTATGTTTATTTTATGATTAAGAAGCATGACTCATTTTCCTAGAGCGTTCATAGGGATGGAAAGAAGGAAAATGATTCGCACGACACAACAAAATATTTGCTAATAAATGTGGGAAACATTGAAGTAATGATAATTAAAGTAAATGTCGTAGAAGACGGAATAATGTCTTAGAAATTCATGTTTGTGACATGTGGTTTTTGTGTTAAGATACTTCCATTAAATAAAATTGTGTCACATGACGGACACTATGAAAACCTTGTAATCTGAACTATTATTGACAGGATATTAGAAGTAGGTTTGAGTGCATTGTAGCGCTATTTTTAAGGAGAAAGCTCACAGAATAACCCTATTTATTTGTGGGAATTAATTGTAATTTGTCCTTTGTTTTGTATTTGTTGTACAGCCATGATTTTAGACCAGTAAATATTTTATTCATAGGAATGTTGTGTATTTCCTGTAGAGTAGTTACCTGGTAGACTCAAATCCTGAACATGTGGTCGTATTGTGGGCATGAACGTCCCATACCTCGAAAGACCGTGAGCTAGTTGGGATACGAACACATGGTCCACATGGTGACAATCGGGTACAATAAGCGTGGCTCAACTCTGAGGTAATGATGTACATAAGCTGTCCAGATGATGAGGAAGGCAGTGATATCCTGACAAGAGAATGTCTATAAGCGTGGCTCAACTCTGAGGTAATGAAGCACATAAGCTGTCCAGATGATCAGGAAGGCAGTGATATCCTGACAAGAGAATGTCTATAAGCGTGGCCCACCTCTGAGGTAATGAAGCACATAAGCTCTCCAGATGGTCAGGAAGGCAGTGATATCCTGACAAGAGGATGTCTATAAGCGTGGCTCAACTCTGAGGTAATGATGTACATAAGCTGTCCAGATGATGAGGAAGGCAGTGATATCCTGAAAAGAGAATGCCAATAACCGTGGCTCAACTCTGAGGTAAACAACCCCATGAGCTGTCCAGATGATCAGGATGGCAGTGATATGCTGACAAGAGAATGTCTATAAGCGTGGCCCACCTCTGAGGTAATGAAGCACATAAGCTCTCCAGATGGTCAGGAAGGCAGTGATATCCTGACAAGAGGATGTCTATAAGCGTGGCTCAACTCTGAGGTAATGATGTACATAAGCTGTCCAGATGATGAGGAAGGCAGTGATATCCTGAAAAGAGAATGCCAATAACCGTGGCTCAACTCTGAGGTAAACAACCCCGTGAGCTGTCCAGATGATCAGGAAGGCAGTGATATCCTGACAAGAGAATGTCTATAAGCGTGGCTGAATTCTGAGGTAATGATGCACATAAGCCGTCCTGATGATCAGGAAGACAGTGATATCCTGACAAGAGAATGTCTATAAGCGTGGCTCATCTCTGAGGTAATGAAGCACATAAGCTGTCCAGATGATCAGGAAGACAGTGACATCCTGACAAGAGAATGTCTATAAGCGTGGCTCATCTCTGAGGAAATGAAGCACATATACTGTCCAGATGATCAGGAAGACCGTGACATCCTGACAAGAGAATGTCTATAAGCGTGGCTCAACTCTGAGGTAAAGAAACCCATAAGCTGTCCAGATGATCAGGAAGGCAGTGATATCCTGACAGGAGAATGTCTATAAGCGTGGCTCACCTCCGAGGTAATGAAGCACTTAAGCTGTCCAGATGATCACGAAGGCAGTGATATCCTGACAAGAGAATGTATATAAGCGTGGCTCAACTCTGAGGTAATGAAGCACATAAGCTGTCCAGATGAACAGGAAGGCAGTGATATCCTGAAAAGAGAATGTCTATAAGCGCGGCTCAATTCTGAGGTAATGAAGCACATGAGCTGTCCAGATGCTCAGAAAGGCAGTGATATCCTGAAAAGAGAATGTCTATAACCGTGGCTCGACTCTGAATTAATGAAGCTCATAAGCTGTCCAGATGATCAGGAAGACAGTGATATCCTGACAAGAGAATGTCTGTAAGCGTGGCTCAATTCTAAAGTAATGAAGGATATAAGCCGTCTAGGTGATCAAGAAGGCAGTGATATCCTGACAATAGAATGGCCATAAACGTGGCTCAATTCTAAGGTAATGAAGCATATAAGCCGTCTAGGTGATCAAAAAGGCAGTGATATCCTGACAAGAGAATGTCTATAACCGTGGTTCAAATCTGAGGTAATGAAGGACATTAGCTGTCCAGAATTATCAGGAAGGCAGTGATATGCTGACAAGAGAATGTCTATAAGCGTGGCTCAACTCTGAGGTAATGAAGCGCATAAGCTGTCTAGATGATCAGGAAGACAGTGATATCCTGACAAGAGGATGTCTATAAGCATGGCTCAATTCTAAGGTAATGAAGGATATAAGCAGTCTAGATGATCAAGAAGGCACTGATATCCTGACAAGAGAATGTCTACAAGCGTTGCTCAACTCTGAGGTAATGTAGCACATAAGCTGTCCAGAAGGTGAGGATGACAGTGATATCCCGACAAGGGAATGTCTATAAGCGTGGCTCAACTCTGCGGTAATGAAGCATACAAGCTGTCCAGATGATCAGGAAGGCAGTGATATGCTGACAAGGGAATCTCTATAAGCGTGGCTCAACTCTGAGGTAATGAAGCACATAAGATGTCCAGATGATCTGGAAGGCAGTGATATCCTGACAAGAGAATGCCAATAACCGTGGCTCAACTCTGAGGTAAACAACCCCGTGAGCTGTCCAGATGATCAGGAAGGCAGTGATATCCTGACAAGAGAATGTCTATAAGCATGGTTCAACTCTGAGGTAATGAAGCACATAAAAAGTCCAGATGATCAGGAAGGCACTGATATCCTGACAAGAGAATATCTATAAGTGTGGCTCAACTCTGAGGTAAAGAAACACATAAGCTGTCCAGATGATCAGAAAGGCAGTGATATCCTGAAAAGAGAATGTCTATAAGCGTGGCTCAACTCTGAGTTAATGAAGCACATTAGCTGTCCAGATGATCAGGAAGACAGTGATATCCTGACAAGAGAATGTCCATAAGCGTGGCTCAATTCTGAGGTAATGAAGGACATAAGCTGTCCAGATGATCAGGAAGGCAGTGATATGCTGGCAGGAGAATGTCTATAAGCGTGGTCTGAACTCTAAGGAAATGAAGCACATAAGCTGTCCAGATGATCAGGAAGGCAGTGATATCCTGACAAGAGAATGTCTATAAGCGTGGCCCACCTCTGAGGTAATGAAGCACATAAGCTGTCCAGATGGTCAGGAAGGCAGTGATATCCTGACAAGAGGATGTCTATAAGCGTGGCTCAACTCTGAGGTAATGATGCACATAAGCTGTCCAGATGGTCAGGAAGGCAGTGATATCCTGACAAGAGGATGTCTATAAGCGTGGCTCAACTCTGAGGTAATGATGCACATAAGCTGTCCAGATGATGAGGAAGGCAGTGATATCCTGAAAAGAGAATGCCAATAACAGTGGCTCAACTCTGAGGTAAACAACCCCGTGAGCTGTCCAGATGATCAGGAAGGCAGTGATATCCTGACAAGAGAATGTCTATAAGCGTGGCTGAATTCTGAGGTAATGATGCACATAAGCCGTCCAGATGATCAGGAAGAGAGTGATATCCTGACAAGAGAATGTCCATAAGCGTGGTTCATCTCTGAGGTAATGAAGCACATAAGCTGTCCAGATGATCAGGAAGACAGTGATATCCTGACAAGAGAATGTCTATAAGCGTGGCTCATCTCTGAGGTAATGAAGCACATAAGCTGTCCAGATGATCAGGAAGACAGTGACATCCTGACAAGAGAATGTCTATAAGCGTGGCTCAACTCTGAGGTAAAGAAACCCATAAGCTGTCCAGATGATCAGGAAGGCAGTGATATCCTGACAGGAGAATGTCTATAAGCGTGGCTCACCTCCGAGGTAATGAAGCGCTTAAGCTGTCCTGATGATCACGAAGGCAGTGATATCCTGACAAGAGAATGTATATAAGCGTGGCTCAACTCTGAGGTAATGAAGCACATAAGCTGTCCAGATGAACAGGAAGGCAGTGATATCCTGAAAAGAGAATGTCTATAAGCGCGGCTCAATTCTGAGGTAATGAAGCACATGAGCTGTCCAGATGCTCAGAAAGGCAAAGATATCCTGAAAAGAGAATGTCTATAACCGTGGCTCGACTCTGAATTAATGAAGCTCATAAGCTGTCCAGATGATCAGGAAGACAGTGATATCCTGACAAGAGAATGTCTGTAAGCGTGGCTCAATTCTAAGGTAATGAAGGATATAAGCCGTCTAGGTGATCAAGAAGGCAGTGATATCCTGACAATAGAATGTCTATAAACGTGGCTCAATTCTAAGGTAATGAAGCATATAAGCCGTCCAGGTGATCAAGAAGGCAGTGATATCCTGACAAGAGAATGTCTATAAGCGTGGTTCAATCCTGAGGTAATGAAGGACATTAGCTGTCCAGAATTATCAGGAAGGCAGTGATATGCTGACAAGAGGATGTCTATAAGCGTGGCTCAACTCTGAGGTAATGAAGCGCATAAGCTGTCTAGATGATCAGGAAGACAGTGATATCCTGACAAGAGGATGTCTATAAGCATGGCTCAATTCTAAGGTAATGAAGGATATAAGCAGTCTAGATGATCAAGAAGGCACTGATATCCTGACAAGAGAATGTCTACAAGCGTTGCTCAACTCTGAGGTAATGTAGCACATAAGCTGTCCAGAAGATGAGGATGACAGTGATATCCCGACAAGGGAATGTCTATAAACGTGGCTCAACTCTGCGGTAATGAAGCATACAAGCTGTCCAGATGATTAGGAAGGCAGTGATATGCTGACAAGGGAATCTCTATAAGCGTGGCTCAACTCTGAGGTAATGAAGCACATAAGCTGTCCAGATGATCTGGAAGGCAGTGATATCCTGACAAGAGAATGCCAATAACCGTGGCTCAACTCTGAGGTAAACAACCCCGTGAGCTGTCCAGATGATCAGGAAGGCAGTGATATCCTGACAAGAGAATGTCTATAAGCATGGTTCAACTCTGAGGTAATGAAGCACATAAAAAGTCCAGATGATCAGGAAGGCACTGATATCCTGACAAGAGAATATCTATAAGTGTGGCTCAACTCTGAGGTAAAGAAACACATAAGCTGTCCAGACGATCAGGAAGGCGGCGAGATGCTGACAAGAGGATGTCTATAAGCGTGGCTCAATTCAGAGGTAATTATGCACATAAGCTGTCCAGAAGATCAGGAAGGCAGTGATATCCCGACAAGGGAATGTCTATAAGCGTGGCTCAACTCTAAGGTAATGAAGCACATAAGCTGTCCAGATGATCAGAAAGGCAGTGATATCCTGAAAAGAGAATGTCTATAAGCGTGGCTCAACTCTGAGTTAATGAAGCACATTAGCTGTCCAGATGATCAGGAAGACAGTGATATCCTGACAAGAGAATGTCCATAAGCGTGGCTCAATTCTGAGGTAATGAAGGACATAAGCTGTCCAGATGATCAGGAAGGCAGTGATATGCTGGCAAGAGAATGTCTATAAGCGTGGTCTCAACTCTAAGGAAATGAAGCACATAAGCTGTCCAGATGATCAGGAAGGCAGTGATATCCTGACAAGAGAATGTCTATAAGCGTGGCCCACCTCTGAGGTAATGAAGCACATAAGCTGTCCAGATGGTCAGGAAGGCAATGATATCCTGACAAGAGGATGTCTATAAGCGTGGCTCAACTCTGAGGTAATGATGCACATAAGCTGTCCAGATGGTCAGGAAGGCAGAGATATCCTGACAAGAGGATGTCTATAAGCGTGGCTCAACTCTGAGGTAATGATGCACATAAGCTGTCCAGATGATGAGGAAGGCAGTGATATCCTGAAAAGAGAATGCCAATAACAGTGGCTCAACTCTGAGGTAAACAACCCCGTGAGCTGTCCAGATGATCAGGAAGGCAGTGATATCCTGACAAGAGAATGTCTATAAGCGTGGCTGAATTCTGAGGTAATGATGCACATAAGCCGTCCAGATGATCAGGAAGAGAGTGATATCCTGACAAGAGAATGTCTATAAGCGTGGTTCATCTCTGAGGTAATGAAGCACATAAGCTGTCCAGATGATCAGGAAGACAGTGATATCCTGACAAGAGAATGTCTATAAGCGTGGCTCATCTCTGAGGTAATGAAGCACATAAGCTGTCCAGATGATCAGGAAGACAGTGACATCCTGACAAGAGAATGTCTATAAGCGTGGCTCAACTCTGAGGTAAAGAAACCCATAAGCTGTCCAGATGATCAGGAAGGCAGTGATATCCTGACAGGAGAATGTCTATAAGCGTGGCTCACCTCCGAGGTAATGAAGCGCTTAAGCTGTCCTGATGATCACGAAGGCAGTGATATCCTGACAAGAGAATGTATATAAGCGTGGCTCAACTCTGAGGTAATGAAGCACATAAGCTGTCCAGATGAACAGGAAGGCAGTGATATCCTGAAAAGAGAATGTCTATAAGCGCGGCTCAATTCTGAGGTAATGAAGCACATGAGCTGTCCAGATGCTCAGAAAGGCAAAGATATCCTGAAAAGAGAATGTCTATAACCGTGGCTCGACTCTGAATTAATGAAGCTCATAAGCTGTCCAGATGATCAGGAAGACAGTGATATCCTGACAAGAGAATGTCTGTAAGCGTGGCTCAATTCTAAGGTAATGAAGGATATAAGCCGTCTAGGTGATCAAGAAGGCAGTGATATCCTGACAATAGAATGTCTATAAACGTGGCTCAATTCTAAGGTAATGAAGCATATAAGCCGTCCAGGTGATCAAGAAGGCAGTGATATCCTGACAAGAGAATGTCTATAAGCGTGGTTCAATCCTGAGGTAATGAAGGACATTAGCTGTCCAGAATTATCAGGAAGGCAGTGATATGCTGACAAGAGGATGTCTATAAGCGTGGCTCAACTCTGAGGTAATGAAGCGCATAAGCTGTCTAGATGATCAGGAAGACAGTGATATCCTGACAAGAGGATGTCTATAAGCATGGCTCAATTCTAAGGTAATGAAGGATATAAGCAGTCTAGATGATCAAGAAGGCACTGATATCCTGACAAGAGAATGTCTACAAGCGTTGCTCAACTCTGAGGTAATGTAGCACATAAGCTGTCCAGAAGATGAGGATGACAGTGATATCCCGACAAGGGAATGTCTATAAGCGTGGCTCAACTCTGCGGTAATGAAGCATACAAGCTGTCCAGATGATTAGGAAGGCAGTGATATGCTGACAAGGGAATCTCTATAAGCCTGGCTCAACTCTGAGGTAATGAAGCACATAAGCTGTCCAGATGATCTGGAAGGCAGTGATATCCTGACAAGAGAATGCCAATAACCGTGGCTCAACTCTGAGGTAAACAACCCCGTGAGCTGTCCAGATGATCAGGAAGGCAGTGATATCCTGACAAGAGAATGTCTATAAGCATGGTTCAACTCTGAGGTAATGAAGCACATAAAAAGTCCAGATGATCAGGAAGGCACTGATATCCTGACAAGAGAATATCTATAAGTGTGGCTCAACTCTGAGGTAAAGAAACACATAAGCTGTCCAGACGATCAGGAAGGCAGCGAGATGCTGACAAGAGGATGTCTATAAGCGTGGCTCAATTCAGAGGTAATTATGCACATAAGCTGTCCAGAAGATCAGGAAGGCAGTGATATCCCGACAAGGGAATGTCTATAAGCGTGGCTCAACTCTAAGGTAATGAAGCACATAAGCTGTCCAGATGATCAGAAAGGCAGTGATATCCTGAAAAGAGAATGTCTATAAGCGTGGCTCACCTCTGAGTTAATGAAGCACATTAGCTGTCCAGATGATCAGGAAGACAGTGATATCCTGACAAGAGAATGTCCATAAGCGTGGCTCAATTCTGAGGTAATGAAGGACATAAGCTGTCCAGATGATCAGGAAGGCAGTGATATGCTGGCAAGAGAATGTCTATAAGCGTGGTCTCAACTCTAAGGAAATGAAGCACATAAGCTGTCCAGATGATCAGGAAGGCAGTGATATCCTGACAAGAGAATGTCTATAAGCGTGGCCCACCTCTGAGGTAATGAAGCACATAAGCTGTCCAGATGGTCAGGAAGGCAGTGATATCCTGACAAGAGGATGTCTATAAGCGTGGCTCAACTCTGAGGTAATGATGCACATAAGCTGTCCAGATGGTCAGGAAGGCAGTGATATCCTGACAAGAGGATGTCTATAAGCGTGGCTCAACTCTGAGGTAATGATGCACATAAGCTGTCCAGATGATGAGGAAGGCAGTGATATCCTGAAAAGAGAATGCCAATAACAGTGGCTCAACTCAGAGGTAAACAACCCCGTGAGCTGACCAGATGATCAGGAAGGCAGTGATATCCTGACAAGAGAATGTCTATAAGCGTGGCTGAATTCTGAGGTAATGATGCACATAAGCCGTCCAGATGATCAGGAAGAGAGTGATATCCTGACAAGAGAATGTCTATAAGCGTGGTTCATCTCTGAGGTAATGAAGCACATAAGCTGTCCAGATGATCAGGAAGACAGTGATATCCTGACAAGAGAATGTCTATAAGCGTGGCTCATCTCTGAGGTAATGAAGCACATAAGCTGTCCAGATGATCAGGAAGACAGTGACATCCTGACAAGAGAATGTCTATAAGCGTGGCTCAACTCTGAGGTAAAGAAACCCATAAGCTGTCCAGATGATCAGGAAGGCAGTGATATCCTGACAGGAGAATGTCTATAAGCGTGGCTCACCTCCGAGGTAATGAAGCGCTTAAGCTGTCCTGATGATCACGAAGGCAGTGATATCCTGACAAGAGAATGTATATAAGCGTGGCTCAACTCTGAGGTAATGAAGCACATAAGCTGTCCAGATGAACAGGAAGGCAGTGATATCCTGAAAAGAGAATGTCTATAAGCGCGGCTCAATTCTGAGGTAATGAAGCACATGAGCTGTCCAGATGCTCAGAAAGGCAAAGATATCCTGAAAAGAGAATGTCTATAACCGTGGCTCGACTCTGAATTAATGAAGCTCATAAGCTGTCCAGATGATCAGGAAGACAGTGATATCCTGACAAGAGAATGTCTGTAAGCGTGGCTCAATTCTAAGGTAATGAAGGATATAAGCCGTCTAGGTGATCAAGAAGGCAGTGATATCCTGACAATAGAATGTCTATAAACGTGGCTCAATTCTAAGGTAATGAAGCATATAAGCCGTCCAGGTGATCAAGAAGGCAGTGATATCCTGACAAGAGAATGTCTATAAGCGTGGTTCAATCCTGAGGTAATGAAGGACATTAGCTGTCCAGAATTATCAGGAAGGCAGTGATATGCTGACAAGAGAATGTCTATAAGCGTGGCTCAACTCTGAGGTAATGAAGCGCATAAGCTGTCTAGATGATCAGGAAGACAGTGATATCCTGACAAGAGGATGTCTATAAGCGTGGCTCAACTCTGAGGTAATGAAGCACATAAGCTGTCCAGATGATCTGGAAGGCAGTGATATCCTGACAAGAGAATGTCTATAAGCGTGGCTCAATTCTAAGGTAATGAAGCACATAAAAAGTCCAGATGATCAGGAAGGCAGTGATATCCTGACAAGAGAATATCTATAAGCGTGGCTCAACTCTGAGGTAAAGAAACACATAAGCTGTCCAGACGATCAGGAAGGCAGCGAGATGCTGACAAGAGGATGTCTATAAGCGTGGCTCAATTCAGAGGTAATTATGCACATAAGTTGTCCAGAAGATCAGGAAGGCAGTGATATCCCGACAAGGGAATGTCTATAAGCGTGGCCCTCCTCTGGGGTAATGAAGCACGTAAGCTGTCCAGATGGTCAGGAAGGCAGTGATATCCTGACAAGAGAATGTCTATAAGCGTGGCTCAACTCTAAGGTAATGAAGCACATAAGCTGTCCAGATGATCAGAAAGGCAGTGATATCCTGAAAAGAGAATGTCTATAAGCGTGGCTCAACTCTGAGTTAATGAAGCATATTAGCTGTCCAGATGATCAGGAAGACAATGATATCCTGACAAGAGAATGTCTATAAGCGTGGCCCTCCTCTGGGGTAATGAAGCACGTAAGCTGTCCAGATGGACAGAAAGACAGTGATATCATGACAAGGGAATGTCTATAAGCGTGGCTCAACTCTAAGGTAATGAAGCACATAAGCTGTCCAGATGATCAGAAAGGCAGTGATATCCTGAAAAGAGAATGTCTATAAGCGTGGCTCAACTCTGAGTTAATGAAGCACATTAGCTGTCCAGATGATCAGGAAGACAGTGATATCCTGACAAGAGAATGTCTATAAGCGTGGCCCTCCTCTGGGGTAATGAAGCACGTAAGCTGTCCAGATGGTCAGGAAGCAGTGATATCCTGACAAGAGAATGTCTATAAGCGTGGCTCAACTCTGAGGTAATGAAGCACATAAGCTGTCCAGATGAACAGGAAGGCAGTGATATCCTGAAAAGAGAATGTCTATAAGCGTGGCTCAACTCTCAGGTAATGAAGCACATAAGCTGTCCATATGATCAGGAAGGCAGTGATATCCTGACAAGAGAATGTCGATAAGCCTGACTCAACTCTGAGGTAATGAAGCACATAAGCTGTCCAGATGAACAGGAAGGCAGTGATATCCTGAAATGAGAATGTATATAAGCGCGGCTCAACTCTGAGGTAATGAAGCACATGAGCTGTCCAGATGGTCAGGAAGGCAGTGATATCCTGAAAAGAGAACGTCTATAAGCGTGGCTCAACTCTGAGGTAATGAAGCACATAAGCTGTCCAGATCCTCAGGAAGGCAGTGATATCCTGAAAAGAGAATGTCTATAAGCGTGGCTCAATTCTGAGGTAATGAAGCACATGAGCTGTCCAGATGATCAGGAAGAAAGTGATATCCTGACAACGTAATGTCTATAAGCGTGGCTTAACTCTGAGGTAATGAAGCTCATAAGCTGTCCAGATGATCAGGAAGGCAGTGATATCCTGACAACAGAATGTCTATAAGCGTGGCTTAACTCTGAGGTAATGAAGCTCATAAGCTGTCCAGATGATCAGGAAGGCAGTGATATCCTGACAACAGAATGTCTATAAGCGTGGCTGAATTCTGAGGTAATGATGCACATAAGCCGTCCAGATGATCAGGAAGAGAGTGATATCCTGACAAGAGAATGTCTATAAGCGTGGTTCATCTCTGAGGTAATGAAGCACATAAGCTGTCCAGATGATCAGGAAGACAGTGATATCCTGACAAGAGAATGTCTATAAGCGTGGCTCATCTCTGAGGTAATGAAGCACATAAGCTGTCCAGATGATCAGGAAGACAGTGACATCCTGACAAGAGAATGTCTATAAGCGTGGCTCAACTCTGAGGTAAAGAAACCCATAAGCTGTCCAGATGATCAGGAAGGCAGTGATATCCTGACAGGAGAATGTCTATAAGCGTGGCTCACCTCCGAGGAAATGAAGCGCTTAAGCTGTCCTGATGATCACGAAGGCAGTGATATCCTGACAAGATAATGTATATAAGCGTGGCTCAACTCTGAGGTAATGAAGCACATAAGCTGTCCAGATGAACAGGAAGGCAGTGATATCCTGAAAAGAGAATGTCTATAAGCGCGGCTCAATTCTGAGGTAATGAAGCACATGAGCTGTCCAGATGCTCAGAAAGGCAAAGATATCCTGAAAAGAGAACGTCTATAACCGTGGCTCGACTCTGAATTAATGAAGCTCATAAGCTGTCCAGATGATCAGGAAGACAGTGATATCCTGACAAGAGAATGTCTGTAAGCGTGGCTCAATTCTAAGGTAATGAAGGATATAAGCCGTCTAGGTGATCAAGAAGGCAGTGATATCCTGACAATAGAATGTCTATAAACGTGGCTCAATTCTAAGGTAATGAAGCATATAAGCCGTCCAGGTGATCAAGAAGGCAGTGATATCCTGACAAGAGAATGTCTATAAGCGTGGTTCAAACCTGAGGTAATGAAGGACATTAGCTGTCCAGAATTATCAGGAAGGCAGTGATATGCTGACAAGAGAATGTCTATAAGCGTGGCTCAACTCTGAGGTAATGAAGCGCATAAGCTGTCTAGATGATCAGGAAGACAGTGATATCCTGACAAGAGGATGTCTATAAGCGTGGCTCAATTCTAAGGTAATGAAGGATATAAGCCGTCTAGATGATCAAGAAGGCACTGATATCCTGACAAGAGAATGTCTACAATCGTTGCTCAACTCTGAGGTAATGTAGCACATATGCTGTCCAGAAGATCAGGATGACAGTGATATCCCGACAAGGGAATGTCTATAAGCGTGGCTCAACTCTGAGGTAATGAAGCACATAAGCTGTCCAGATGATCTGAAAGGCAGTGATATCCTGACAAGAGAATGTCTATAAGCGTGGCTCAATTCTTAGGTAATGAAGCACATAAAAAGTCCAGATGATCAGGAAGGCAGTGATATCCTGACAAGTGAATATCTATAAGCGTGGCTCAACTCTGAGGTAAAGAAACACATAAGCTGTCCAGACGATCAGGAAGGCAGCGAGATGCTGACAAGAGGATGTCTATAAGCGTGGCTCGATTCAGAGGTAATTATGCACATAAGTTGTCCAGAAGATCAGGAAGGCAGTGATATCCCGACAAGGGAATGTCTATAAGCGTGGCCCTCCTCTGGGGTAATGAAGCACGTAAGCTGTCCAGATGGTCAGGAAGGCAGTGATATCCTGACAAGAGAATGTCTATAAGCGTGGCTCAACTCTAAGGTAATGAAGCACATAAGCTGTCCAGATGATCAGAAAGGCAGTGATATCCTGAAAAGAGAATGTCTATAAGCGTGGCTCAACTCTGAGTTAATGAAGCATATTAGCTGTCCAGATGATCAGGAAGACAATGATATCCTGAGAAGAGAATGTCTATAAGCGTGGCCCTCCTCTGGGGTAATGAAGCACGTAAGCTGTCCAGATGGTCAGAAAGACTGTGATATCATGACAAGGGAATGTCTATAAGCGTGGCTCAACTCTAAGGTAATGAAGCACATAAGCTGTCCAGATGATCAGAAAGGCAGTGATATCCTGAAAAGAGAATGTCTATAAGCGTGGCTCAACTCTGAGTTAATGAAGCACATTAGCTGTCCAGATGATCAGGAAGACAGTGATATCCTGACAAGAGAATGTCTATAAGCGTGGCCCTCCTCTGGGGTAATGAAGCACGTAAGCTGTCCAGGTGGTCAGGAAGCAGTGATATCCTGACAAGAGAATGTCTATAAGCGTGGCTCAACTCTGAGGTAATGAAGCACATAAGCTGTCCAGATGAACAGGAAGGCAGTGATATCCTGAAAAGAGAATGTCTATAAGCGTGGCTCAACTCTCAGGTAATGAAGCACATAAGCTGTCCATATGATCAGGAAGGCAGTGATATCCTGACAAGAGAATGTCGATAAGCCTGGCTCAACTCTGAGGTAATGAAGCACATAAGCTGTCCAGATGAACAGGAAGGCAGTGATATCCTGAAATGAGAATGTCTATAAGCGCGGCTCAACTCTGAGGTAATGAAGCACATGAGCTGTCCAGATGGTCAGGAAGGCAGTGATATCCTGAAAAGAGAATGTCTATAAGCGTGGCTCAACTCTGAGGTAATGAAGCACATAAGCTGTCCAGATCCTCAGGAAGGCAGTGATATCCTGAAAAGAGAATGTCTATAAGCGTGGCTCAATTCTGAGGTAATGAAGCACATGAGCTGTCCAGATGATCAGGAAGACAGTGATATCCTGACAACATAATGTCTATAAGCGTGGCTTAACTCTGAGGTAATGAAGCTCATAAGCTGTCCAGATGATCAGGAAGGCAGTGATATCCTGACAACAGAATGTCTATAAGCGTGGCTTAACTCTGAGGTAATGAAGCTCATAAGCTGTCCAGATGATCAGGAAGGCAGTGATATCCTGACAACAGAATGTCTATAAGCGTGGCTGAATTCTGAGGTAATGATGCACATAAGCCGTCCAGATGATCAGGAAGAGAGTGATATCCTGACAAGAGAATGTCTATAAGCGTGGTTCATCTCTGAGGTAATGAAGCACATAAGCTGTCCAGATGATCAGGAAGACAGTGATATCCTGACAAGAGAATGTCTATAAGCGTGGCTCATCTCTGAGGTAATGAAGCACATAAGCTGTCCAGATGATCAGGAAGACAGTGACATCCTGACATGAGAATGTCTATAAGCGTGGCTCAACTCTGTGGTAAAGAAACCCATAAGCTGTCCAGATGATCAGGAAGGCAGTGATATCCTGACAGGAGAATGTCTATAAGCGTGGCTCACCTCCGAGGTAATGAAGCGCTTAAGCTGTCCTGATGATCACGAAGGCAGTGATATCCTGACAAGAGAATGTATATAAGCGTGGCTCAACTCTGAGGTAATGAAGCACATAAGCTGTCCAGATGAACAGGAAGGCAGTGATATCCTGAAAAGAGAATGTCTATAAGCGCGGCTCAATTCTGAGGTAATGAAGCACATGAGCTGTCCAGATGCTCAGAAAGGCAAAGATATCCTGAAAAGAGAATGTCTATAACCGTGGCTCGACTCTGAATTAATGAAGCTCATAAGCTGTCCAGATGATCAGGAAGACAGTGATATCCTGACAAGAGAATGTCTGTAAGCGTGGCTCAATTCTAAGGTAATGAAGGATATAAGCCGTCTAGGTGATCAAGAAGGCAGTGATATCCTGACAATAGAATGTCTATAAACGTGGCTCAATTCTAAGGTAATGAAGCATATAAGCCGTCCAGGTGATCAAGAAGGCAGTGATATCCTGACAAGAGAATGTCTATAAGCGTGGTTCAAACCTGAGGTAATGAAGGACATTAGCTGTCCAGAATTATCAGGAAGGCAGTGATATGCTGACAAGAGATTGTCTATAAGCGTGGCTCAACTCTGAGGTAATGAAGCGCATAAGCTGTCTAGATAATCAGGAAGACAGTGATATCCTGACAAGAGGATGTCTATAAGCGTGGCTCAATTCTAAGGTAATGAAAGATATAAGCCGTCTAGATGATCAAGAAGGCACTGATATCCTGACAAGAGAATGTCTACAAGCGTTGCTCAACTCTGAGGTAATGTAGCACATATGCTGTCCAGAAGATCAGGATGACAGTGATATCCCGACAAGGGAATGTCTATAAGCGTGGCTCAACTCTGAGGTAATGAAGCACATAAGCTGTCCAGATGATCTGGAAGGCAGTGATATCCTGACAAGAGAATGTCTATAAGCGTGGCTCCATTCTAAGGTAATGAAGCACATAAAAAGTCCAGATGATCAGGAAGGCAGTGTTATCCTGACAAGAGAATATCTATAAGCGTGGCTCAACTCTGAGGTAAAGAAACACATAAGCTGTCCAGACGATCAGGAAGGCAGCGAGATGCTGACAAGAGGATGTCTATAAGCGTGGCTCAATTCAGAGGTAATTATGCACATAAGTTGTCCAGAAGATCAGGAAGGCAGTGATATCCCGACAAGGGAATGTCTATAAGCGTGGCCCTCCTCTGGGGTAATGAAGCACGTAAGCTGTCCAGATGGTCAGGAAGGCAGTGATATCCTGACAAGAGAATGTCTATAAGCGTGGCTCAACTCTAAGGTAATGAAGCACATAAGCTGTCCAGATGATCAGAAAGGCAGTGATATCCTGAAAAGAGAATGTCTATAAGCGTGGCTCAACTCTGAGTTAATGAAGCATATTAGCTGTCCAGATGATCAGGAAGACAATGATATCCTGACAAGAGAATGTCTATAAGCGTGGCCCTCCTCTGGGGTAATGAAGCACGTAAGCTGTCCAGATGGTCAGAAAGACAGTGATATCATGACAAGGGAATGTCTATAAGCGTGGCTCAACTCTAAGGTAATGAAGCACATAAGCTGTCCAGATGATCAGAAAGGCAGTGATATCCTGAAAAGAGAATGTCTATAAGCGTGGCTCAACTCTGAGTTAATGAAGCACATTAGCTGTCCAGATGATCAGGAAGACAGTGATATCCTGACAAGAGAATGTCTATAAGCGTGGCCCTCCTCTGGGGTAATGAAGCACGTAAGCTGTCCAGATGGTCAGGAAGCAGTGATATCCTGACAAGAGAATGTCTATAAGCGTGGCTCAACTCTGAGGTAATGAAGCACATAAGCTGTCCAGATGAACAGGAAGGCAGTGATATCCTGAAAAGAGAATGTCTATAAGCGTGGCTCAACTCTCAGGTAATGAAGCACATAAGCTGTCCATATGATCAGGAAGGCAGTGATATCCTGACAAGAGAATGTCGATAAGCCTGGCTCAACTCTGAGGTAATGAAGCACATAAGCTGTCCAGATGAACAGGAAGGCAGTGATATCCTGAAATGAGAATGTCTATAAGCGCGGCTCAACTCTGAGGTAATGAAGCACATGAGCTGTCCAGATGGTCAGGAAGGCAGTGATATCCTCAAAAGAGAATGTCTATAAGCGTGGCTCAACTCTGAGGTAATGAAGCACATAAGCTGTCCAGATCCTCAGGAAGGCAGTGATATCCTGAAAAGAGAATGCCTATAAGCGTGGCTCAATTCTGAGGTAATGAAGCACTTGAGCTGTCCAGATGATCAGGAAGACAGTGATATCCTGACAACATAATGTCTATAAGCGTGGCTTAACTCTGAGTTAATGAAGCTCATAAGCTGTCCAGATGATCAGGAAGGCAGTGATATCCTGACAACAGAATGTCTATAAGCGTGGCTTAACTCTGAGGTAATGAAGCTCATAAGCTGTCCAGATGATCAGGAAGATAGTGATATCCTGACAACAGAATGTCTATAAGCGTGGCTTAACTCTGAGGTAATGAAGCTCATAAGCTGTCCAGATGATCAGGAGGGCAGTGATATCCTGACGAGAGAGTGTCTATAAGCGTGGCTCAACTCTGAGTTAATGATGCACATAAGCTGTCCAGATGATGAGGAAGGCAGTGATATCCTGATAAGGGAACGTCAATAACCGTGGCTCAACTCTGAGGTAAACAACCCCGTGAGCTGTCCAGATGATCAGGAAGGCAGTGATATCCTGACAGGAAAATGCCTATAAGCGTGGTTGAACTCTGAGGTAATGATGCACATAAGCTGTCCAGATGATCAGGAAGACAGTGATATCCTGACAAGAGAATGTCTATAAGCGTGGCTCAACTCTGAGATAATGATGCACATAAGCTGTCCAGATGATCAGGAAGGCAGTGATATCCTGACAAGAGAATGTCTATAATTTGGCTCAACTCTGAGGTAATGAAGCACATAAGCTATCCAGATGATCAGGAAGACAGTGATATCCTGACAAGAGAATGTCTATAAGCGTGGCTCAACTCTGAGGTAAGGAAGCACATAAGCTGTCCAGTTGATCAGGAAGGCAGTGATTTCCTGACAAGAGAATGTCTATAAGCGTGGCTCAACTCTTAGGTAATGAAGCACATAAGCCGTCCAGATGATCAGGAAGGCAGTGATATCCTGACAAGAGAATGTCTATAAGCGTGGCTCAACTTTGATGTAATGAAGCACATAAGCTGACCAGATGATCGGGAAGACAGTGATATCCTGACAAGAGAATGTCTATAAGCGTGGCTCAACTATGAGGTAATGAAGCACATAAGCTGTCCAGTTGATCAGGAAGACTGTGATATCCTGGAAAGAGAATGTCTATAAGCGTGGCTCAACTCTGAGGTAAAGAAACCCATGAGCTGTCCGGATGATCAGGAAGACAGTCAGTGATATCCTGAAAAGGGAATGTATATAACCGTAGCTCAACTCTGGGGTAAAGAAACCCATGAGTTGTCCGGATGATCAGGAAAACAGTGATATCCTGACAAGAGAATGTCTATAAGCGTGGTTCAACTCTGAGTTTAAGAAACCCATGTGAGTTGTCCAGATGATCAGGAAGTCAGTGGTATCTGGGCTTGAAAGGTGGCTAAACTCTGAGGCAAAGCCGATTTCTGCAACTTGATAAGGTGGACTGTATATCGAGTTAGAACTTTTTGCTGTTGTTAATTCATATTAAGAGCTTGGATCATCTTGGTCATCAGCCCCGAGTGTGTTTGGTAACCTGTGTTTCTGAGGTGACTGTAGTAGTATGTGAAACTGTATTTATTGGGGTTGGGAATTGGGGCTGAAATATGGTACTTACCCTGCTTTTGTCTTGCGGGAGTGCAAATGACCTGGATAAAAACACATCCCGGATTGCCACAATCAGTAACGGAGTTCGATTATCCGCTCTCCGGTCTTGCTGCAGTCGTGGTGAGCTATTTAACATGCACGGCTATGGTGCTGGTCGAGTTAGAGCTACCAGTACTTGTTACGTACAGATACAGTGGCAGTGATGATTGTTGTTCTACTGAACGGAACAGCAAGGTCATATATTCCTAAACAAAAAGATTATGTTTTAAAATTAAATTTTACATATTGAAACAAACATTAAAGAACGTAGGAGAAGATGATGTTGATGATGATGATAATTGGTGTTTTAAGGGGCCTAACATCTAGGTTATCGGCCCCTAATTGTCTGTGTGATAGCGAAATTGTCAATGAAGTGGAAACTAGAACGAAAAGTAAGTGAGCAGGAAAATACTTACAAAAAGGAACTCAGATTGTAACTACGCACAAAATGGAGAGCGGTAATACTTACAAAAGGGAATTTCGAACGAAAATACTCACAAAAGGAATAGATTGAAAAATACGCACAAAATGTAGGTTAAGTTCAAAATACGTACAAAATGCAACGTACAGACGAAATACTTACAAAATGCAAGTGAAATCAAAATACTTACAAAATGCAAATGAGATTGAAATTACGCACAAAATGTAATGTAGATTCAAAATACTTACAAAATGCAATTGAGAATTAACTACTTGAACAAAGCGTGGTAGGTTGAAAATACAAAATGCAATGGAAATTGTTTACAAAATGTATGGTAGATTCAAACTTCTCATTTGGACGGACAATACTTAGAAAATGCAATTTAGATTGAAAATTCTTACAAAATGTAATTTAGATTCAAAATACCCACAAAAATGCAATTGAGAATTAACTACTTGCAAAAAGCGGTTTAGGTTGAAAATACAAAATGCAATTGAAATTCAAAAAAACTCAAAAAATCCCTGGCTCGGATATTGAAAGACTTACTTAAAAGCAATTTAGATTGCCAATCCTTACAAAATGCAATTGAGATTGAAAAACACTCACAAAATGCAATTTAGATCGAAAAGACTTACAAAATGCAACGGAGATTGAAAACACCTAGAGGGAATCTTAAAGGCGAAAGGAAATAGAATGAAAAGAAAACAAGAGGTCGGACCCCTCGAAGAAGGAGGGAGCAGGATGAAGGAAGGAGAGCAATGAAAGGCAGGTAGGAAAGTGAAAGAGGGGAGGGTCCGTTCTACAGGTAAGGGACAAAAGGGGGAAACCGGACCCAGCTCAGGAATCCCTCGGGGTCGCCGACTCCCGAACTCACCAGCCGTGAGCCCCTGAGGGTGTAGCATTATCTAGGGTGCACCAAAAGTGGTGGGGTTACATACACCCGGCCTCCTTGAGGGCCTTGAGCAGAAGGCAGGAGATAACAGGAAAAGAAAAGGAAGGCTGACCCCTCCCAGTAGGAAGGGATCAGGAAAGATGAGACAAGTACCAATTAAGGCGGAAAGGAAGAGACTCCCGCCTCGGGTACCCTAATACCGTCGGGTCGGAAGAGAACAAGAGTTGACCAAGTGAGGTCGACAGGAAAGAAGACAGAGAGGAGCCCGGCACAAGTAAGTTGAAGCAATGCTGTACTCAGCTGGGCCCCGGGGTCGCGAACCCACGTCCCACTAGATGTGAGTCCCTGGGGGTAGTAGGAGAAGAAAGAATGATGCTAAAGAAAATAAGCGAAAGAAAAATGAATTGGATTGGATACTGCATAAGGGGAGATGGTTTGGTGAAAAGTGCAATAGAAGGCACAGTCCAAGGGAAAATCCGAAGAGGAAGAAGAAGGTTTCAGATGCTGGATTCCATCAAGATTGATACATCTTATGAGCTGATGAAACGTGCTGCTGAAGACCGGATAAGGTGGAGAGACCGACCATGAGGAAACCTGTCATCAGGATGATAAAATGATGATGATGAAACAAACATTGAGACGGGACGCCACGGTCTAGTTCTTGGAGACTCAAATAGGTCAAGGAAGGCTGATATCAGCAATGTCGGTTGACCACCGGAAGTCCTGGCGGGAGCAACGTCGTTCGGGGATAGATTCCTACAAATGTTCACAAGATCCCTGACGTTGTAGAATATGAGGTTGTTGGTATGTTGCAGGGATGCCACAGCAGAAGCAGTGATGGGTAAATTCCCAGGAATATAGAAATTAGTAGTAAATGAAAACACAAAATATCTCTCCACGTCTAAAACACAGAAAGTCAACATTTCTTAGTAAATATTGGGAACGGCTAATATTTTGCAATACCAATTGTTTGAAGTGAAACATTAGTAATAAAATCCAGTGTCAACAAGGACATGAGAGAGAAGCTGGTATTCAGAAAGGTGTAAGGCAAGGCTGCAATTTATCACCCATACTTTTCAATCTTTACATTGAACACGCAATGGAGGAATTTGGAGAAAAATTTAAAGTGGGAGAGAAGATTCAAGGAGAAATAATTTCAACTCTGAGATTTGCCGATGACATCGTCATCTTGGCCGACACGCCTGAGGATTTGAATGAGTTTTTGAATGGTATGGACTCAGTCTTACGGAAACAATTCATGATGAAAATAAATAAATTTAAAACAAAAATATTGGAATGCAGCCGAAATAAATCTGAAACCTCTATGGACATCAAATTGGCAGGTGAAAAGCTAAAGGAAGTAGGAGAATTCTGTTACTTAGGGAGCAAAATAACCAGTGATGGACGAAGCAAAGAGGATATAAAAAGTAGGTTGGCTCAGGCAAGGAGAGCATTTCTACAGAAAAGGAATCCGTTGATATCGAATATAGATTTAGGTATTAGGAAGTCATTTTTGAAGGCCTTTGTCTGGAGCTTGGCGCTCTATGGCAGTGAAACTTGGACTATTGGTGCAGCAGAAAGGAGGAGAATTGAAGCGTTTGAAATGTGGTGATACAGGAGAATGATGAAGATCAGATGGGTAGAGTTACAAACGAAGAGGTATTGAGACTAGTGAGAGAGGAGAGATGTTTCTGGCGACTGCTAATGAAGAGAAGGGATAGGTTGGTAGGACACATACTAAGATACCCAGGAATAGCAGGCTTAGTTATGGAAGGAAGGGTTGAGGACAAGAACTGTAGGGGTAGACCAAGGTTAGAATATGATAAACAGATTGCCTCGGATGTAGGGTGTGGTAGCTATGTAGAGATGAAACGATTAGCTCAGGACAGGGAGGCATGGAGCGCTGCATCAAACCAGTCAAAAGACTGAGGACTCAAACAACAACAACAGCAACAATAACAAAATCAGAAAAAATAACTTATACTGTATACAGTAAATATTTTCTCAATCAGTCATTGGATCACTTTTACTTTCACTTTCAACCGGGAACGCCATTTCACCAGAATCATCTTCATCTTCCTTCTCTTCCCCTTATAGCAGTCATGGGCCCTTAAGTTACTTTAATCCAACCCACGACATACTATGTACACTTATATATAGGTCATATTTTCTGTTCTATATACAGTAGAGTCTCGCAAACTCGGCCTAATGTGGACCCATGGGTGCACGAGTTCGCAAAAATGCCAGTTATCGGGAAATGTGTTAAAAAGAAGAAATAAGCTGTTTGTTTTGATTTAAAAGTAATGCAATGCAGTACATTTATTTGGTTTTTAACAGAAACACAAGTTTTAAAACCAATAAGTCTGTAAAATTACAGTACTTGAGTATATAGTTCAGTACTCTACTGCATAAAAATCAAGGGAAATAATTACTGTAAATAATAAAAGAAACTTTGGAAAAATAGACCTACAAATTATTTTTATAATATGCACACAACAATTCCCGTACCGTAGGCAAATTGTTTTTTCACTTAATGAAAATTACCATTTACTTTATTTTTGCAAAAAGTAACTTAATATTCTGTTGCTTTTCGCTTTGAAACCTGTTTCTTGAAGCCTCGTCACGAAGAAACAGAATTGCGGAGAATGCGCAATCAAATAAATACAACGCTCTGCGCGACAACTGATTGTTTACTTCTTCCTGCCAACAGTTTGTGCATTTACAGTACTGTACTGCACAACTACCTGTATTTATCAGGGCGTCGTTATTCTTCTTACTATTACGTCAACTTGTTTCGCGTCGTATTTAACTGTCGATAATTCCATTGATGGAGAAAACGAAAGAGAACATAATAACGCTCTGTGCGGAAACACAAAAACAAATAAAAATCATGATTTTTTTCTTCTGTCAGGATTGCCGAGAAATCCGGAGTGCCGAGTTTGCGAGACTCTACTGTACCTAGAGGTGAAAAACTGTTTCAATGTCATGGTGTTTATGCGGTTTGTGTAATAGAGTTGCAGCTAGAACTGATTGAAGCCACTATTCCTCAACGTTTCGAAAATTGAGTTCTACAAGGCCCTACCAAAATCAAGCTTCGCAAACTTGAAATCTCATGCACAGCCATGTACGCAACTTTCTATATCTATGACCAGGTGATTTCTACAATGAAGCTTCGCAAAAATAGCGTCGGAAATTGATTGACAGACCACCATTTAGTTGCGCTACTAAGAATCAGCACATCCCAGTTTCAACCAGATTATGAAAAACTATTAGAAGCACAGTCACAGTTTCACTTGTTACAAACAAATAATGAAAGTCCCCCAGGGGCTCACATCTAGTGGGACGTGGGTTGGCGACCAAGGGGCCCCGGCTGAGTCTGGCATTGCTTCCACTTACTTGTGCCGGGCTCCTCTCAGTCTTCTTTCCTGTCGACCTCACTTGGTCAACTCTTGTTCTCTTCCGACCCCGACGGTATTAGGGTATCCGAGGCCTAGGGAGTCTCTTCATTTCCCGCCTTAATTGGCCCTTGTCTCATATTTTCTGATACCCTCCTTCTGCGAGGGGTCAGCCTTCTTTTTCTTTTCATGTTCTCGCTCCTACCTTCTGCTCAAAGCCCTCAAGGAGGAAGGGTGTGTGTAGCCCCACCAATTCTGGTGCACCCTGGATATTGCTACACCCTCAGGGGATCACGGCTGGTGAGTTCGGGAGTTGGCGACCCCGAGAGATTCCTGAGCTGGGTCCGGTTTCCCCCTTTTGTCCATTACCTGTGGGACGGACCCTCTCCTTTTCACTTTCCTATCTGCCTTTCATGGCTCTCCTTCCCTCCAAGTCCCTCAATCCGCATTCTTCGAGGGTTGAGGGCATTTCTTTTCCTCCTGTTTTTTATTTGCCTTATTCTCCTTTTGTTTTCCATTTCTTCTTCTAGTATATAAGTTAGTAGTTAGCTTTAGTTATAGTTTACATTTCATTATCATCTTCATGATCACCCAAACCATTAGGGGCCGATAACCTAGATGTTAGGCCCCTTAAAACAACAATTATCATCATCATCAAATAATGAAGGTGTGTTCTTAGTGCAAAGATGGGGGAATGCTGGGCCAAGAAGATGTCGCTAGAGCTAGGAACCTCGTGGTCCAAGGGGCCTCAACGAACCAAGAAGAAGAAGGTGTGTTCTTTCTTCCTAAGTTTTCTACCATTGTAGCCTATAAGTTTTATTTGATTAAAAATTCAAAAATTTATTTTAGTTTTAGTTTTTATTTAGTCAATTTACCCTCTAGGTTGGTGGTTCCCACGGACTCAGCGAGGGAACTCACCACTACCGCCACTATGGGCAGTGTCCTGGAGCTTGGAACATCTGGTCGGGATGGATACAACTGGGGAGGTGTGATCAGCACTTCGCCCAGGCGGCCTCACCTGCAAAGCGAACAGGGGCCTCATGAGGGAGGGGATGGGATGGAAGATAGGGAAGGATAGGCTAGGAAGAGGGAAGGAGGCGGCCGTGGCCTTACAGTAGGTACCATCCCGGCATTTGCCCGAAGATGAAGTGGGAAACCACGGAAAACCACTTCGAGGATGGCTGAGGTGGGAATCGAACCCCCTCTACTCATTTGGACCACCCGAGGCTGAGTAGACCCGTTCCAGTCCTCATACCACTTTTCAAATTTCGTGGCAGAGCCGGGAATCGAACCCAGGACCTCCGGGGTGGCAGCTAACTATGCTGACCGCTACGCTACGGAGGCGACTTAAAAATTCAAAAATAAAAAGTTTATAATCTATTTGTAAACATCAGTTGTCTTATTTTCGGACAGCCTAGATTATCTGTACCTCAGAACCAGACGAACGTAAGTCCAAAAATTACGATTTTCAGGTTATTACATCATTGTATGTAGAATTTGATTCTACATTAAGCCATAACAACTTAAGTCCGGGGAAACATCGCGTTTTGTATTTACCAAGGGTTGTAAGGACGTAAGTCCCAACCTAAGATTGAGCCAGATAAACTTAAATCCACTGAAGCTTGAACAATACATTAACACTCAAGTCCACTGGCTGGAATGTTCATGAGTAAGACATACTCTCAAGTCCTTATAAGGAAGAAGAGACTACGCGGAAAAGAGTGTGTTAATACAGCCAATATAACACAAGTCCAGTCCTAAGTCCTAAAACGACTTTATAAATACAGCCAAAAATGATGTAAGTCCAGTCCTGACTGAATATTGCGTTAATTCTAAAGTAAATACCAATAAAGGGGTTAAGTACATACACATTTAATAATGTCAATAGTTTTTTGCTGGCTAATTCAAGTGTTAGCTCTGCAGTCTGACATAGAGTTAATTTTCTACAGTTTTTATGCTTTCCTGAAAAGATGCCATAAAGTCACTTACGTTAGTCTGGTTCTGAGGTACAGTTATTTTGTATTGCATCAGGCCCTGTCCCCAAAAAGGTTGACCATGTCTGCTTCAGAACATCCACTATAGTTGAATAGTTTCATTCAGATCATCAGTTCGTACCCCCGCTGCGGATGTCCCCCAGGTCAAACCCCTCTCAGGGCGCCACTGATTGTAGACCGCGCGCAGAGTGCAGCGTCCTGGAGATTGGCAGCGCGCTATCGCGGGAAGGAAGTGGCTGTCGGTATCGCAAGGACCGCTGCAGGACAAGGAACGCTCAAGCATCCAGAGTCCTGCCTGCCGACAAGATGCCGACGGGAGAGTACGACGTAGCCCAAGACAAGCCGAAAAGGAAGATCAGGAACGCCGACAGTTCGTTCATCTCGTGTATGCTTGCCATCTTCCTATTCGTGTTACTGTGTGTGGTCCTGCTGATCGTCATGTCCGTGGTGGGCAGGAGTAAACCAGCAGAAGAGAAGCACGAGGCAAGTACATAATTCTAACAACTAGCGGATCCGTTCGAGAACTCTCGCATAATGGGTTGTGTGTGCCCCATGTGTACATACAACCCACCCACCTCTAGTGCTATGCGGGCTGTTCGCGAAACAGTTCTGGCAAGGGCTAACTGGGTTGTGTGCGCCTCATGTGTACATACAACCCACCCGGCACTAGTTCTATGCGGGCAGTACGCGACACAGTTCTGCCAGGAGCTATCGTCTAGTTTATTTGTTTAAAAGCACTTTATAAACAAATATATATATTTGACTTTTCAAGAAATGCATGATTTTTCCTGTACTATTGAGACGATTTGGAAGATTTTGGTACAAACCACACCTTCTAACTCCCTCTGGTTTAGGAGCTTGAGTTCTGTGAAACATACACCTTAGCGTATTATATAATAAGATAACAAGTAGTTCCGTGATGAACTAAATAGCCTATTTTCATATACCCTACTAATATCAATTGCCTCTATCAACAAACAAATTGTCAGTTTGATTGCTGTAATAGATTCGTAGATCTTGAGAACCGTCTAAATATTTTGGATGGCCACCATGTTGGATTTTAATATATGTAGGCCATAGAGTTATGTACTATTAGATGATTATTGTGTACGTTCATTATGCTCATGTTGATTTCGATCGCATGATTTGAACACAAGAAATAAAAAATTAATTTTAGAAATTCGCACAGCCGCCATATTGAGGCTATATAAACAATTGAACTAAATTAGATGCCAGTGCATTACATTGTATAAAAACATTTGCTATACCAAGTTTCATTGCGTTTGGATCATTAAATCGCGAGATAAGTCTATTTAAATCTTTCAACTTCGCTTGGCCGCCATGTTCGTTTTTTAGTTAACCGGTTTTTGAAAGTCTCATTGATGAACTTCCAGTAGTGACCTTGATCTCCGTACAAAATTTCACGGTGATACCGGTAATAGTTTCAGAGATATAGAACGCTGGTGAAATATTTCACACACCCGCCATCTTGAGGTTATGTAAACAATTGAACGAAGTTAGATATCGGTGCATTACAAAGTGTATAAACATATTCTGTACCAATTTTCATAGCGTTTGGTTGGTTAAATCATGAGAAACGTCTATTTAAAAGTTCCAAATTCGCTTGGCCGCCATCTTGGTTTTGTAGTTACCAGATTTTCAAAAGTCACATTGGTGAACTTCTAGTAGTTCCCTTTATCACCGTAAAATATTCCAGGGTGATATCGATGATAGTTTCGGAGATATTGAATGCTGGTGAAATATTTCGCACAGCCGCTATGTTGGATTGGTTAGACGTAACAAAATTTGAAGGGTGCGCCGCTCAAGGTCTGGGTAATAATAATAATAATGCGCGTCAGAGTAGCAGTGGAAGATTAAAATCAACAAGGTCGCAAATGGATGGGGGAAAAGACGTCTTGCTCGACCCGGTGCTGGGCCCAAGGTTTTCGGAGCGAGCAAAAGATGATTTCCAAAAAACCAAATGCAAACAAATAATTGCTTAATGCAACAATCAAAAGTGCAAAAATGAGATTCCCATAAAATTAATTAAACAAATCCCAGAGCCGTGTTAATCGTGCCTTTGTTACGTCACAAAGACAAGATTGACGAAATCGAGATAAGGATAAGGATAAGGAAGGGGAACTTAAATATAAGAAATGAAAAGACAAGGGAGCTATATTACTTAAAATATAAAAATGTATTGAGGATAAAAGAAAGAGCGTGTACACGAAATAAACAAATTATTTAAAACAAAGAAAAAAGGCAAGCTAAGACAAGATCAATAATACAAAAGAAACCCAATACCAAGAATAAAGAATTCAAAAACTAAAAAAAAACTAAAAAGCACGACAGAACCTGAGTACCGCTCAACAACATGAATCTAACGAAAAGATACAAACTTGAAAGAAAATAAAACGAAACTTACAAAAGTTAGAGAGAAACGACAAACTTGCAAAAAGTCAAACTTCGAACTGCTAAGACGCGAAGCTTTTCATGATGTTATGTAAACATACCGGAGGGAAGGGGGAGGAGTGAGGGGAGTAAAACAAAGGGGAGAGAGATCTCACGGAGATAGGAGGAAGGAGAAGACAAGGGGAATTATAATTAAGTTATGTAATACGGCGAAAATCGAAAGAGAAAAACAAAACAAAAGGAAAATGAGATATACGGAGATACATTACATTACAATTGACTTGGGACGAAAGAGACCGGTAAAAATCGAAAGCACGCTATAATAAAATAGGCTTATATTCCAACATAATGCCGCACCAACGCGACATATAAAAAAAAGAATAATATGACATCGGAGCTGGAGAAAATCCCAGTTAACCACCGTCACATATATTCTATAAACAAAGGGGACACGTATTAGTGGGACGTTGGACATCAGTCCCGTTACCTCACACATACTGTCCACAAACAAAGGTCCAATTGCTACCAATCAAATGAAACATTTGTGGTACAAAGAGACACCGACGCAAAAGACGAGCACTAAGGCCCGACAGGAAATATATTTAAGCCAAGACGCAGAAACGCAATACTTTCGAATCTTACAGGTATTAACCAAAATAATAAAACTGTGAGAAGGGCTCATAACAAAAGCAACAAAAAGAACTCCGCCGTATGACATTACGCAAGGTCCCGGAGATCTGGTTCAAGGATTAAAATACTAACAATAACATCTTGAAAAGGAAAGAGAATTAAGCAAAAGAAGGAACGTTTAACAAAAACAATTACATTGCGTTAGATAGAAATACATTGAGCCGTACTCACATTCCGCTGCGCCATGAGGGTGGGCCTCTGCCCGAATACACACGTTCGCCTTACATCTCGGCGCGTCTAAGACTGACTTAGCTTCTGTCCCCCCAGAGGGGAGAGAAGCCTCTCAGAAAAATAAAATGCGTAGTTTGGGAGTGGCACCAAACTCGCGTCAAATATTGTCAGAGCCAATGGCAGAACGAATTGCACAACAAAATGCAAGGTAGCAACAACACTAGCCAATACGAGAGAACAAGGCAGTATGTAGCCAGGGGTTGCACAACGTTAGACAGAGAGATACATACACACAAACTGCGCACTTTTAAACTCTCGAGGCGTAATATAGAGATGTCACAACACATGACAATAATAATAATAATCATGATGATAATAATAATAATTACAATAAATTCTGAAAAGTGGTTCAAGGGCACGGCCGGGGTCGCGCGGAATAGTGCTATGAACTTACCGAGATTCATTGAAATCGCTCCAGCCGTTTAGAAGTTATTAGGGGGGGGCACATAAAAATCCATCACACACACGAATCAAACACGCACACACAGACAGACACACAGACAAGATGTGATCTCATAAGCCTATTTTTTCATAAATGATATAGGCTAAAAATATAATAATATAATTATATAATAAGATGACTGCGCCCGTCATGAACACTGCACAACAATTGAAAGAAAACACATTGTAGTGACTAGCATTCTTGGATGTCCGGGTTCGATTCTTACCTCAGCCATATTGGAAGTGGATTTCGTGGTTTCCCCACTTCTACTCCAGGCAAATGCTTGGATGGTAGGCCAAATCCTACCCAAAACCTACCCCAATCCTACTTGTATTACAAGTATACACACTAGTACAGATATCACAGGTTATCAGACAAATTCCACACACACCCAAGAACACGGGAAACATGACCATAAATAATAAACAACAACAACGAACGGAAGCACAGATGTCATGAATCATTGGTAACAGACGCGAAACTTGGTTGGTTGGTTCCTCAGTTTAGGGGCTGCGACAACGCGATCATGTAGCCCCGTGTACTTTGGGTGTGTGTAGAATCGATCTTATAACTGGTGTTAATTTTGATGGCTGTATTAGTCTGTAATTCAGGTAAGGACTGCAGACGATCAATTTCAAGTAGTTCCTAATTTTACTACCAAATGCGATCGTCATCGACACCTAGCTGCGAACTTAGCTACTAGATGCCACCGCGACCAGAACCTGGCGCAAACTTTGGAACTAATAGATCGTTAATCAAATCTAACCAACAAAATTAGCTACACTCAATTGTAGTTAGTGGAAGGTTCGTTTACATGCCATAAATCTATTACATGGACCCACCGGCTTAACTTCCCCTCCGAAGGATGGAATACTGAATGATTTTAACGCTCTTAAAAGATCCGACGACTTCAGCCGGGTTTGAACCCGCGATCTTGGACATAGAATGCTATCAACTACGCCACTGAATTCGCCAGAGTTCAGTAAAGACCATATAGCCTACTTCCTCCAAAATGCATGGGTATAGTTATAACTTGGGACCGGTTTTAAGGATTTCACAATTGTCATTATTTTTTAGCCTACTTTTCACATTTTGCAATAATGAGGAAAAAGTAGACTTATGGGATCGATCCGGGAAAAAGGGTATCTGTCTGCCCTTCTGTATTTCTGGCTGTGTGTGTGTGTGTGTGTGTGTGTGTCCAATCAACTCCTTAACGGCTGCAGCAATCGAAACCAAACTTAGTATGAGTAAAGATATATCCCGGAATATCTCAAGCCCATAATTGAAAATGATGTCAGTGCTACCAACTGCTGAAATAACGCACTTGAAATTTGAGCTCCATGTTGGATATCATGGAAGGTATGCATGGGAGCTATTCCTAAATTGGCACACATGTAGTGTACCCATCTCATATGGAAATTCTCAATCACGTGCTGGCTAGCTGTGTGGTTCGGGGCATGTTACGTCCACCCACAACGTGATTTCACATTGGATATGATTGCACTTGTTTTAGGATCTGCAAGACTACATTGAAAACAAACATGTTATAAAAGACATGAGCTTTTTTTATAAAGACTCCCAGGAATATTACAAATACTTTACAAACATTTACATTTTTGGAAAATTCCAATTATCAAATTATCAAATATATAATAAATTCATATAAATTTATATTATCGCGTTACCTTGCTTAGGTATCACTTTATCATTGAGTATTCATCTATATGTCTCTCCGCAACATTTTATTTATTGAGACATAGAGCATGCCTATCACTTTATATCATTTTATCTTAGGCTTTGCAGAAAATTAACTGTATTATTAATATCCCTTCTGGGCTTTATTCATACTTTATTTACTTTAAATATCTTTATAATCATTCATTTAAGTTCTGTTGCTTTAATTAGTAAGCCTTAGTCTTCACAACAATTTAACACTTTGAAAATAAATACATGCCCATCCTTGAATTCACGTCCCGTCACAATTCATTTCCATGCAGTAGGGTGGTTTATTAGTGATGTATCAAATGCTATTATTTTACACTTTTCAGTTACCTTATAAACTCAAATTTGAGTTAACCCGTTTTATATTTCACATGTATCTTAAGGTAGGAATCGAATATTTAATGATCACTTATCTTTGACTACAATGGTCAAATATTATCCGATTTTTACAAATTTAATGTGGGGACGATTTTAAAAAACCCACTAATCCAATTATTTCATTCACAATTACATAGCACCTCATATTAAAAAATTTGCATGTTCCGCGATAACGCCTAGTATTCATTCAACACCCTAACCTTTGTATACAAAGCTCTATTGTATTCTCCCCTCTTGTTTAGGAGCGGTCGGCCAGCAGCTCGAACCCCTCGTTTAACGTGATTTATTACCGTCTTCGCGCTTCATTCACAGACTTTAACTTTCAACTGTTTCGTTTCCCTTTAAAACAAAAGTTTATGAGGATCCAAGCTACCACATTACTTCATTAACTATCCCTTATTTATTCATATTCATTTCACTTTCCTTGTGACACGTGCCATAGTTTGAGATCATATCTCATTACCTTTCATTTCACATACTTTATTTGGTCGGTTTAACATAGCGTCGTTGGCATAGCACAGGCCATGTAATTCTGGGCTCAGGTACACCTCTGTGGACCTCCGGTTGAATCAAATATCGTAGGAGCTCTAGTACTTTCCTTATACATATTTAGCAATTGCCCGGCGGGACTTAGATTGCAACAACAATACCCTTAACTCGAATCCTTGTTCGATTAAGTGGATCGAACCCTCGCACAACAAAATCGACGACTTTCCAACAATTATACCTTTTATCTCCAAACCTACGCACGTCACAGGATATATTCATTTCACTTGCTAGCACTTGACTCATTTATTCTTTATAGGCCTTTTTCGGCAACACAACTTCTAAATACCTTGGATAGTCATAGCGTCTATCACAACTTTGCTCGCATTAGCATTTTACTTTATCGTAGCTCAATAGCTTATAACTTCACAATTCATCTTTTTGGTGTTCGATAACACGGATTATTTTAGCGCATTATTCTTATTACTTGTTGGATAGCGTTATTTATCATCATATTAAGGTATCCCAATGATCCTTCAATTATTTCAATTATTTTATTTATTTACTTCGTTCAACTGGAGTTTATTATTATTATTATTTTTGATCAACATTCATTAATTCATTATTACTTTGCGGAATGCAATTATTTATTTCAACATTAACATTTTGGAGTATAAAACTCAACATTTCTTATTTTGGAGTGTAAAAACTCAATATTTATTATTATTACTTTAACGGTGCTTGTTTTATTTACATCACTTTCATTTATTTGGCATATATTTTATTTGCCATTTGCGTTATTACATTCGATTCCTCCTTTTAGACCATTAATTCTTTGTTATTTAACCATTTTACGGGCTTTCAACATTATTATTATTATTATTATTATCATTTTTGCACTTTTATCATTATATTTTAACATTTCTGCAAACCGTGGTGGCGGTTGCCTTCTGACACCTTATTATTATTTGATTACTCATCGTGCATACACTGCATACATAAATTCACTGAAATAGCATATGATACAATCACTTTGATATTTTAAACATTTTTGACTCACCCATATTTCAGTTCATGACGTGACTTCTGGATGATTTCACCCATATAATTTCTTCAGCACTTCATTTTTCTATTATAATAGACCTTTTTAAACACTTGGTCATTACATTTACACACGACAATATCTTGATACATTTTCTCAATTTCACTTTTTAACACTTATAAAAACACAATAAAAATCACTTAATTATTATTTACAATCGAACACGGACCAATTCTCAGCGTACAATCTGGTGGAAAACAGCATGGATGGTTTCTCCATGTACCGCATTGAACGTGTGATCCTATCTTCCTCCCATTCGGTAAGTCTCTTCCCAGTACTCCCGATCTCGTAAGTGTCTCTTTTCGGACCTCCTTCTATGATAGCTTTCTCTCTACTTCTTAATGCTCTATCCGTCCTTCTGCTATCGCTCTTTACGTTTGCTTCATAATTGCCTATCGCAATTTTATAGTTCTTTTTCCTTCTACCGTGATCTTCCCTGAGGATCGTATTAAATGTTCTGACTGTTGAACCAACGCCCTCCGACGTTTTACTTGGATAATTTTTCTTTAATTTGATTGTTTCTTTCTACGCACTATGGTTTCTCTTTCTACTGTCAGTGTTCGGAGTTCCTAACCCCTATATTGTCCTTACTTTTCCGCACTTCGTCCGTAAATGTTTTTAAGATACTTTCGCATCTTCTGCCTTTCCTATGTTAGTGCGCGGTTTGGTTTCGAACCAATACTATTTCGCTGTCTATCGCACTTTATACTGGTCTTGTCTCTTGCGAGACTCGAACTATAGTGATTCTGATTGCAGTGCTTATGACTTTCTTGCGGACTTGCGCGCTTCGTTCCAGAGGCTAGACCTTACTTGTTCGTACTGATTAATTTTTAAATAACATGCCTATACAGAGGCTGTTAAAAACTGGCTAACTTGCGTAGCGCACTCGAACTTTGGTCTCTGACAATTTTCGTATAACCTGCCTCTAACAAAGTTTCTCTCTTGACTGATGATTACGACATACTCTCCGGCATGGCTTCTCGTTCGACTGGTGATACTTCGTTCGACTGACTGAAATGAAGACTGAATACTTCTTCCCTCGACTGCTCCCTATTTATTCGTTTCTGTCTAGAAATTAGTTCTCTAAAAAATTTGGGAGATGAATTTCTGATTCCCTGGTCTAATCTTCTTCATAATTTAATCTAAAGTGTATTTTATAAATATATTTTGATTGCCGGCTGGCGGAATGAAAATCCTTCGCTAGTTTATTTTTAATTAATTTAATTAGTTATTATCCCCTCTGCATGGCCAACCTAACTACTCTTTTCGTCCGCAGATAGTCTTCCGCTTAACTTATGATGACATTTTTCTTAGCTTGCAGTCTTTCAAGTGCCTTCTTCAGGCCTGCCAACTTCCGCATTTTTCTCGTTCCCATTTCTTGTCTCACTTTAGATTTAACAATTCTGGTGGGTTTATTTTGTTAAGTTTAATGTGGTAAAGCCCCTGTCTCTTTGCGTGTGAAAATTGCTGACTTACTAATTCCTGCATCAAGTCATTTAAGAGCCTCTCGAGAAATAGTTCCCCTTCAGCTGTCCACTTGAAAAGTCATAATTTTGGTGAAGTCTCTGGCACATCGGAATTTCGAGTGGTATTTATGGCCTCTCGACTTTGACTCTCGCTAAAGTGTTAATAGTTTCCTTAATGGTTCTTTGCTTTTAAGCTGTCAACTTTAATGGTGTTTATGTGCCTGACCTGACCAGTTGCCTCCACTTGAGCTGCCCCTACGGTCGCTCACCAGTGGGCTTACTCTCGTATTCTCTGTAATCTTTATAAAGTCTTATAATATGTCTCTATAAAGGATCAGGGGTTCGATCTAGTGCCGATCCCAGATGGGCACAGTAGATAATACTATTAGTTTAATTTCCAGCAGGCCATACATGACAGTGTTGCCAAAATAATGTTAAAGCTTCTGATAGGTCCAATTTTTAAATGCATATAATTTCTACGATATCAATTGGATTTCAACCAAATATTGTATGTAATATTTGTACATAAACAGATATGACTGAGCGTATTCTTAAGAGCCACCAGGGCTACCAACTGTTAATAATTCCTCTCTCTCTATTTTTTAAAATCCAAATACCAATATGTCAGAAAGAATCCAAGCCGACAGCTTTAAATTATGCACACGTATAGTACCTGACATTTAAATATATTTGGAGTAACTTATATACGTCAGTGCTACCAACATGATTCTTTGTCTGCTGATAGGACCAATTTTTAAATACATGTAACTTCTATACTATCAGTTGGATTTCAACCAAATTTCGTGTAACATAACAGATATGACTATAAGTGTTCTTATGAGCAATCAGGGCTGCCAACTGTTAATAAATGCTGTCTATATTTTTTACACTAATATCAATATATCAGAAAGTATGCAAGCCAACAGCTCTATACTTTGCACACGTATAGAACCTAGCATTGTAGATTAATTTGGAGTAAGTAATATACGTCAGTGCTGCCAACATGATTCTAAGCTTGCTGATAGGTCCAATTTTAAAATACATGTAAGTTCTATACTGACTAATGGATTTCATTCCAAATTGACACAACAATTGATCATATTATTTCAGATTATTTCTGACCAATACATGTATGTCATTGTTGCCAACATGCTTTTACGCGTGCTGATAGATCCAATGTCTAACTGCATGTAACGTCCATTGGACTTCAACCAAATGTTGTATTCTGTACCTTAAGAGATGGAACTAAGAATATATTCAGTCACCAGGGCTGCCAACTGTAGTGCTCCATTAGGCTACATTATACTGTACCAGGTATATTTCGAACTAATTAGACATTCCGATATTACCAACTTAATGTCGTCATTATTTTAGATAGGTTCATATACTGTAGATTAATCATTGGCATGAATCTTAGTTTTAAGAAAAGTAGGCTCTTCAGTTCGTCACGGAATAGGTTTTTAATTAGGTTTTTATGTTCAAAGTGTAGCAAAAGTTGGCATAAACAGCGTAAAGCTTACAATTAATCTAAGAAGTGATTATCCGGGCTGTTAGGCCGTGGTCCAGTAGAACTGGCACTGGACCACGGCCTAACAGCCCGGATAATCACTTCTTAGATTCTAACGCCGGCCGTGAAAGCCTAAGTTTGTATATACTTACAATTAATACCTAATATTGTTAGAATAAAATCAGAGACAGTGTAAATATTTTACACTAGCAATAGTGCCCGGCTTCGCCCGGTTGATTTATTTGTTTTATGGATGATAATGTATACTACTACAGAACTGGCACATGATTCTTAAACTACCAGAATATATTGTACCCAACTGTCATCATGTGGAACATGTGTTCGTATCCCAGCTAACTCACGGTCTTTCGAGGTATGGGGCGTTCCTGCCCACCATACGACCACATGCTCAGGACTTGAGTCTACCAGGTAACTACTCTACATGAAATACACAACATATTCCTAAAATAAAATATTTACTGGTATAAAATCATGGCTGTACAACAAATACAAATAAAGGACAAATTATATTTAATTCCCACAAATAAAAATAGGGTTACTCTGTGAGTGTTCTTCTTAAAATAGTGCTACACTGCACTCAAATCTAATTCTAGCATCCTATCATTGATACTTTCAGACTTCAATGGGTTTCCATAGTGTTCATCATGTGACACAATTTTATTTAACTGGAGTATCACAACACAAAGTCACATATCACATCTAAATGACATTAATAAAACATTACTCCGTTCCTTATGGCATTTACCTTGATTAGCATAAATTCATTATTTTCTGCTTTAATTAACAAATATTTGTTGTGTCGTGTGAATCATCTTCCCTCTTTCCATCAATGTGAAACGCTTAAAAAGTGGTACTTTTCCCTTCCAAAATAAACATGGATAGAAATATTTATAGTTTCACCATACAACGATTCTCTGGGTCTTGTCGGGATTATTATCGTTACAAATGTGTCATGTTCTCAAAAATCACATACCCGTCTGCATAAATTAGCGTGAACTGGCAAGATGCGTTCTAATAAGATGCCTAACACTTTATTTGGTTCAGTGTTCCTCCTCAGAGAATAACTGTGCCAAATATTATCCGATTTCTTTGATTCAACAACGTATGTGTGTTGGAACACATCAATTAATTCAATTGGCATCATCATTACACTCATATCATAATTGCATATCGAAATATCGAGATTCTTCAGAGTCCTACTGTGACCCTAATTTAAAGGACTGGCGGACTGACGTCCCCTCCTCTTAGCATGCAATAAAATTAGTTCCGGCAGGCTGCATAAGATGGCCGCTCGCCTCAGTAGGTTACCCCACCTCCTCTCATCTGCTGGCAAGGTCAGGTTTGTTTACAATTGCATTACAGCAGAGATACGTTAAGTGTTGTTCCTAAGTAATTGAGTCATTTAATTATTTAACACCTATAATTAGTGCATTTGGCTCAACTCGGCTCCTTAATAACATTCATGGCTGGGGATGATTCCTGTGATAGCCTTGCCGTTCTATGGTGAATACTGGTGGCTTTTGACGCGCATCACAATGAGAATACAGGATTTTCACCAGCAGCTGTCTAATAATACCATAAGGAAATCTGCGTTTCCTAAACGACGAATATGATCCTTACCTCTCAGGGTAGATCATTTATACACATGCTCACGGAGTCTCAACGGATGTCACTCGTGGCCATAATTCATGCAAGCGATGGATACAGACAGGCTCTGTCCAATTCGCTGAGAATAATAGAGTATGCACAAGGGCGATACTAACTCGTAGATTAGCCAACTTCTCACCTAACGCGCAAGCTATACTAGTTGGTCCCCGCAATATTTATTTACGTAAATCACTGGATTCTACGTTACTTCTGCATGCTATCTGCAGCTCAAACAATACTTCACATAGATGACTCAATTATTAAGACACCCGCGTTCTCTCTGTAATAACACTTAAGCCAAAGCTTTAAATAGCTCCTAACAACAAAGTATGATTTTACTGGCTTACTTTACTTTAATGGTCCTCAAATATAATCCTAAGGATTGACCATATCGAATATTCATTCAATACTTCACTGACACTGAAAAACTCTCGTATCTCGTTATATTCCACGTTACCTTCTTACTGTTTACCAAAATACAGTATCTTTATATTAGACATGACACAATTTGAACATTATTTAGGCCAAAAATGCCTATTACTTTACTGTTGCCGACCCCAGATTATTATTATAATTATTCATTTAACATTATTGTTACGTTCATCACTATTTTCGGCCTGAATGGCCCCAAACAAATCACCTTCCAAGCCATATTTTATTCAAGACGAGTGGTGAAAACTCGTTCTATAAATGACTGTTACATCTTAGTCTCAAAGTGATGCATCGTTATATGGTGAACTATTTAGTTATAATAACATTGTAAATTGGTACTCACTTTTTAATTTTCGCTGGATGGTACCAGCACCTCAGCTTCAGGCCTACCATGACGCTTGATTTAAGCCATCATGTTATATTTTACACAACACTGGATTTCACACATTTCCCACATGATAAACATACTCTTATCAGTGGCTTCTTTCACTTTAACACAATACATATTAATCACTATACACATGAACACTTTTAAATCACTATTGCACAATTTATTTACACTTATTCACTATTTCACAGGTTGATCCTTAATCGGACTCCTCCTACGCCTGATCTCAGAGATGCGATGCAATTACGCCAACCGCTGGTCTCCGTGAAAGTTTAACAGCGTTTACGGACGTTCGATCCTCGTCACCTGCAATATCGTTCAGCTCACTGTCAAGATTAAGTGGCGATGCTTCCCAAGCTCCCATACTTGTAGTGATCCTGATGATAATGTCATATTCAACTCTGACAATACCTCCTGGTATGTGTAATGTTCAAAAACATTATTATTATTCTTTCGCTGTAGCGAATTAATATTTGCGTCAGATAATAGATAAATATCTGTATTAAATTAACTTCGACGCACTTCATGATTATATTTATGAAGCTGTATGACTTGCTTCTATTGTTCTTCAACGGCTGAGCGTTGATACTTTAACATTTCGCGCGCTTACTGGCAGCGTATTAGTTACGTGTATACTGGAGAACAGACTGCAGACAACTCTCGACAACTCTCGACAACTCTCTACGACTCTGGCTTGGTTTGCCTCACTCCTCCTTATAAAGGTTTCTCGTAAAAATTAGTCCCCCGGACACATGGGTGCGACTCCTTCCTTGAAATAATACATTTTCAGCCGAACTGACATATACACCTTGTTTATTTAGGTGTGGAGGTTTCATAACCGTTCGCGTGCCGGCGATCGTTTCGGCCAATTAATTACAATTAATTGCCTTAGTTCAGCACGTCAGGACGCTATCATGGTGATTCCCCCTTGACTGGTCACCAAATTACTCCTCTCGAGCGTAGGCTCGGTGGTAACACGTTCATTTGGAGATATAGGCCTTAATTTAGGTGTAAAATCATCCCTAAATTATCTCTCCTTGAATATATTCACCTAGGTGTACATTTCATTCCACTTCAATGCTCCACTTGGCTGTAATTAATTAATTTCCGTGGGTAATCCTCCCCACCATAGCTTACATCGTTGTCAGGCGGTGAATACCCGAGTCATTAATTTTAAGCTGTCTCCTCGCTCCAGACGAAAGTAGGTTCCTTGGCGCCTTCGATCTCCACCCATTTTCCAACTGCAATTAGTAAAACGTCAACTGGCCTGCTCTCGTTCTAGTATGCTTCGAAAACGTATATATTCTTGCATTTGCTTACAATTCTTCACCTTAAATTGCTATAAATAAAATATTTATTGCGGCCAATGGCCATAGATAGGAACAACATTATAACATTGTGAACAATAATGAATCAATCGTATACCTAGGTAACACCAGAGACTTGTGTTCATCGAGTCCGTTCACCCATTCCACTGCACTACACTTTGATCAAGACAACATAATCAGTCCTCGTCTAAACAAAACTGAGTGAGTGATACTAGTCTTCTACTGCATTCCATGGCGTGATATATATCGCACTGATTGTTGCATAATCGGCAAACACACTCCTGGCTGGGCTGATGGAAGGACTTCCTAGTGCAGATGCGATGGTGGAAGCCATGGATCGCAAATCTGGTCACTAGGTGCCTCAGCTCATACTCTGGTCGCATCCATTCTTTATATAACATTGCATCTGTTACGAAGAATCTTTCTGGGATGGAGTCTCTCTTCCTGCAAAGTTCGCTTAACAGGTCTACGCATGCCTGTGTGGATGGTAGGTGCATTAGCAGTCGAAGGTCTTCTACCAGAAATGTGTCTCTGGCTAAAGCATACACATATCGTGAAAGAGCGAATTTTGATACCCCCAATACCCTTTTCAAATACCTTGATTTCAAACTTTCAATGTCTTTTAATTGTCTGATTGATAGATAAGTCCATATGACCTCTAGCCCGTACGTGAGTGATGGGAGTACTTTGACTCTGAAAAGTTCCATAGCTGAATTCACTGACATTCTTTGTAAATGTCTAATGTCGCTTATATTTCTAAGTGCTGCTGCAAGTCTCTCCTTTATATGAACCATAAAGGAAGTCCCTGTGACTTGCATAGTAATTCCAAGGTACTTAAATTGTTTTTTCGGTGTTAGTATGTGTTCCCCGCAAACAATGTAGTCATCCTTCCTCAGCCTTCCTCCGTTTCTGAATATCATTAATTCAGTCTTCCGAGCATTCATCCTTAGTTCATTCTCCTCCGCCCATTTCTCAACAAGATCTATTCCCTTCTGTAGTTCCTCTATATTATCGGAGGCCAGGGCCATGTCATCTGCATAAATATATATATTTACTTTCTGTGTTACCTCCTTTAATTTGAAGACAACATCGTGGGTCATGATATTGAAGAGTAACGGACTTAGCGGGTCTCCTTGCAGTACTCCGATTGTCTGGTCAATCCAGTCCGAGTGTGCGATACCATCATGGATCTGAACTTGATTGTCCGCCAGAATGTTCGATATCAGTCTTGTCATGTCAGAACGTCCTAGTAAGTTTTCTAATTTTATGACAAGTTTCCTTCTATTGACTGTGTCGAAGGCTTTGGTGTAGTCGATAAAAATTACATATTTCTTCCCGTGAGCTTCAAGCGTGTCCTGTATGTCCTTTAAGAGACATTCTGCAGCCAATAGAGTAGATCTGCCCTTCCGAAATCCAAATTGTTCTTCTGGAAGCAGGTGGTCTACACATGCATCTATTCTCCGAGTCAGAAGCTTGGTAAGCAATTTGCATGCAACCGATTCCAATGCCACACCCCTATATGATTCAGGTTTACTGACATCGCCTTTACCCTTGTATAGCAGTTTGATTATGGACTTACGCCAAGTACTGGGGATGGTTCCAATCTCTAAGCACTTATTCACTAACTCTGCCCATACGTTTTCCAGGAAGTGTAGCGAAATCTTCAAATGTTCATTACAGAGTCCATCTACATCTGAAGCTCTGTTATCCTTGCTTTTCGTGATGATCTGCCTAACTTAGCACGTAGTATGCTCTACCTCTGTGGACTTGTCCAACTCCGGTCTGGTCTCTTTGGATACTAGAACCCCCCTCATGTGTTCCTCCCACGTTTCCATCCTGATGTCCGCTGGGAAGCGTGGTTGTCTTGGCCTGAGTGCTTTATACGGATCTTTCTCAATGTCAAGTATGAGCATTTTGTCTTCTTTCTCTCTAAACTCTCTCTTCTTTGACTTTATGAGCTCTTTATATTTCCTCCTTGCTGTCTGGTAGCGTTCCAGATCACCTTTATCCCTAGTTCTCTTTGCGATATGTAGCTTCTGTAATGTAGTTTGTCTCTCCTTGAAGCACTCTCTATCAAACCATGTCTGCGCTTGACGAGTAAACTCTATAGTTGAAGTTCCTTCGTCTATAAATTCCATTATTCTCGCCATAGCCACATCTAAATTACCCTCACCAATTGATAGCATGATAGTTGGTATTTTGTCTGTATTTGCCTCTAACAGGCTCTGGTCTAGTGTTCTTCTCGTTCTTTGCCTCTTTGCTGGAAGTCTTAAGGGGTGTGTAACAGTCAATATGGTAAATACTGGGATATGCTTCCTAATTACAGCTGCATCACACTTTGTCATAAGTCCATGATCATGAATAGCGAGACCTCGTACAAACATGAGGTCTATGGTGCTACCTCCATTATAACAAATATACGTAAGTGCCTTCGTGTCATTCACGAGCCTTAGCCCTTCCTCCTCCAGGTAATTGAGGACCAGTTCCGATTTCCTATTGAGTTTGTCCACTGGACAATTCAAATCACCCCCAAGTATAATGCTATCAGTAGCTTGTGTAACATCAATTGCTCTTTGAATATTGTCTATTATATCAATTGCACTGTAGACCGGTCTATAATAAACACAGATGAATACCCCTATTTTAGTTCGTACCACTAGCTGTTCCTCTTCGCTCATAAGTATGTCGAAAGGCTTTAACTTCGGGTTAATTAAGCATGTAACTCCACCGGACGGTCTCCCTCTTTCCTCTTTTGTTGCCAGTGCATGTATGTTGTAGAAGCCCTTCACTTCAAACCTTGACTCCTCAGTGATGAAAGTCTCCGTTAGGATGCAAGCATCGAAATCGCTGAAAAAGTCTTTCGAGAGGCCACTCATAACCCCTTTTAGACCTTCCACATTCCAGTTGAGGACTTTTACTTCTTTACAATCCTCATAACTGTCTTCCTTTGTTTCTCCACGGCGCTCGAAAGGGCCGACATATAACATTCTCTGGCCATAAAGATTCCTCATAAACTTTGTTGAGCTCAATAAAAGGAAAACCTATTTTGAAAGCTCTCGAGGTGTCGGTATTGCTGACCAGTTTGCAGCTAATAGTGCCACCCACCCCATTTTCTTTTAGATATCCAACTATGTCCTCCTCTGTTGTTTCTGGGTTCAGCCGACCAATGTACAACCAAGCATATTTATCCGCCGCCTTCAATCTGCTGTCTCCTTTAGTTCCTTTTATTCCTCTAGACCCAATTTCTACCTCTCTAGCTGGTACTCTCCCAGATACAGTTTGTCTTCTCACCACTGGCAGCCTTTCTTCATTAGGTGTAGTGGCGTTCTCGTCTCCTCCGATCACCGCCGAAATGTTTTCTGCATCATGATCTGCTTTAGGAGTAGGTGTCGCTTGTACACTAACCCTCGTCTTATTATTTTCCTCTTCTCGGGATAAGAGCTGTCTCTCTCTACGCCCTCTTCCCTGAAATCTAATATCATCTACGTCCCCTTTAGAGGAGCGATTCGACCTGATAGGTATGTCTGTGTTCGTTACGTACGTAACCCTACTGTCAATCTCATTACCTGAGTTTTTCTCCGTAGTGTAGCAACTTGCGTTTAATGTTCCAATGTCTGGAATGCTGCTGTTATTGTGGTTTAACGCATCTTGATACTTTTTCGAGGGCCTCTGGCATAGCGAAGATCGTTGCGCCGTGTATTTTAATTCTTCTTTAACTATCATCATAGCAGTCTCTAATAAATTTTCCCTCATTAAATTCATCTGCCTGTTTACCTTATCTATGATCCTCTCCTCCAAACTCTTGTCCGTGCCTGGAATAGTATCATTTGCCATCTTGTCGTTATTCTCTTCTGGACCACTAAATATATGGTTATGGTCAATAGAGAACAGTTTGTCTTTATTCTCCACTAGTCGACGAGATGTCATCATTCTCTGGCTTCTGCGGCCTCTTTGTTCCCCTGGTTCAAGATCATCGATTTCAACCAGCCCTGTCCCGCTAATGGGTTTTTCAAAATTGGTATTTCGTTTGATTTCTCGTACGTAGGCCGATCTCAATTGTGTTTCTCTCTGACCGTTATAGTTATTTTTCTCCCCGTTGGTTGCGTTGTGTATCTTGTCGACATTTGGCGTTGTATCTATTTGGGGCATCATACTTCGATTTAAACTTTCATTAACTTTCTCTTCTATTACTACACCTAATTTGTTTGATAAAAAGTCCATAACATTTTGCAAGCTTCTCTTTATGTCCGCTATGTCGTCTGTTTCAATAGTTTCGACTTCTATGTTTTGGTGTTGCGTAGACAACGTCAACGGTATTGAGTCAGATGACATAAGCGCCTGAGGCATTTGGCCAACAGATGTCGTTGGTTGTTGACTGACTCCAGGGCCTACTGTAGAATTCCTACTGTCACTAATAAGCTTCTGTGTGAAGTTAACAGAGGGCTCCACTTGTCCTGTAGCAGAACTTTTTTCTCCTTGCATGTCTATTGTTTGGATTTCCCTAACCTCGTTTTGAAAACTTACAATTTTAGTATGCATATCGCAGAAAACACTTGTCATGTCCACAAAACAACTCCTGATGGTTGTTGTATGTCTTCCTTCATCTCCTTCTTGAGATAACCTCCTACCTCAGCGATAATCTCTAAAATATTCAGAGCACTTTCAACTCGTACATTGATCTCCTCCGCCATCTTGATTAGAAATTCACATATAGGTCGTGAATTCATGCTACATTATTATCTCTCATTATTTAACACATTGCTCTTCGGGTTCCCTAAAACTGTTCCCCCTCAGATCAATGGTTCGATTCCCGTTAGAATCATGTGCCTGGTCTTCTCAGATAGGACCTGAGTTCGATGCCAATCTGCCGTGACCGATTGGGCACAATATATATAACTTTATATAACTTTTTGTGGTAATGGTGGTGGTTGTAGTGAGGGTGATAATCAGTACAGTATAATGGACGTAACATTTAGGACATTTTCCCCTAATGATAATAATGATAATAATGAATAGGGAAACGGCTATTTACTAACTACTAGATTTGTGTGAAAGGACCTAAAAGCAGGGAATGGAGTGGTCTGTCCGTAATTTAAAATGGACAGTGTTACTTGCAGGGTTCCAAAGGGTAGTCTAAGTATACACATTTTGGTTCAGGTCGGTGAAACTGTGTAGCTTTGTGCCAAAGGGCATAAATGCAGGGAATGGAGTGGTCAGTCCGTAATTTCATGTAAACAGTGTTACTCGCAGGGTTCCAAAGTGTAATTATTCTAATTTTGGTTCAGATCGGTGAAACGGTGTTGATTTTTACCAAAGGGCCTAAATGCGGGGAATCGAGAGGTCTGTCCGAAATTTAACATAGCCTGAACTCTTCCTCTTGAATCTGGCTATCATATAAAAAAAGAATTTTTCGAATCCGGCTGGTAGTTCCAGAGATTAGCGCGTTTAAACAAACAAACAAACAAACAAACAAACAAACCAACACACAAACTCTTCAGCTTTATTATATTAGTATAGATAATGATACGGCTTTTATCAATTATCATCGAGAACTTCACACTTTCAGGCAATATTTTCTTTCCTTAAATATGTTTATTATTCATATTCAATAAAACCAAGGAAGCCAGGGGTGATTTCCACACTCCATCGCGTTTAATTCACTTTGCTTATTTAGAACTAACTATTGTACCCGGCGTTACCCGGGAGGTGTCTTTATATGTTATAGATAGATACATGCCAATATACAGTATTTCGCAGTGTGTATTCATTGTGCCCTTAAATGAGTTTAGAACATGGTTCTCCTCGATTCTGATGTTACTCAAGTTCAATATTAACTCACAGTAAATATTCGAAAGAGACAGTACTGTGGAGTACAATAACGTTGCGGAGAATGCAGCAATAGTAGAAAGGGATGTATATACACATTTCTTCGAGAACTCAGTCTCACAATTACTTTCTTGATAGTGTTTATTTTTTATTTAATGGGGTCCGCTATTCTTATAGCAAAGTATCATTACTTACTGTTTCGTTCTGGTAGAAAATTATCGCATAATAATATATATTCCTAGTTCAATTACCGTATGTTATTGACATGTTATGAACTAAATTCATAATTTAACATCCGGTTCCATTGCAAATTAGCATAGTCATAGAGCAGTATAATTACCAATTACAATATAACCCGAATAAGAAAGGCAAATACTATTCATAGAACAATCTGCATTATCACGCAAAAGTTACTGTATTTCTGATTTATAATACAAAAGACAGCTGGTAGACGTAGACACTGTCAACAATAAAAAAATGCGGTATAAGAACATTATGATTAATAAAACATGAACGTCAACATGAACACATATTAACGGAGAGTATAAAACTTCGATTCTAGTAGACATTACAAACAATATATTACGCGTTATACCTTCCGTCATAAGGTAAAAAAATGGAGTGCCATGCTGTCTTACAGATATAGATGGAAACTTGATGGTCATAGCTTGAACTACTGTTGCCGTGGAGAAAATGGAGTGGCATGGCCTCTTACAGAGATAGATGGACACTTGGTGGTCTCGACTGGATGCGAGCTGCCCTCTATACCGGCCTTGCCATTCCCTCCCAGTTAGAATCCATGCATAACGTGTAATTGAAATATTTCCTCTAGTTGCCGATAGAAGGCACTCCCACCCAAGTATAGGCGTGATTAGTAAACAGCTGTTCAATAGATTTATTAAATGTGTTTCTCACATTGTTACGTTTAGAACAATGAAGTTTTGTTTCTTTTTCAATTATTGTAAGTAGTCGGTATTAATATAATGAATTCCTACGTTGTTTGGAATGTTTGCTGATGAAAGTGTAAAATACTGGGGTACATTATAAACTATGGTTTGAACGCCGCTGCTCAAATCCAGTATGTCATACTGTTGTTTGTCATTTTGCACTTTAAATAGGAAGAACATAGGAGGTGAGCTTTCATTTCCCGAGTTTACGTGAGACAGATTTAGGTGTGATGATTGTCTTATGTGATTTCTGGGGATAACTTTGTTCCGGACACAAACACTCCTTCGTCTGTTGTGTGCAGTCGTCATTTTGAGAGTACCGCGCCGTAATTGTGATCGTTTAATCGTGCACCACGGCTGCGAGGGCAGCTGTAGCACGTCCAGACATCGTAGTTTCGAAACTATCCTGAGTGTGGTTTTTCTACACTCTGTCCAGGCAAATGCCGGGATAGTACTTGATCATTGCTAGTAACGCACATGATAGGGACTTCTTTGCCTCTGAGACCTACGATTATATCCAAATAACTACGGAATCAACCGTCCAGTGAATATCCATAAGTTATCTTTTGAAAATTGGGTATCATAATGCTTTCTTGCTATTCTGTTGAATCATTCTTCAGTACATCCCTCAAGGGCTCACGACTAATGGGATGTGGGTATGGTGACTACAGGACCCCAACTGAGTGCGGTATTGTTTTCACTTAATTCTGCCGGGCTCCCTTCTGTCATCTTTCCTGTCGACCACCCTTGGTCACCTCTCGTTCACTTACTACATTACGACACTCCTCCTCCTTCAGGGGCTTACAACTTGTGGGACGCTGATTAGCGATCAGGGGACCCCAGCTGAGTTCGCGATTGTTTCCACTTAATTGTGCCGGGGTCCTATCTGGCATATTTACTGTCGGCCTCCCTTGGTCAACTCTCGTTCTCTTCCGACCCTGACGGTATTAGGATATCTGAGGTCTAAGGAGTCGTTCAAATTCCCGCCTTAATTGGACCTTGTTTCATCTTTCCTGATACCCTCATTCTTCGAAGGGTCAGATCTCTTGGTTTCTCTTTTCATCATATCTCCTCCCTTCTGCACGAGGTCATAAAGGAGGTAGGGTGTGTGTAGCCCCACCACTGGTGGTGCTACACCCTCAAGGGCTCACGGCTGTTAAGTTTGGGAGAATACCTGAGCTGGATCTTTTTTTCCCTTTTTCCAGTGATTCTGCCTATCTGTCTTTCATGGCACACCTTACCAAATCCGTCAATTCTCATTTTTTGAGGGTTGAGAGCATTTTTTTTACCTGTATGTAATTTCCCTTATTCCTTCGTTTTTGTCCTTTTCTTCTCCCAATCCGTAAGTTGGTTGTAAGTTGTACTTATTTTTAGTTCTAGTGTTCATTTTATCATCATTCTTCATTTTCATCCCAAAGAATTAAGAGGCCTATAACCTCCATGTTAGGCCCTTTAACATCAACTATCATCATCAAATTACAATTTCAGCAATATCTTTTCCGACAAAGACAACTGAAAGTCTGGTTTAAGTTGTATTCACAGTGGAAAGAATGTATTGTATGAAATGTTTGGATTGCATTTCTCAGAACTCTAATCTTCTCCACTCATTAACCTGACCGCAGCAGCGGTCTTGCCAGAGTCATTGAAAAGAAATTTGTATCACCGATTACGAATATTGTTCCAGAAGCCGAAATACTGGTTGATTCCAAATAACTCATGTACTAACCACTCAGCAGGAAAGTTCATGAAGTTTTATAAAAATCGAGTGAACCTAATGGAATTATATTTTAATAAGGTGCAAAGGTATGTTTAGTTTCTGTCATTTAATATCACGCTATTGTATTTTGTGATATAATTTGCATTTTCATATTGCGGAAATTATATTGACAAATAGTGTCAAGTCTTTGTTATGCTCTACTGGGTTGACAGTGCTGTGTGAGCAGTTGAGTAACTAACGGGATTTCATGTAAAGAGCCTCATTTTCTATACCGGTAGTGGAGAGCGCAACTCGCATCCAGTCGGCCGTGTCTCGACTTGAGCTACTGTTGCCATAGAGAAGGCCGGCCTTGCCATTACTTGATCAATTTATTTTCTGACTTAATTAGCCTTTGCTCGAGTGCAAAAAGGACGAAATCAGAAGAATGAGAAAGACTATCGAAAATCCATGTAGCCAGCGGTTTATTCTGGGTACTGAATTATGTGTATGCAAAATTTGGTTGAGATTGGTGGAACGGTGTAGATTTGTATACGGAACAAATATACCCACCCACACACCCACATACAGACTTTCACTTTTATATATAAGATGTACATTTTTACCCTATTTTCATTTTATGAAAAAATAGGCTTATGAGATCACCTTTTGACCGTGTGTGTGTGATGGTGTGTGTGTCCCCATAATAACTTCTAAACAGCTGGAGCGATTACAATGAATCTCGGTAAGATCATAGCAATATTCTGGCCAACCCCGACCGTGCCCTTCAAATTTTATTGTGTCTCACCAATCCAACATGGCGGCTGTGCGAAATATTTCACCAGCATTCAGTATCTCCGAAACTATTACCGATATCGCCCTGAAATTGTGTACGGTGAGTTCACCTATGAGACTTTCAAAAACCTGGTAACTACCAAACCAACATGGCGGTCAAGCGAAGTTGAGTCTTTTAAATAGACTTTTCTCGCGATTTAACTATCCAAACGTAATGAAACTTGGTACAGCAAATGTTTATACACATTGTAATACACTGGGGTCTAATTTAGTTCAATTGTTTATATAACCTCTAAATGGCGGCTGTGCGAAAACTTTCACTGACATTCTATATCTCCGAAACTATTACAAATATCACCCTGAAATTTTGAACGGTGATAAAGGGTACTGATACAAGTTTATCTAAGTAACTTGCATAAACCTGTTTAGTACAAAACGAACATGGCGGCCAAGAGAAGTTGAAACATTTTAATAGACTTTTATCGTGATTTAACTCTCTGAGCGCAGTGAAATGTGGTACAGTGAATGATTTTTCATATTGTAATGCACTGGCATCTAATTTAGTTCAATTGTTTACATAACCTCAAGATGGCGGCTGTGCGAAATTTTAAAATTAAATTTTATTATTTTTTGTGTCGTAATCATGCGATCGAAGTGAAAGTTTGAATAATGTACCTACGCAATAATTATCCTTGAATGGTACATAACTCTATGGCCTATACATATAACAATTCAAAATGGCGAGCAACCGAAATATTTAGACGGTTCTGAATATCTATGAATCTTTTACAGCAATCAAACTGAATTTTTTATGTTCATAGAGGCTATGAACATATGTTTACCTATAGGACTTTCAGTAACCTGGTGAGCACACATCCAACATGGCAGCGACGCGAAGTATAAATATTTAAATGGACGTTCCTCGCGAATTAACTATCCAAGTACAGTGAAACGTTGCAGGTTAAATGCTTATACAAATGTTAATCCACTGGCTTCTAATTTATTTCAATTGTTTACATAATCACAAGATGGCAGCTGTGCGAAATTTTAAAATGTCGTTTTTACTTCTTGTGATCTAATCATGCGATTGAAGTTTGAATACCACACGTACACAATAATCTTAATGTAATAGTACAAAAATAAAAATCCAACCTGGCGACCATCTGAAATATTTAGACGGTTCTCAATATCTACGAATCTATCACAACCTTCAAACTGAAATTTTGTATGTTAATTGAGGCAATTAACATGAGTAGGATATATGAAAATAGGCTGTGTAGTTCTTCACGGAACTACTTGTTTTAAATCGCGTTATAGCGAAAACGCGTAAAGTGAGAACGCGTATAACGAGGGATAACTGTATTGACTTTCGCAGCCATTTAAACTCAGCAAATATTCTAGGTTTTTGTCGACTGATTGATCTAAACCATAGCATTGTCACTACTGTATTTTACACATATTTTCTACGTTCTCCCTCGACTAAAATGATAACGAATGTTTTTTCTGTCTTCAGGAGGTGCATCCCGAGGGTGAAGAAAAGTTTGGAAGGATCAGATCGAATTCCACAGCAGATGCGGCAACAACGATGAGAGCAGCTGTGGTGAGTGTTACGACCTTTAAACCAGGACAAGTGAAGACGACAAGTCACAGAATGGTTCCATCGACAAGTGAGAAGCCAACTCCAGGGAAGGAGGGATCCATCCTAGCGACAACTCTAATGTTTACTTCGACGGAGAGGCCGGTTCCAGTGGAAAACAGAACCACCGTATCGACAAATGCAACGTACGCTTCAACGACTGAGAAGTCTTCTACAGTGGGAGACCGAGCCAAAATACTGACAAATGTAACGTCTACTTCAACGACTAAGAAGTATTATACAGTGGAAGACCGAGGCGAAATACCGACAAATGTAACGTCTACTTCAACGACTAAGAAGTATTATACAGTTGAAGACCGAGCCGAAATACCGACAAATGTAACGTCTACTTCAACGACCGAGAAGTCTTCTCCAGTTGAAGACCGAGGCGAAATACCGACAAATGTAACGTCTACTTCAACGACCGAGAAGTCCTCTACAGTTGAAGACCGAGCCGAAATACCGACAAAAGTAACGTCTACTTCAACGACCGAGAAGTCTTCTACAGTTGAAGACCGAGCCGAAATACCGACAAACGTAACGTCTACTTCAACGACCGAGAAGTCTACTACAATTGAAGACCGAGCCGAAATACCGACAAATGTAACGTCTACTTCAACGACTGAGAAGTCTTCTACAGTTGAAGACCGAGCCGAAATACCGACAAATGTAACGTCTACTTCAACGACTGACAAGTCCTCTACAGTTGAAGACCGAGCCGAAATACCGACAAATGTAACGTCTACTTCAACGACCGAGAAGTCTTCTACAGTTGAAGACCGAGCCGAAATACCGACAAATGTAACGTCTACTTTAACGACCGAGAAGTCTTCTACAGTTGAAGACCGAGCCGAAATACCGACAAATGTAACGTCTACTTCAACGACCGAGAAGTCTTCTACAGTTGAAGACCGAGCCGAAATACCGACGAATGTAACGTCTACTTCAACGACCGAGAAGTCTTCGACAGTTGAAGACCGAGCCGAAATACCGACAAATGTAACGTCTACTTCAACGACCGAGAAGTCTTCTACAGTTGAAGACCGAGCCGAAATACCGACGAATGTAACGTCTACTTCAACGACCGAGAAGTCTTCGACAGTTGAAGACCGAGCCGAAATACCGACAAATGTAACGTCTACTTCAACGACCGAGAAGTCTTCTACAGTTGAAGACCGAACCGAAATACCGACAAATGTAACGTCTACTTCAGCGACTGAGAAGTCCTCTACAGTGGAAGACCGAAGCGAATTACCGACAAATGTAACGTCTACTTCAACGACTGAGAAGTCTTATACAGTGGAAGACCGAGCCGAAATACCGACAAATGTAACGTCCGCTTCAACCACTGAGAAGTCTTCTACACTGGAAGATGGAACCGAAATACCAACAAATGTAACGTATGCTTCAACGTCTGAGAAGGCTTCTACACTGGAAGATGGAACCGATGTAGTGACAAATATAACGTCCGCTTCAACGACTGAAAAGAGACCTGAACTCACAACTGAAGTGACTTCTACAAGTGTGTATATTGCTACAGCAGCAACTCCAACATACCTTGGCACATCGTCTACAGAACCGACAACAACTGAACCACCGAAATCAGGTTTGTCCACCTATAGAATGCATGTTAGTATGTTGTCTCACAATGTACACCGGCAGCCAACTGTTTGTATCACTCCTAAAGGTGTTCGTACTTCCAGTGCCAGCTTATTGAGACCGACTACATTCTGGAAACAACACATTCACACTTTAAGAAGGAATCTTATGGTGTCTGAAGCCATTTTTAGTGTTGCCTTAGTAAACGTAGTTTGGTGTTTTCCAATCACTTATCCAAGTGTATTTCTTCTTCTTTCCTCGATTTTCGCCTTGGACCGAGTAAAATATCCCATTGCATTCACTGTCTCTTATTTCCTTGATCCTTTCTTGCCTTCCAGTAGTTCTTCATTACTTCACTTCGTCTCCTTCTTCTCCCTTCCGTCCTGATGTTAACCCGCTTCTTCTTTTCCTTCTCCTTGAAATTTTTGATCATATTTTTGAAAAGTGGTCTCTCCTGATTAATATCTATTGTTACTTCCATCTCTTCCACATCCCTTTTTATTCTTTGTAACCATTGATTACCATTCTTGCTTTTGTGTACATGACTGAACATTTGTTTTGTGAGTCTGATATTCATCGTAATTACGTGTCCAAAGAAATTAACCTTCCTTTTCCTATTTATTTACTCGAGTCAAAAGCATCAGACTATTTAACATACAAAAACTACATAGATAAGTACATATACTGAACCCTTGTAAAGAAGCGGAATGAGACTCTTTTCAGGGACGTGTTGCGTTGTTGTTAAAAATTATTTGCTTCTTATCAAAACAAGGAACATAGGTAAAATATCACACAGAAAGAAAAGTCAAGCCAAGATTTAACTAACATTAATTTAATTTCAGATCAAAAAAATAACAATCAACAAATAAACAACCCCCAAATTACACCCGCAAGTTAACTAAATGAAAATAAACAAAATCTCTCTGACGAGATTAAAGATAAGTTTCCAGGCCAACAATGGTCCTGTTCTCACTTCAAAACATGCGTGGCGATGTGACGAGGATACTGTTAAGAACAAGTACTTTTTATACTCGACCCGCGACCATAGGCTACAGCACACAAGCTGCGGGCCCGTATGATAGAGGTAGACAATGGTACTGGGAATACTACACTAAACAAATATTTACAAATACCCGACACTCGCTAGCCTTACAAAGTTAACACTGAGATTCCCGCTCGGAACCTTGATCAGGTGTCAAAGACACAAAATTTGCCTAATCAGGACTTCAATCAAACAAAAACAAGTACGAATGTGCGTGACTAACTAACTGACATCACCCGATGACCGTTGTCACCTTACAAGGACACACAACAAGAGATTACTTGTCGTGCATGAGCAGCAATCCCTTTAAACTACCGATATTTTAACTAAACAGGCACTCGCAAAACTAGGTCATAAGAAACCCTGTCCCCTCAACTCATTAGCGTGTCTTCTCTGGATCTGCCGCTGGTGGATGTCTCGGCCAGCCAATGTCAATAACCTGGGGCGTGAACGGAAATATCCCAATGCAGCGCTATGGCCTACATCAAGAGCGTAGATTCTTCACTGACCAACAGTAAAATAAATATGTGTGTCATTAATATCTCAGGCTAGCCTCCCGCATAGCACCAAGAATCGAAGCAATATTATGTGTGTCATAGATACCATCAGATCCAATTAATTCCCACGGAATTAAAGATCCACCTCGGGGTCGCTCAGAGTCTCACAATGAGCATCATCTGACGCCCATACAGCAGCAGATAAGGAAATCCCTAGCAAATTCCTCCGCGCAGAAAATCACACATTTGACACAAGACACATTAACACACACACGCACCACCAGGTTTGACAATCCCTGAAAAAATACATCAAAATTCCACCCACACGCAGAGCGTCAGATCTCAGATTCGACCAAAAGAAAAAATACAGAAAATAGTAATTTACAAAACACGACTATAGAACAGACCGTTCCCTTCAAATCATGCAAAGGCAAACACCAGAATTAATCAAAATAAATATTCCTTTTTTTACGCCTGTTTAATTAAAACAGCTAACACAAAAAATAATGTTCCTCCCATTCTATTCTTAAATCAGATCTATAACGTCTCACTTATCACACGACCTGTAACTCGTGTTCGCAAAACGAATTATACACTCAAGTACGCGCGGTACTTGGATTAACATTACCCTGAATATTTACATAGTACAAATCACACAAAAAATATATAGCCACGCAACATTCTACATTTAAAATATGAGTGTCGGTACTAACCCTATCAGCAATTAAAAATAATCGCAACAATGCGAACAAAAATCTAAATTAAACTATTTACATATCCCAGTCCAAAAATCTAGCTACATGCTTGAAATAATTCAATGCGGTACTTATTCTTTCAGCCACTCGATTCAGCTCACGTCACATGACATGGTCCCACAGGATCTCTCTACTCCTCCATAACCATCTGGACAGATGATTCCATGGTCACCATCCCAATGCAGGTCCTCGTGGTTGACATCTTGGCTCTCATGAAAATTAAATGTTCACATAAAGTTTGCTACAACAACCTACAAAATTGTAACGTGAGTTACTCACTTCGCTCACAGTTCTTTTACAATTTTTATACGTCGACTTTCCCTAATTAAATATAACCCTATTTACACACGCACTTGCACACGCACTCTTCATAATGACAGAATAAAATAGTTACAGTTAGACCCGCGGTCTAGTTCAAAATTTACAAGTCCAAAGACTTAACAACTTGTGCAGTACTTTGCCTATAATTACGTCGTAATAAAATCAGTACATCGCCGAGCAGCACTTCGTCTCCTCAGAGACCTCTTGGCATCTTGGACACCTTTATACAAGACAGACAAAGTTTCAGTGGGGGTAAACAATAAAATTATTATAAATCGAAGCAGGTGAGCTATCGGGTCGGGTAAGTTATCATTCTTCATAATTTTTCAAGCAGGTTACATTTCTGCCAAGCGGACCCCAAATCGATCGGCCAATTAATCAAAACACAGTTCGCGGGCTTTTTTCAACCCACGAGCAGATTCCGCGCCACTCCAGGCGTCCCTCTGTGATTCGCTAGATTCAAGCGTAGCACGTTGGATATTACCACCTCTCCGTGCCTCTAGACGCCAGCCTCACAAAGACTTCAAGCCAAACGTAAAGTTCATGCACCCCATTTCCAGGAACCGGCTATGAATACCACGCTTGCCTCACTGGCCCCTTCGCTCTGACCAATTTGCAACACCTCCAAGTGTGCCTTCTCAACAGCACCAAATGCGTCTTCAAATATGATGAATAAAATTAATATGAAACATTATGATACAGCATGTATCATAAGGGTTCAATACATAATAAGCATAACACAAACTGTTTGAAATTGAAAGTAATATTACGTTAAGGAATGGTAAATGAAGTAGGAAAACAAAACAAAGATGACAGTCTAAGCAACTTTAGCCCAGTATTTGGCAATTTCTATGGCTTCAGATCTTGCGGACATCAGATCACCGATGGTGCATCTTGCAGGACATAATATGCACTGGTATAGGTGGTCCGTAATTGGTTGAGCCCCGCATTCGCAGAGGGTTGATGATGTGGAATAACCCCATTTCCTCAAGTTGACCTTGCAACCCCTGTTCTGAGCCTTTTCAGAGTTTTCCACACTGGCCTTTCTTCAGTGAAACAAGCAGCTAGATGTTCCGATGGTGTCATCCAATGGTGTTCAGATCTAATCTTCCACACAGATAACCGGGAATTTATCCGTTGGCCAATGTTAACTGTTGTCCTCATGAAACTTTCCCTGGACTTCAGTCTTGGAGGAGGAGGATGGTGATTATCGGAGGTAGATGCCTTATACCTTTCTCTCTGTGCAGCTACTTCGCGCCTGATGTCTGGAGGGGCAATTCAAGCTAAGTAGTGGAGCTTATCCCGCGGTGTAGGTTTCAGACATCCTGTGATGAGTCTGCAAGACTCATTTAGGGCGATATCAACTTGTTTAGCATGTGCAGAATTATACCACACTGGGCTAGCATATTCACCTGCCGCGTAACACAAAGATAAAGCTGTAGTTTTGACTGTTTTTGCTGCTGCACCCCAGGATGATCCAGTGACTTTGCGCAAAATGTTGTTCCTTGCAGATACTTTTTGTTTCACGTTCAGACAGTGCCGTTTAAAGGTCAGCGTGCGGTCAAGAGTAACGCCAAGATATTTAGGCAGGAAATTGTGTTCTAACTGCACTCCTCTCTAGGTCACTTGAAGTTTCCTGGAGGCCTGTCTGTGCTTTAGGTGGAATGCACTCGCTTGTGTTTTGCTAGGATTTGGTTTTAACTGGTTCTTACGATAGTATATGTCCAGCTCTTCCAAAGCAACGTTGAAGTTAGACTCCACCTGTTCAAATGTCTCACTCTGGCAGGAAAGGGCGAGATCATCAGCATAGATGAAACTTCGTGTGTTATTTGGCAGGGGTTGATCATTGGTTTAAATGTTGAATAATAAGGGAGCTAGAACACTGCCCTGTGGTAATCCGTTCTTTTGGACCCTCCGTCGACTGCGCTGACCTTGAAATTCTATGATGAACTGTCTATTTTGAAGGAGATCTTGAATCATTCGTGTGAGATGGTAATCTTTAGTTATTTCATACAGTTTACGCAGGAGCATTTGATGGTTGATGGTGTCGTAGGCTGCCGTAGGATCAATAAATGCTACCCCAGTGAGCTTTCTTGTCTCAAAACCATCCTCGATATTTTGAGTTATATTTAGTATCTGTGCTGTACAGTCCTTGCCCGGTCGAAGGCCGGCTTGCTGCAGGATTGAGCGGGGTTCAACAACTTCTAAGAGTCTATTATGGATCAATCTTTCGAAGAACTTGTAGAGATGACAGAGAAGAGAGATTGGTCTCTCTGCTTGGTTTCCTGGTTTAATAATTGCAACTATTTGAGGCTTCCTCCATAAGTTTGGTATCTGGCGACTAATGAAACATTTATTGAAAAAGCATAGGAGCCATTCATTCGTTTTTGGACCAAAGTGTAATATTTGTTCGACTGTTATGTCATCTAAGCCAGAAGCTTCTGATATTGCCCTCCTTTTCCTGATCGTATCGTAGATTCTTTCAATTTATTTATATTTGTAGAGGTCGTCCTATTTTCTTAATGGTCCCAATATTTTTCTAAGTATCCTTCTCTCCTTTAGCTCTTCTATTTCGCCTTTTTAACGAAAAACATACATTCTGAAGCATAGAGACTTTCCGGCTTAATGTGGTCAGGAGAACTCCTAAACATACGCAGTTCTCCTGGTAAGCACGCAATTTGCCTAACGGTGATGGCCAAACAGTAGGATATCTTAAGGGGAGTCTTCACTCTCGTTTACGGGTCGGCGGCAAACTTCTATGAAGAAGGTATCCAAAAACTTGTGCCACGCTATGACAAATGCCTGCAAAAGTTCGGCAGTTATGTGGAAAGGTAGTTTAAGAGGTGTAGAATGTTGTGCAATAAATATTTTTTCTGTATCTGTTCACAATTTAATTTTATTACCAAACGGAGCTTACTTTCTGGACGTGCCTCGTAGATTGTATAGCCTAAGTGTAATGGATCTGATGATGATCGCTTGACGATCGAAACTGGTCATCCTAGTGTATTTATTAATCTCATGTAATTTATTTCAGGATTAGGGCATAACCCAGCTCTTTTGGGTACATTCGTGATGACCGACTGAAAAGCACTAAACTGATCCTCAATTTATGTTTTATTTTTAAACCTTACTCTATCTTCCACCAGGTCTATGAGCATTCTAAATTCTTGAATAAAATAGGCATGTTTATTTTTAGCAGGTTTATAAGGTACTAGCAGTAGTACCCGGCTTCGCCCGGTGGAATGATGATAATGTATCAAAGTCTCCTTAGAAATATAATGGACTTAAAATCTAGGTCATTTGCCTCCCAAAGACAATGAGGGCATAATATCTAGGTCATTTGACCTTTTGATAAGGATGATAATGAAAACTACTGTTGAATTGACACGTCAAACTTACAAACTACCGGTACCGTAATAGAAATACATATTTCAAAATTCACAAGCGAGGAAGACTTATTGTGTGTGGTGAGTAATGGTGTAATGGGCGTAACATCTAGGTAATTTGCCCTTATGATAAGGATGATAAGGGAAACTACTACCTGCAAAGAATTGACACTTCAACTTATAATGTGCACAATGTACTGTAATAAAAATAAATATTTTAAAAATCACAGTAGGTCATTTGCACGTATGATGATAATGATAAGGTAATGAAAAAATGACTACTAAATGAACATGGTGTAATTTTAAAATTGATATAGGTAATTCATATGTCTAGCTTCGATGTCTTCCAAAGTCTCAGCCTTATTTTCTGGCTTAGGCCAGTACTCGATGCGTCTAGTGAAAGAGCTTATGGCGTACTGCTCGGCAAAGAATATGGGTCCAAGCTGCACGAACCTGAGATAATCGCAGATGATGACGAAATATGATGACACACGTTCAGTGTTCCCCGTCGTATATAGATTGGCCGGGGAATCACTCACTCTTTCACAACACCACAGTGGCTTGAGCAACGGCCCTGTGCTGGCATCAGCATAGACAGCTCTGGAAAGTCCTCTCATATCAGCAAGCTCTTCTCACGACTGCCGCCCCCCAGGGTCTCACAAGTTGTGGGACGTGCGGTGGCGACCACGGGACCCCAGCTGAGTCTGGCATCGCTTCTACTTCCTGGTGCCGGGTTCCTATCAGTTCTCCTTCCTGTCGGCCTCCCTTGGTTAACTCTTGTTCTCTTCCGACCTCGACTGGTTTAGGGTATCCGAGGGCTAGGGAGTCTTCCAATTTCCCGCCTTAATTGGCCGTTGTCTCATCTTTCCTGATGCCCTCATTCTTCGAGGGTTCTGCCTTCTTTTCCGTTTCATAATATCTCCTGTCTTCTGCTCAAGGCCCTCAAAGAGGCAGGGTGTGTGTATCCCCATCACTTCTGGTACGCCCTCAAGAGCTCATGGCGGGTGAGTTAGGAGGCTGGCAAACCCGAGGGATTCCTGAGCTAAATGCAGGGAATGGAGAGGTATGTCAGAAATTTCAAGTGGACAGTGTTACTCATCGAGTTCCAAAGGGTAAAGATTAACTGGAGAGTTTATTTCGAATTCCAAAGGGTAAGTATGAAAAATTTGGTTCAGATCGGTGAAACCGTGTAGATTTGTGCCAAAGGGCCTAAATGCAGGGAATAGATTGGTCTGTCCGAAATGTCATGTAGACAGTGCTTGCTACTCATCGGGTTCCAAAGGGTAATTATAAACAATTTCGTTCAAATCAGTGAGACGGTGTAGATCTGTCCCAAAGGGCATAAATGCAGGGAAAGGGGTGATCTGTCCAAAATTTAAAGTGGACAGTGATACTGGTTGGGTTCCAAACAGTAAGTATACAAATTTCGATCCAGATTGGTGAAACGATGTAGATTTGTACCAAAGAGTCTATATACAGGGAATGGAGTGCTCTGTCCGAAAGTTCAAGCAGTCAGTGTTACTCGTCGGGTTCCAAAGGGTAATTAACTTACATAAAGATTGGTTGAGATGGGTGAAACTATGTAGATTTTTGCCAAAGAGCCTAAATGCAGTAAATGGAATGGTCTATCCAAAATTTCATTTAGACAGTGTTACACGTCGGGTTCCAGAGGGTGAGTATGTAAACAGGGTAGGTTCTTGCCAAAGGGACTAAATGCAGGGAATGCAGTGGTCTGTCCAAAATTTCTAGTGGACTGTGTTCCTCGTCGAGTTCGAAAGGGTAATTATTTGAGATCGGTGAGACGGTGTAGTTTTGTGCCAAAGGGCCAAAAAGCAGGGAATAGTGTGGTCTGTCCGAAATTTAAAGTGAATAGTGTTACTTGTCGGGTTCCAAAGGGTATGTATGTAAAATTTGGGTCAGATTGGTGAAACGGTGTAGATTTTTGCCAAACGGCCTAAATGCAGGGGTTGGAGTGGCCTCTCCGCAATTTCAAGCAGACAGTGTTAGTCGCAGTGTTCCAAAGGGTAAATATACAAATTTTGGTTGAGATCGGTGAAACGGTGTAGATTTGGGCCAAAGGGCCTAAATGCAGGGAATGGAGTGGTCTGTCCGCAATTTCAGGCAGACAGTATTACTCGCAGGGTACCAAAGGATAAGTATCCGAATATTGGTTCTGATCGGTGAAACGGTGTAGATTTGTGCCAAAGGACCTAAATGCAGGGAATGGGGTGGTCTGTCCGAAATTTTAAGTGGACAGCGTTACTCGCAGGGTTCCAAGGGTAAGTATACAATTTTGGTTCAGATCGGTGAAACAGTGTATATTTGTGCCAAAGGGCCTAAATGCAGGGGATGGAGTAGCATCTCCGCAATTTCCAAGAAGACAGTGTTAGTCGCAGTGTTCCAAAGGGTAAATATACAAATTGTGGATGAAATCGGTGAAACGGTGTAGATTTGTGCCAAAGGGCCTAAATGCAGGGAATGGAGTAGACTGTCCGAAATTTCAAGCAGACAGTGTTACTCGCAGGATTCCAAAGGGTAAGTATACAAATTTTGGTTCTGATCGGTGAAACGGTGTAGATTTGGACCAAAGGGCCTGAATGCAGGGAATGGGGTGGTCTGTCCGAAATTTTAAGTGGACAGTGTTACTCGCAGGGTTCCAAAGGGTAAGTATACAAATTTACGTTCGGATCGGTGAAACGGTGTGGATTTGTGTAAAAGGGCCTAAATGCAGGGCATGGAGTGGTCTGTCAGAAATTTCAAAAGGTCAGGGTTACCCGCAGGGTTTCAAAGGGTAAGTATACAAATTTTGATTCTGACCGGTGAAACGGTGTAGATTTGATCCAAAGGGCCTAAATGCAGGGAATGGGGTGGTCTGTCCGAAATTTTAAGTGGGCAGTGTTACTCGCAGGGTTCCGAAGGATAAGTATACAAATTTTGGTTCAGATCGGTGAAACGGTGTAGATTTGGGACAAAGGGCCTAAATGTAGGGAATGGAGTGGTCTGTCCGCAATTTCAAGTAGATAGTGTTACTCGCAGCGTACCAAAGGGTAAGAATACGAATTTTGGTTCTGATCAGTGAAACGGTGTAGATTTGGACCAAAGGGCTTAAATGCAGGGAATGGGGTGAATTGTCCGAAATTTTAAGTGGACAGTGTTACTCGCAGGGTTCCAAAGGGTAGGTATACAAATTTTGGTTCAGATTGGTGAAACGGTGTAGAATTGTGCAAAAGGGCCTAAATGCAGGGGATGAGGTGGTCTGTCCGAAATTTAAAGTTGACAGGGTTCCAAAGGGTAAGTATACAAATTTTGGTTCAGATCAGTGAAACGGTGTAGATTTGTATACATAACAGACAAACAGACAAAGAGACAGACAAACTTTATGCTTTATATATATAGATAAGTGAAGCAGGTTGCTAGCCCTACTCCATGAGTAGCATGCATTAATATTGTTCGCTTTCTACATACACTCCGAACGTGTGGATAAGTTCCGTTGTTATCAACAGTAAATGTAGAGAGTTTATATTTCCCACTAATATCTACATTGTGCCAGGAACTTCGTTTAAAGAAAAGTGTGAACCTGTTTCTCACATTCACAATCGCCTGTTCTTTCTCCAACACTGCATCACACTCTTCCTTTAGGGCAGTGTAGTTTGGCCGCTTTGTGCATATGGCCTGGTTGGTCGCTCATTTGATAGCTTATTTCCCTGGTCGCTTTTCTGATGACCTGGTTGGTCGCACATTTGATAGCTTATTTCCCTGGTCGCTTTTCTGATGACCTGGTTGGTCGCACATTTGATAGCTTATTTCCCTGGTCGCTTTATTGATGACCTGGTTGTCGCACATTTGATAGCTTATTTCCCTGGTCGCTTTTCTGATGACCTGGTTGGTCGCACATTTGATAGCTTATTTCCCTGGTCGCTTTTCTGATGACCTGGTTGGTCGCACATTTGATAGCTTATTTCCCTGGTCGCTTTTCTGATGACCTGGTTGGTCGCACATTTGATAGCTTATTTCCCTGGTCGCTTTTCTGATGACCTGGTTGTCGCACATTTGATAGCTTATTTCCCTGGTCGCTTTTCTGATGACCTAGTTGGTCGCACATTTGATAGCTTATTACCCTGGTCGCTTTATTGATGACCTGGTTGTCGCACATTTGATAGCTTATTTCCCTGGTCGCTTTTCTGATGACCTGGTTGGTCGCACATTTGATAGCTTATTTCCCTGGTCGCTTTATTGATGACCTGGTTGTCGCACATTTGATAGCTTATTTCCCTGGTCGCTTTTCTGATGACCTGGTTGTCGCACATTTGATAGCTTATTTCCCTGGTCGCTTTCCTGATGACCTGGTTGGTCGCTCATTTGATAGCTTATTTCCCTGGTCGCTTTTCTGATGACCTGGTTGGTCGCACATTTGATAGCTTATTTCCCTGGTCGCTTTATTGATGACCTGGTTGGTCGCACATTTGATAGCTTATTTCCCTGGTCGCTTTTCTGATGACCTGGTTGGTCGCACATTTGATAGCTTATTTCCCTGGTCGCTTTATTGATGATCTGGTTGTCGCTCATTTGATAGCTCATTTCCCTGGTCGCTTTTCTGATGACCTGGTTGGTCGCTCTCTCTTCTGATGATGCGCTCGAGTGTCGCTACTGTCGTTTTTGGATGACAGGGGTGAACCTCTCTATGGATTTTGATACGGTTTTCACCATTCTGTAAAAATATCTCGAGGAAGATTTATGTAGAAAATAATTTATTTATGATCAAAGGAAAGCGAGCAGTAACGATTTCAGTGAAAATGTCGAAAAAAAATACACATGGCGTCCGTGCGCTTACACTGGGCAAACTATTAAAAATATGAGTGTAAGAATTTTTCATCATGAAAAGTTCTACAAAAACGTCCGCGAGAGCATATCTCTATCGTCAATACATCGCCCCCTGTAAGTGTTTTTAAGTTTTCATTTCTTCCAACAATCTTCATTCAATTACTGAGGCGACAGTTTACGAGCTGGCTAGGGGCGAGTCTATCACCCCAGTTACAGCCTAGCTAGCGGGCGAACATATTACCCCAGATTCAACCAACAGCAAGCTGTAGAGTCGTGTTGATTTAAAACTTCAGAGAAGAGTGGTTGTGCTTGGAGTTTCCCTGGAAGTGCGACTCGGCTTTTTTTTTTTTTCATTTCGCCTGTGAACTTTCCCTTCCGCAATATATATAATTAAAAAATATACGAAGCTGAAATTTCGCAAGAGCCACCGTTTAAACAAATCATTCCGAGAATACGTTACCACGCTCAAATATCGTCGCGCATCGTAGTTGCACACACACAATATTTTTTTATGACCTGGTTGGTTGCTTATTTAGTCGCTTATTTCTTTGTTCGCTTTTTAATGGCCTGTATGATCGTTTGTTTTCTTGATCGCCTTTTTAGAGACCCCATGCACCTCCCATGGTCTCGGGGGAGTCTCGCAGCCCTCTTGACGGTATTACTAGCCTCACTGATAGCTTCGAAAGAAGGCAACAACAACACCCCAAGATTACGGAAATTCTAGAGCACGTTTGCTTAGCCCAACCTAACATGATGGTGGTCATAGTTTAAACTAACCTAAGCGGAGAATCATAATGTTATAATGTAGCTTAAAATAACCAATAACAACACGCATACACTAGTATGATAATCTCAATAACACAGGTTATCAGAAACGGTTCCTAACTGAAGGCCATGACACTCTCCTTCCCTATCTTATACTCAATTGGCAAATGCACACGCTATACTCTGATTTACCAATAATGTACGGTGACAGCTGTCAAAGCTAGCACGTGGGGAAATGCTTCGTTGCCACTGAGGCAGATCATGACTCATAACATTCCTAGAGGCTTCCAGGAAGACACAAATACTGGGTAAGTTAGCCCCCCACCACCCCTGCCTGGCGGTCTAATGACAGTGACGAGTGAAGTCACAGTAGAACACTGAGTCAAACCATGTGCTCACTGCTGTGTCTGCATACATTGCAACATTGCTCGCTGTTGCCATGGAGACCGTTACCCCTCTCGTCTCCACTCCTCACCTCACCCTTCACGTGGATGACAGCTTTCACCGTTCATCTTTTGTAAATCAGAGTATAGTTCACCACCTCCCGGGCCTGGTTATGTTAAGTTTATAAGTGCCATTCGTTCTTGGAGAGCCCGTTCAACAAGTGATAACGCGTGCTCAAAAGAAGGGATTTAGCCCGGGAAGGGCAAGGAAATTGGCTATCTTATGAGTCGGTTCACAATCACCTTCCGGGAACAAGAACCCAGAAGTCGTCCGGGAAGGCGAACGGGAAGCATGCTTAAGTCTCTGTTTCCCATTCTCAGAGCTTCCCGGAGCCAATCAGATGTGGGCAATGGCGGCAAGGAGGGAAACAGCTGTGATAACAAGTTATCAGTGAAATTGCTGTCAATAAAATACACATGGCGCCTTCAATACGATAACTAAATGTCTTCAATAAAAGAAAACAAAAACAAAGGGAGATTGAAAGTGTCAGCAAACGAGTAACATTATGTCTATTCTTAATTTCATTTCTACTACTCTTGTATTATTGAGGCCAACACCAAGGAGATTATAGCCTATTATTATGTAGCATAATGTCACTCATATGCATTTATGTTTTGCAGGGCGTAGGCCTATGTCTACCTCGTCATCACAAAACAACTAGAATTAATGACAATTTATAACTACGAGGGTTGTTTTTTTTTTTTCAAGATCCGATGGGCCATATAAAAATAACAGATTGACATAACAAAATGATTTAATTTCTAAATGTTTGCTTGTTTTTGAATGAATGAATGAAACGTTTTTTACAGCAAAATAGCCAGAGAAATTACATAATAAATAATAAATTACGAGCCTTACAGTAGTCGCATATGATGTGTAACATCTGACATAGAAGAAACCTCACGTGAAATTGTTGGTTGGTTGGATCTTAAGTTTAGGGAATGCGACAACGCGGTCATGTAGCCCCGTGTACTTTGGGTGTGTGTACAATCTGTCTGATAACCGGTGTTAATTGTGATGACTGTATTAGTGTGTGTTATCTGGTTTTTTTTATTTTATTTAAGTACTGCAACTTAGAATGTTTCAAATAGTTCCTACTTTTGCTGCCAAGCACCACCGTCAACGACTACTAGGCCAAGTTCACAACTTAGCTACTAGACGCCACCACAGTCGGCTCTTGGCAACGAACGTAGAAACCTTAGAGCGTTGTTTATATACTTAACCTATCCAATTTAGCTTCACACAGGTGCAATTAGTGGAAGGTTCTTTAACATGCCATAAATCTATGACATGGGACCGCCGGCTTTACTTCCCCTCCGTAGGAAGTTATACTGAGGGATTTTTAACGCTCTTAAAAAATCCGACGGCTTCGGCCGGGTTTGAACCCGCTATCTTGGGCATAGAAGTGAAATTGTTGATGCACCGGTATTTTATACTATTATTGGCACAAATATGAATCTATTGTAAAAGGGAGTGTTTTACAGATATTGTAGTTTATAATACGGAACTCATTTTATTAGATGATTTGTAGCTTCCACCAGCACTAGCCTAAATAAAGAATACGATATGGATCAACTAGATTAATAGACGCGACACCGCTCATAACCTTAAATTCCATATAAACAGGTCCTCTTGATTCACAGACCAACACGTAATTGCATATGGATTCTGTTAAAATGTATTGATATGATAAATACCGTTTAAAATGATATCTGGTAGCAAAAATATATACCCTGCCCGGGATTCGACCCCGAGATCTCTAGATTCACAGTCATAGGCGCTAACCCCACAGCTATTTCGACTACGCAAATAAGTTATTGTGCACAAGATGGTGACTTATTTCCACGTTCCAATAATACTGCATTACGGAATTAAGTTTCATTTATATTTTGCTTGTTTCTATAATGTTCCTGCGTGAAATTGATTTTAAAATACCTTACGAATAGGCTCTCTTGTGAGTAAAGAGAATGTATTCAGCAGTAGTTCACGAAGACTTGCTCAATTCTCGTATAACCACAACGATTATATTATATTGATGACTGCATTACCGTTATGTGGGTTAATATTTGAATAGCCATTGTGCAGAAACATAATACCGGCAATGCCGACTACTTACAATGTTTGATATTAAGGCATTTTACCATTTAAATACTGATACGAAGATTTCGAACATGTACCATGTGCTTTGTTTCAATCGCTTGACACCAGAGTTCGCATGAGCGTTTACCGTTCAGTATGTCATATACATTCCACATGGCCGAGAGTACGTCATGGTATCAATTTCTGACACCGCGCGCTCAATGTTTCTCTTACCACTGCTAGCTGGATCTTACCACTGCCAGCTGGATCGATCGAGTTGGCAGTGCGTCTTACACTTCCGTTCGATCGAACGGAAGTGTGCCAGCTGGTGCCACCTCGATCGTTCCGATCCACTTCCGTCCAATTTTTCAAAATCACTCCCACAAAAATATCCAGCAACCGAGTGGAAAGATGTTATACATCAATACATCTGATATTAGTCTTTTATTGCACGGGTTCGCATGTTTTGTACTTATGTCTCAACATAATCGCCAAAACGATTGAAACATATGTCGTATCGTTACACCAGCTTTCCAATGCTCTCTGCAAATAATTCTACCGCCACTGAGGTGGGTACGCGTGAAGTTTTTACTTTTTTGCGAGGCGTTGCCGCCCAACCATACCTTCAATTCTCGAGAAAGGTGAAAATCATTCACGACCGCACTGGGCCAACGTTACGATAGACTTTTTCAAAGAATTCAAGTGTGAAGTTTTGGACCATCTGTAGTTTAGTCCAAACCAGCTCTGAATGATTTTCAACTTTTTCCAGAATTGAAAAAAGGAAACACTTCATGATGATGATGATAATTGTTGTTTCAAGGGGCCTAACATCTAGGTTATCGGCCCCTGATGGTTTGGGTGATCGTGAAGATGAAAATGAAAATAAAATGCAAACTTAAAACCAAAACTAACTACTAACCTACATACTAGAAGAAGAAGAAATGGAAAACTAAAGGAGAATAAGGCAAATAAAGGACAGGAGGAAAAGAAATGCCCTCAACCCTCGAAGAATGCGGATTGAGGGACTTGGAAGAAAGGAGAGCCACGACCGGTACAGAGGAAAGTGTAAGGGGAGAGGGTCCGCCCCAAAGGTAAGGGACAAAAGGGGAAAATGGACCCAGCTCAGGAATCCCTCGGGGTCGCCAACTCCCGAACTCACCAGCCGTGAGCCCCTGAGGGTGTAGCAATATCCAGGGTACACCAGAAGTGGTGGGGCTACACACACCCTGCCTCCTTGAGGGCATTGAGCAGAAGGCAGGAGATAACATGAAAAGAAAAATAAGGCTGACCCCTCGCAGGAGGGAATCAGAAAAGATGAGACAAGGGCCAATGAAGGCGGGAAAGGAAGAGACTCCCTAGGCCTCGGATACCCTAATACCGTTGGGGTCGGAAGAGAACAAGAGTTGACCAAGTGAGGTCGACAGGAAAGAAGACAGAGAGGAGCCCGGCACAAGTAAGTGGAAGCAATGCCGGACTCAGCTGAGGCCTCGTGGTCGCCAACCCACGTCACACTAGATGTGAGCCCCTGGGGGAGGAAACACTTCTGGAGACTCTCCAGACGTACCCTCCTCAGTGGCGGCAGAATATTTTGCCCAGGGTATTGGAAAGCTGGTGAAACGATACGACAAATATTTCAATCGGTTTGGCGATTATGTTGAGGCAGAAGAATAAAACAAGCAAACATTTAGTAGTAAAATTAGTTTGGTTTGTCTGTTATCATTATACAGTCCATTGGACCTTGAAAAAATGAGCCCTCGTAGAAATTAGCATAAATCTGCCACGTTAATTACTGTATACTATTTTAATACTATTGTCCCCAACCACGTTCTGCTATCAGTGTTGTAACCATCATTCTCTCTCTGTGTATACCAATGTTCCGTGAATAATTGGATTCATAATAAGTGTTCTTTAAACATGCTGCAATCAGCTGACATCCCGCGCTTGTCATCTTTTGAAGTCACGTTTTGCTCTGAAGCAACCAATAGAAAATAAATAAGGTTTTAAAAAGCTATACTATTTAGGTTGCGTAGGCTGTCAAATTCCATTTCCTATTTCAATTTTATAAACTTTTAAATGTTGTAATGTAACAAATGGATCATAGTATTAACGTTTTATAATCTAACTAACAACCCTACCCGACTTCGCCCGGGAAAAGTTATGAATGCATTACGTGATAAGCGCTTTATTTTCGACGTCAATGAACTACAAATAAAGCCAATGGAACATAATAATGGATACAGTAACATCGTCTGTATCCAATGAGGTACAAAAAACACAATAGGTAGGCACAATAATTCCGTTCTGTGCGTTTGACGTCCTGTCTTATCTTCACAGAGCCGGGAACTAAAAAACATGAATGACCTGTCGTAGAATTGAACCTTAGCTCTATGGTGGATGTGGATTTGATAACCCAGCAGTCTACTCAGTGAGCTACGACGGCGGGTACGGTAGTGCGGGGTGATACACATTCCTCTGTACATTCCGATGCGCTGCAGGATGTGACAGTGTTGCCAGCTTCTCGTTTTCATACTTATGTTTTCAAACTGCACCCGCTCCGATTTTGCTATAAAAACATTTTGCCGACCTCCGAGTGCAGCAATTTTTCTTCACCCTGTATTTACCTGCTACGATAAAAAATAACAACAATCTTGGAGATAATTTGTAAGTTCACTAAATTTGGCTTGGTATTATTAACATAACCATTAATAACAGCTTGATATTAGAGGGGTAAAGCAGGATATGCTACACCATCATTGGTCTAAAAAAAACTTATTATCAAGGCCCGGAAGTTCATGCACTATTAAATGAATAAATATGCATGCAATTATAGGTGAAATATGCATCACGTTTCAAACAAGAAATTCCGTAACGAACTAAGAGCCTACTTTTTTTTTAAATTTAAGATTCATGCCAATGAATAATCTATATGGATCTATCTAGAATAATGAGGAAATTAAGTTGGTAACATCGAAATTCCTAATTAGTTCAAAATATACCTGGCATAATGTAGCCTAATAGAGCACTACAGTTCACAGCCCTGGTGGCTGAATATATTCCATCTCTTAAGGTACAGAATACAAAATAATCTGAAATATTATGATCTATTGTTGTGCCAATTTTGGATGAAATCCATTTGTTAGTATAGACGTTACTGGTATTTAAAAATTGGACCTATCAGCAGACTTAGAATCATTTTGGCAGCACTGACGTATATTAGTCACTCCAAATTAATCTATAATGTCAGGCACTATACGTGTACAAAGTTTAAAGCTGTTGGCTCGCATACTATCTGATATATTGGTATTTGGATAAAAAATGGAGAGAGCATTTATTAAAAGTTGACAGACCTGGTGGCTCTTAAGAACACGCTCATATGTGTTTATGTACACATAGTACACACGAAATTTGGTCGAAATCCAATTGATAGTGTAGCAGGTATATGCATTTAAAAATTGGGCCTATCAGTAAGCTTAGAATCATTTTGGCAACACTGTCATGAATGGCCTCCTGAAAATTAAACTGAAGTATTATTATCTATATGTGTGCCAATGTTGGAATAGTTCCCATGTATACCTTCCAAGATATCCAACATGGAGCTCAAATTTCAATTGCGTTTTTCAGCAGTTGGTAGCACTGACATCATTTTCATGTATGACATGGAGATGTTCCGGTATAGATCTTTACTCATACAAAATTTGGTTTCGATTGCTTCAGCCGTTTAGTAGTTGGTAGGGGGGGCACACACACAGACACGCATTTTCCCGGATCGATCTCATAAGTCTACTTTTTCCTCATTTTTGCAAAATGTGAAAAAGTAGCCTAAAAATATGCACTATGAAAATACTACGGCAATTACGATCACTCCGTATACTTTGGCGTTTCTATTTTGAATATAAAGAAAATGTGAACAGACAGACATAATTATAACTACACCTTCTGTAAAATATCGCAAGTAATAAACAGTTCTAAATAGTAGGAAATTGAATTTTATGGAACTTCAAGCGGTATTGACCATCAATAATTATTTTATTATGTTAATGTTTAAGTATAACTGATATACAATTTAATCGACATTGATTTTTTTTTAATGAAAATAATTTTATCTTGCAAAAAGAACTGAAACGTAGCCTACTAGGTATTAAAATAATTTCAGTATTATTCTGTGATAGACACTCGGAGTCCGAATCGAAATATACGACTTAAAGAACCTAAAGTAACAAAATTCGATTCAAAACAACATGAATTTAGAATACTAGCGGCCCCGTGCGAGAAATCGCCCATGTTCATAAACCACACTTTCCCCAATAGGTTTATAATAAGAGACTTAAGGAAAAAGGTTGTTATGTTTTTATTTGAACCAAAAGATTATAGAACACTATTTACGTTTCAGGCGTCCCCACGGCCAAAATGCAAACTGAAGAGCAATGATATCGGGTATTTTCCTACATCAACAGTATTTGCAAATCACACACTTCTTACAATTAAAAAATATGAAATTAGAATGCAATTCGTCACTGCTAATGTCATTTGTGTGCTGAGTCCATTGATTGACAGCTTAGTCGTAACACTCACCAGTTATTCTATATTTACGATATTATACGATTTGGGTACCTTTAAATTACTGTTTCCGAAATCCATGCAAAATGATAAAGGAAAGACCTCAGAATGTTAAAATGACATGAAAATTGCGTCACAGTGGCCAAAATGTGAAGTGGACAGCAATTATGGAGTGTATCTTCCTGCAGCAACAGTATCTGCAAATCGCACACTTCGCACATTTTAAGTCATTTTTTTTAAGAAATAATAGCTATTTCTGAAATTAGAGTGCAATGCGTCACTGGTAGTGTATATTCTCTTTCATTTTAATGCTCATATTTCACGATCGGTCGCTTGTGATCGCCGCAGGAGCTATCTATACTACTGAAATAATATTTATGATACGCCCATCTCAAGCAGAGATATGCACTTAAAATGGCAGAGGAGAAAAATGTTATGCATTGTGACACAATAACCAAAATATACCTAAATATGCAAAAATATGATTTTGCATGAACTTCCGGGCCTTACTTATCTTTAAGTATTTATACTTTATTTATGATGTGATAAATTTCATATAACATTCTAGCTTCCCGCCAATCAGAGTGAAACCCGCTCAGTAACCATGGTAACATCATCTTGTGTTGTAGCCAATGACACCTGTGACGCCTTGGAGTGCAAGCGACTGGCAGGACGTATGCTGGCTCAGATGGGACATGAGTTCAAACCTTGTGACAACTTCTACATGTATGCGTGTGGAGGCCTGCATAGCGACCCGTTCATAGAGGCACATGATTACAGCAAGGACGTGAAGGACCGCATTCTCAGTGAGTATCATGAAGAGCTGATCATTTACCAGCTCGAAGCCAGAGGGAGCTAGCGAGGGCCACAATGGTATCTACGTCAGGGCCTAGGGAGAGGACGATGTTGATAAGTAGATCGCGTAGTTGTCAAGGGAGACACAAAGCGCACTCTCGCATACTGTAAGTCAGGCCTATTTAGGGGTGGCCAACGAGATCCCTGGAGTGTACCGTGTAAGTAAATTATTTGTATTATACGCCAATCCATTAAATTTTTTGTCAAATTGTGTACTTTCAAAAATATGTATTTAAAACGTCTATCTGTAATATTTCCAACAAGAGGAGGGTTCCGGCAACAAACAGTCGATTATTCCGATTCGACAGTGGCGAACATATTTATTTATTTATTTATTTACTTATTTACATATTTATTTACTTATTTACTTATTTATTTACTTGTTTATTTATTTACTTCTTTATTTATTTACTTATTTACTTATTTATTTATTTACTTATTTATTTACTTATTTACTTATTTATTTATTTACTTATTTATTTATTTACTTATTTATTTATATATTTACTTAGGGCCTTACACCAGCTAAGGACGAATTGCGAGAGTCTTCTTTTCCTTCAAGAATATAACAAGAAAAGAAGTGACTACAAGACACTGATGCGTGAAAAGAAAAGGACATTCTGGGAAGCGGAAGGAAAAAGAATCGTGAAAGAGGCCAAGAATGACCCATACATCGCACTACGCCCTAAGAAACAGGCACAGACACACTATATCAATATGCAAGAATGGACGACACACTTTAACGATCTGCTCAACAGGGCAGGAATAACAAACATACCGGAAAACATAAAAGGAACTGACCAAACAACGACAT